>QLNU02015360.1:159992645-160009101 GCA_006491805.2 Dysdera silvatica | reverse complement strand
GTATTGGAGATACCAAGAAGTTCTGTAATATATACAAAATCAGATTTTTTGATAGTTAATAATGTAAACAAACAACGGCACAGTTTAGCATATATTAAATAGCGTTTGTATGTTTATTAATAATAGTTCAATAATATTTATAGCTATTATTGTTATTAAATTTATTGATTAACTAAATAATAATCTGTTTATGTATATTCGAATAATGAGGTTAAGTATTCATTAGTTATGCAATCAATGAACACAATTTTGGAAAATTCAGATCTCTATTATATATTATTTAACGATATATTGTTAAAGCATCTAATGGTTAAAAGAGGACTTTCGTAATCCAAGAAAAGATCTTCTTCAATAAAAAACTGAATAAGAATCGTTTGACTCTTTAATCAAAAGAGTGGTTTCAGATTTGTATGACCAATCTAAACATATTTTCTTTGAAAAATTAATAAAAGCATATTTATCAAAATTTAGGATCAATTTGTAAAATAAAATCAAGTGAAAGAAATTTTTTATTGCATTTCTCGGTTTGTTGTCAGTTTTTGATATCTAACAGATAATTATTGCACAGTCTTTCTAGTTACTTTACCTATCATTATGGTCAGTATATATTATAAATTAGACATCAGCAAAGTATTTAATATCAAGGAACAACATTCATTCAATTATTCAAATTCTTAAAAACGATCAGACAGCATTGTCTGAAGATTTAATAGAATATATAGTACCAACGATGTTGCCAATAAGACTGTATCACGAGTTTTATTTTCTGTATAGGCAAAAAGAATGAAAAAACCTTAAAAAATTTCTGACGTTTTTAAGAGTTTAGAGATTTACTATTAATCCACTCTTAAATATTAGTCATCTAAAACTAAAATACAAGGTTGTAGGTATGTCTTTATTTTATGTGAATGTTTTGGTTAAATACAGTAAAAGTACTTATTTTTCTTGGGTTATGATACTCTAAGAGATAATGTGACCATTCGTTTGCGATAGGGTTGGCTGATTTTTATTCCATTTCAAAGCTCTGACAATGGCTACCACATGATAATCTTATGTTTTCCGCCCTTATGACCTCGCATGTCTTAAAGGTATGTTAACATGACTCAATTACAATGGAAATGATTTTTGAAAGAAAATGGACGTCAATTCTTGAAAAAAAAAGGAGAAACACGAGCGATATTAAACCACGGCAAAAGATACCGATCAAGCAACATATGCTGATTTCCCTATCGTGTATGCAGCTTCAATTGTTAGATTCGAACCTTCTGCTAGACGAACATTTCATGGCGATTTCCAGAAATGGGAAGAAAAATGAAATAAATAAATAAATAAAATCCCATTTTGAGATTTAGAGAAGAACGTATAGCAAAAGAATTACTGCAGCCGACCTGTTCCTCCATCGGAATGGAAAGAGCTGCTACAGGAAGGACTGGGGCGGGAAAAGGGAGGTAAAGATGGTGAAACAAGGATAAGATTATTACGGGAGATCCAAGTTTGATGCGTTCTTCGAAAGATACGTTCTATATGTCCAGATGAAAAGAAGAAGAATATTCTTTTCCTTTCTTTTAGTTTGGCCCAAGTTTGAGAAAAAAACAAAAGGTTTCAACAATCGGGAAACGAAAACACTATTTGTTGCTTCAAATCCGAATCCTGGAACTTTGGGGGTCGATGGTATAGATCTTCAATAAGAGGGCTGAACTTCTCCTCGCATCGGCAAAACGAAACCCTATAGCAACAATCGGTTGGTAAATAAGACAAATTGAGAAAATATGGTAGAACACTGTGCAGAAGAGCAATTCCACCACTGGTGCTAAGAGGGGAGAAAAATGGTTGCCAATATTTCAGCTACTGTTAAGTTTTCCACGAACCCACAGAAACTGAGCTCTGCGGAATATTTCATCCCATGAGTGGAATATAACCACATGTCGCCCCGATTTGAACATTCTTGCTTGTCAATTTCTCCTCCTCTTCTCTAAAAACGATGTTTTTAACTTTCCTTTTGAAAAGGTCTGCAATCAATCAAAAGTTCTCGCTCCAAAGGAAAACTAGTTTCTTTGCTATTGCAGATATAGAATAACAGAACAGGTGGAAATTCCTATAAACAAGGGACAAAAAGTCTCATATTTAATTTGAACTATGTCTGTCCTTCGGGTTAAAAATCATTACTTTGCTTTCTGTGCGTATGGATGCGTCTATGCGCGCAAAATTTAATCACTTTATATTATACTTATTTAAGAAAATTTGAAGGTCAACTATAGAGTATTGTAATTGAACAAGTTCTTTAATTTACACTAATTGATTCTAAATAAGTAAATTAAATCTTGATTAGGGGTCTTACGTAAAGGAAAATTACGAAAATTTTGATCCAAAAATGCACGTAGAATTCACGTGACGCAGTTTATTTTTCTAGCAGTTATTTGCACAAACAGCGACGCTATAACCCTATTATGTGTTAACTACTAATGTATTTTGCATTGAATGTTGATTGCTTATTTAGCTGAAAATATGTTTTATTCTTTTCAGGTGTGACACTAGCATAATGCATTAGATTCATTGGTTTGGAAAAATAGCGTAAAACAGCAATTACTTCCCTTTGAGCCGTAACTTCCATTTCCGAAACGCACGTCGAGCACCATATAAAGCTGTTTAAATATAAGTCAAGTTAATATTTTAGACAGGTTCACATTCATGAATGCTAACCTACCGTGCTAATGATTAAAATATCTGAGAGAATGCAACTAATATGGAAGACTTAGGAATCAAATTTTATATTTATAACTGAATTAAAAATTTACCAGGGGACCATGACGCAGTCTTGTAAATAATTCTAGGGCATCTGCATCATCTCCACAGGAAAAGAAAATAATTGTGTAAGATTTTGAGAAAAATGTCTATTCATGGGAAAATCGAAATAATAACGCTCGAAAAAGCCTATAACATGCTTTTTAATATTATCTTTATATATTTGCTTTTTTTTTTACCTTATTCTTAACCGTGAAAACTTTCTGACATCCCAGGTGAACAACGATCGACTGTCTGTTCCAAAGTAGATTTTGGAACTGAAAAAGATTCTCTCCCATCGTTTAAAAAAAAAAGAGCCCTATTTTCCAAGAAACGTAAATCAACATTCAACCCCAAAATTTGCCATTCCCCTTGAAAAGGGCTAAACAGACAATAACAGCAAAATAAATAAAAGTGCTTTCTGAAGAGATTGACAGGCGATATTAATGTTTCAACAAGGATTTGGAAACTCCTGAAAATGGAGCTCCACAATACAAGATTGATATACGCAATGAATTTTCTACCGTTTTTCTGACGGAGTTTGCTGTAAACGAGATTTCAAAAAGCGCTTGATCTCCAACAACCTTCTAAATCCACTTTTCGCTCGAAAGGTAGAGGTCTTGGTGTTGTTTATCTTCCATGCGACCTTTGTCAGAAAGGTTTTCGGGATGGCAAACTACTTGGTGAGTGTGTATATATATATATATATATATAAAAGTTATTCTAATACATTTATTATAACTAAATACATCATAAGAATCGCTATGAAAAGCGAACCTTTTCATGATTATATAACACATTTTACACAGTTTTTAGCAATACGGACATGATTCTTCATCAGGGAACCGTATCAAATCGGCATTGCCAAGTTACAAGCCAGTTTTTTCCGAAATGCCCAGAGCAATAATATGTTGTCTCTTTTTTTTTTAATAATGCCGCTTTCTCTGTTGACCATTGTCCATAAAACCGGCCTTTAAGCATTAATTAAAATAAAATAAATTAGCAAAATCTACATTTGCCTAAACCCTATTTATAAACTGTTCGAGCACTCAGAATTAATATAAAAAATATTCTTTTAAACGTTAATTAAATTCACGTGTTGCTAATATTCTGGGCACAACTAATAGTAGCATTACGTAAATTAGTAAAACCATATTTGCCAAGCCCCTATTTACAATCTGCTTAAACTTCCAGAATCAACATAGAAACAAGCCTTTAACCTCATGTATTGTTAGCATTCTAGATACGACTAATATCAGAATTATACATCTAGAATCAATATTTACAAAATAAATAAATACAAAATTAATTACAAACTTATTAACAAACTTACCTTAAAGAATTAAATTGGAGCAAACATCAAACGTTACGCGTTGTATGTACCCTGGACACGATAAACAGTAAAAAAAATTTTATTCTACCATTGCCAGATCCCTAATTACAAATATTTACAAACGTGTCACTGCCTACCCGTCTCCGTTCTCAGTCTCGCAACAGAGACAACCTGTTTAGACACTCAAATCCAATATCCGCCTAAACCTTCTCAAAATACCACTAATTAAACTAATAGGTACGCCATTATTTAAAAGTATCTTAAATAACATTAAAATTTCTTTAAAAAATTTGCAGTTATTTTTCATACCCTATTAATCCGGCATATTTGCAAAATAATGATATTTTTAGACACTTTCTTGCTTAAACAGGATCCGAAGTTTGACAGTAGCACAACCTGGAAACTGAAGTCTGCTCTTTTATCACATATACAGCATTGTAGTTCTTTGTCTTCAATTTTGAATATTTTAATATCTGGAAATGAAATACAATCCGGACTCTTAGTTTCTTTGAGCTTTAAACTTTTCTATTAAATAGCAGTAGTCAACTTATTGAAGTCTTTGAAATTGAAGACTATAATATCATCTATGTACCTCATTGCGATTATTTATAAACCTTCATTTTTCTTTTCGTGAAAATATAAAAATAAATCTGCTAACGAACTAGAAAAACTACAACCCATAGGAGTGCCTTCTTTTTGTCTGTAATATTCAATTCCGTTAAATACCACATTTTCGAAGACCCCAAAGTCTAAAAGCGCATTCCATTGACTTTCCCCAATCTTGATAATATTTTCAAACCTTTGGAATAAGTAGGATCTAAGTTGTTTCATCTCATCAAGAGGGATACTTGTGAAAAGTATTTCAAAATCAAATGTCGCAATATTTGTTATATTGTTCTTGTTGCTTTGGATGTAATCCAGCACTTTTTGGTTATTCTTGATGATGAAGCAATTCTTTTCCATGTTTTCAATTTCTGATAGGATTTTCTTCAAAATGGTTTGTAGTTTCATTGAAGTTATCCTGTTATAGGCTGTGGTTTCACATGTAATAAACCGAAATCTAATTGATTTCTTGTGGAATTTAATATTCAGAAATAAGTATGGAAACCTGAATGAGTAAATCTTCATATTCAAGTTTTTATAATATGCAATCACTTTCCCTTTAAAGGCATCAATATTCCCTTCCATTTTTCCGTATGTAGTACACGTGTTATATTCTGCAATAATTTTTTTCGGATGAAATTCCATGCAAATAATCCCAAAGTTGTTGTTTGCCTTATCAATTATAGTGACGATAAAGTTCTTTTTAAGGCACTTAATTTCTTCTTAAATATCTGAATACAACTTATTTGTATTGGACCAGATATTTCTTTGAACTTTGTATTGAATTTCTTTTAGGATTTTTGCTTTCCATTCAGAAAAGCCTTCAATAGAGAAAGAGTTATGCTATTTTCAGAACAAAAGCAGTAAGGTGTTTGAAAAGCCCCTCCTTAATGCTTTTTTTGTCGCATATCTGGTTTGGTCTATAATTAATACCCTTACCTATATATATATAAAGTTTTCACTTATAAATGAGACACAGAATTCAAAGTTCTGGAGTGACAGTACAGACGACGGATTTGAAAGAACTGAGTTTAAACTAGCGAGTTTTACTACAACTGAAATAGTGCTTGGTTTTTCTATTTCCACAACAACGTATCAATATTAGCTTAGTATTGTCATTTAATAGATAACAATGTCGCTTCATACTAGAAAATAATGTTATAGTGTAAATCTATTCAGATACTAGACAATACTCGTTATCCAAGCCCTCGTAATGCGGATCCTCGTTTGATGGTTATAAGGTGGTGCTGCATTTCCGGAAAGATCTTTCGCATTGTAAGACTTAAGTCTCATTAACATCGTTAGAATGTATGGAAGTATTAATGCCGTAGTAGCGTAGTATCTCATAAATCGTGAGTTTGTAAAAAGTGGATTCTCCTGTATAGCGTTCTATTGTACTTTGTATGAAAGATATTTATAATTACTTGCTAAAAGTTAGATGCTTTCCATATATCTTCGGCTAATCAAAATACACAAAAATATAAATATTTATCAATTTTTAAATAAATAACAAGAAAAAGTATATAACAATATATAATATAAAACAAAATATTAAGAACTCCAACAACAACAAAAAAAAAATTATAACTTCTCCCGACTAACTACTCGAGGAACCACTCGAGGTGTGAGTTCCCGATTTGGTCGAGAGTGATATTGATGGAAAACTCTTAACATGAGGAACAAAAAATCAAATGGAAATACCCTCCCGAATCCAACCAGTTAGGAGATACAAGATGATTTGTTTTATGTGCAGAAAGAATCCGTCCAGCACTACAACGTTCCATCAATAAACAAATTTTTATTTAACATTATTATAACGTATCAGGTACTTCAGGCGTATTTTAGCTCATCAGGTGCTCTAAATCTAGCAAACGCACAACAAACAATTGACTAGAGAGTATTTTGAAAACAAAATCAAAGAGTCTATTGGCGATGACAAGACTCATCTGGTACTGAACCCGTGGTCTCGCCAAACAGACACAAAACTTAGTTGGCAGAAAATGGGAAACAATGTCGAAACCATGATTATTAATCCGGGGACGACAAAGTACCTCCAGCCTTTAGATGTATACTTCTTCCAGGACTATAAGCATCTGGTAAAAAAATTATTGAGTACTCGAAGAATCATCGTGCAGATGTGGATATTACCAACAAGGAGGCCATGGTAAAACTGTATCACTTGGCTTATAACTAGTTATGTTCCCCCACCTTTGACGGCATGCGCCGATATGCCTTCCAGAAGATTTTGATTCAAAATACAAACCAGATCTACTTTTTTGATATAGTCACATAATTTATGGAAATAGTGTGTGGAGTAGGGTAAACAAGGTTAATCTAAAAAAATTACAATCAATAATTGATAGATTATTAAAAAGAATAGGATACAAAAATAACAAAGGTATAAAACAAATAAAAATAGAAAATAATATAATGAATATAGAAGTAAACACATACAAAATATTTATAATGATATATTTAGGAATTACAACAAGTAAATATGACGAAACTATAAATATATACAAATATCTAAGTACAAGAAATACAAGATCAGGTAACACTTTAAAAACGGAAAAAATAAGAACAAATGTGGGGAAAATATATAAATTATTATGGAATTGATAAATGGATTAAATTACCAGACCATTTAAAAAATTGTGAAAGAGAAAGAGTTTAAAAGGAAATTAAAAATTTATTTAATAGAAAATCAAAAGTAAAATCGTCAGGCTGATCAAAAGGGATCTAGAGTAATAACTTTTGTTTTGTTTCGCTATGCTTACGCCCTGCACAGAAATATAATTTTATCATGGAAATAAAAATTGCATTTTGTGTATCTTCCGGTCAGTTAAACAGATTTTGCTTTGACTGCACAACGCTACAACACTACCCTTACTTGTGTGTGCTTGGTGCTGTAAACAATTATGCTTCGAACACTTCCATTCAAAAACACACTACCATGGTTAAAATATCATTTCAGCTATTTCAGGAAGCTAGCAGCACACTAACCATCCTAAGGGCAAGATTACATGTTTGCCATTTTTCCTTCGTACTTACAAAAATATTCATTTATTTGTAGTGCTGGATGGATTCTTTCTGCACATAAAACAAATCAGCCTATATCTTCTAATTGGTTGGATTTGGTAGGGTAATTCCATTTGATTTTTTGTTCCTCATGATAAGAGATTTCCACTGACACCCCTCGCGACCATACATCAGGTGGTTTCCTGGTAAGCGTCAACATTGGAACAGCGATATAAATTTATATGAAGTACATTTCTTTATTAAACTAAAAAATGATTATGTGATTTATGTGTTACAATTTCGATTGCATTTCTAGAACTTTTATTATTAGTGGGTTTTAATATGTATTAAATCCGCTATTGTTTTTGGTTTGTCTGTCCGTCTCTCGACAATAAGAAGTGTAACGTGTAAAGTTTTTTCGTAATAAGATAATGTTAGCTATTGTTAATGCTAAAAATTTACTGATTCCGTATACATAATACTACTCATTAATGTGGTTACTTAGTGAAACTCGTCACGAAATACCGCCAACGGCGAATTGAAAATTAGAATTTGGTGAGTTGGAAATTGGGAGATTTGGCTATTTGAAAATTGGAAGTCGGCGAGTTGGAATTCGGACGTAAACTGCAACTCGCCAACTTCAAATTTTCAACTCGCCAAAATTTGTCAAGTTGGAATTTGGAAGTTTCGCGAGTTGGTAATTGGCTACTTGAAATTTGAAAGTAAACTAAAGCTTATCAAATTTTAACTCGTCAAATTCCACTTCGCCAATTTTCTATTTTCAACTCGCCAAAATTTTGGCAAGTTGACTAAATTTAAATGGCGATTCTCTTTTAGCTGCTTTTATTTAATTTATTATTATTATCATCAGAATTATCCAAGGGTGATGGCTATATTTGGAGAATTTAAATTTATTTAAAATAATTCAAAATAATTTTATATATATATATAGTAATCTTTAGTAATCTATGTACACGAGATTTTAATGCAATTTAAAATCGTAAAAAATAATTATGGTGGGAAAATTAATGCCGAAACGGGACAAAGGGAAATAAATAAAAAATAATATTACTATATTCTCTAATGTCCTGCTACTTAATTTAGGTCATGGAACCAACATCTCATACATAACTTGTTGAAGATACTCTAAAAAATTTTGGGCTTCCGTCCGCGAAAGACAAAACACAATATCTCTAATATGTCAATCTATTTGACCGATTGCTTCAGATCTAGACTTCCAAGCCAGTATTTTTCTTGACGAACTCAACTAAAACTGTACTTTAGTTATTAGGAAAAATACAATATAATATATTTCGGGAAGCCTCTGCCGTTGCATCATTGTTTTCATGAAATACAACAACCATAATATTTAAGTACTGCGGAGGAATGGAAGAAAAACTTTTACAACTGGAGAAAATCCCATTACAGGAAAACAACTTGGTTCCGTTACACTTCCTAGGCAAGATGTTTCCCCCTCCAAGGAAGTTTTTATCCCTTTTTTCTCTTCTTTCGTAGCGACGTTTTCCTTTCATTTATAATTTTGATGAGTTTTCGTCTCTTACAAAAGTCGAAGAACGATTGGCCCGTTTCAAAAGGATTTAAAAACGAAGGGAAGGAAATACACAATGCACGATATATATTTGCAGGTTGTGTATTTTTGTCTATAAAACGAAATAAAAATTTTCCTTCTACAGAACTGCTTTCTCCCTTTTTATATTTTTTTTCTCCTTTTACATGCAGGTGTAAGAAGCTGAAATGTTTTGAATTTTTATCCTTCTATTTGTTCTGGAACGTAACTGTTGATACTGCCTAGTCTACGAATTTTTTACGACTCTACAGAGTAAAAGTTCTTTTTAGAAAATATTTTTAAGGAAGTGGGTGGAAACAGAAGCCGGGCCATTTCGTTTCCTCTGTCGCTCAAATAAAATTTCCCTTTCAATGTTAAAAGGCCCGAAACTTTTGCCCATTTTCGTTCCTGTTTCGTGTCGCACACAACGTAAATGCTTTTCCAGAAATTTTGAAATCAGTTTAATCAGCTGACGATGCATCACCACTTCTCCATATTATTGCATAAATAGCACACTTAGAACATAAAATAGTACATTACAAACAATAGACGATTTTATTTTAAGTCTAGTATAGAAAGTGGTATTTCTATTCTGTAATTAGAATTTGAAGCGACGGAACGAAGCTTTCAATATTATAAAGTAAAAGAAAAACAGATGGACAGAATTAATAGTCAACTAATGTCATGTTTTTATACAAAAACACCAAATTGTGATCCAATTTGTCGTAATAAAACAAGTTCTGGAGTTTCTATGCAGGGCATTTGATGCAACCAAAATTTTGAAACTTAAATTAACGGAAGCATATAGCAGGTTGTAGATGGCGTTAAAGTTGGAAGTGCATCAGATCGAGCAGCGAGGCTCGTTGTTCAACTAACCAACAGATACCAACTTCAGATAGTACAAGCATATGCACCAACGTCAAGCCATACCGACGAGGAGGTTGAAGAATTCTATGAAGAAATCAAACAGCTACATACCAAGGGGAAACAACACATCAAACTCATCATGGGAGATTTTAATGCAAGAATTGGACAACAGAGCAAGGAGAGACATTGGTTGGTAAATACAGATACGGGGAAAGGAATGAACGTTGCGAGCAACTCATATAATTTGCAGTAGCTGAAAATCATTTTATCATCATGAATTCATGTGTTAAGTAGAAATCACAAAGAAAATTGACATGGAAACACCCCAATGGAGGAACTAGCGAAATTGACTATATTTTGACAAACAAGAAATAAATTATTGAAGATTTCAACGTGCTGAACAAATTTAATACCGGAAGTGATCATCGAATGGTGAGATGTAAAGTGAGTTCAAATACTAACTTAGAAAGACAGAAGCACATTAGGAAACAAGTATGTAAGGGAATGGATTTAATGAAGCTGAAAGAAAACGCAGAGGCATTCAAATTGGAATTAAAAAAACGCTTTGCTGAAGAAATTGATATCTCAGAAACAAATGAAAACATTGTTAAGACAATAATTTAAACTGCTGGGGAAATTGGTGGTGTAACGCGTAAAAAGCACAATAGCAAATTATCTGAGAAAACGAAGCAGCTTATGAAAAGGCAAAAACATATGAAGATGGACAATCGAAATACCAGTTCCAGAATTGAGTACATAAAACTTTGTAAAACAGTGCGCAAACGCATGAAAGAAGACATACGAAAATTCAACTGTGAGTTAGTAAGGAAAGTCATTAAAAACAACAAGAGCCTTAGTAATAAGCCTAAAATATAGCCTAAAATTAACTCTAGTTTGAGCTACTAATACGTGGGTGTCAAATTTATTTGTAATAAAAAGAGTCTTAGTGTTGTTAAAGGAAGTTCATTTGTAGGGAAGAAACACATCATTGCAGTAAAAGGAGAGGATGGCACCGTAACAAGAAATAGGGAAAAAGTACTTACAGGAGTAGAAGAATTCTACAGAAAACTATATGAAAGAAACAGTGGATTAAACGAAGACTCTGAGATAGTCGAAGGAACAGCTCCTAAAATCTTAAAAGAAGAAGTAGCATTTGCAATAAAAAGTATGAAGAAAGGAAGATCCCCTGGCGATGATGGCATTACATTAGATATCTTAAAAGAAGCTGGAGAACATGTAGAAGACATACTCGCAAAATTCTTTACCAAATGCCTCAACAGTGGTAACATACCAAACCAATGGGATTCTGCAACAGTAATTCTTTTGCATAAAAAAGTTGATAAATACAATTTAAAAAATTAGCGACCCATTAGCTTGTTACCTGCTATTTATAAAATCTTCACCGAAGTGCTAACACATCGCCTACAGAAAAAATTAGATGCAGCTCAACCAAGGGAACAAGCTGAATTTCTCAGTGGATTCAGTACAGTAGACCATATTCAAGTATTAAGAGAACTAATCGAAAGAACACGTGAATATGAACTTCCATTTTGTGTGGCATTTATTATGAGAAGGCCTTTGACTCTATTAAAACGTCAGCAGTCATCAACTCGTGAAGATCGTCAGACGTCGAGGATGTGTAAATTGACATGGTGAAACGTGTGTATAAAAATGCAAGTGCAAAATTTCGGTTACATAAAGATACCAAAACTATCAAAATTGGTAAAGGTGTGAGGCAGGGAGATACCATTTCTCCAAAACTTTTTACTTCAGCTTTACAGATGATTTTTCAGCAGATAAATTGGAATAACAAGGGAATAAAAATAAATGGTGAATATTTAAATCATCTGCGGCCTGCTGATGACATAGTTATTTTTTCAATGGACCCACCAGAACTCTAAGACATGGTACAGGAGCTCTCAACTATAAGTAAAGAAGTTGGGATCAAGATGAACCTACAACAAACTAAAATCGTGTTCAATAATTTCGCAGAGAAAACAAAAATACAGGTTGAAAACATTGAGCCAAAAATTTCTGATTCATACATTTACCTTGGCCAACTGATTTCAATGGAAGGCAACATTGTAAAAGAACTCAAAAGACATGTTAAACGTGGCTGGAGTGCTTTCGTAAGAAACAGTTTTATCCCGAAGGGAATCTTACCTTTGTGTATAAAAAGAAAGGTTTTCAACCAGTGTGTGTTTCCAGTCCTCTCTTACGGATCAGAGACATGGAGTCTAACAGTTGCAGCAATACGAATGTTACAGACAACTGAAAGGTTCATGGGGAGGTGCATGCTTGGAACAACTGGGAAAGATCGAAAAAGAAACACTTGGGTGAGAGAGCAAACTGGAGTAGAGGATATTATTGTTAAAGTAAAAAGACTGAAATGGCGATGGTCTTGGCATATCGCAAGAACTGATCAACGATAGACAACGCAAAATCTCAACTAGATTCCAAGGGACCACCAAAGACCTAGAAAACGTCCTGAAACTAGATGGTTGGATGAAAGAAGAAAAGAAGTTGGGGTGACGTGGAAACGAATTACGCAGTATTGACTTGTGTGGAAAGCATTTGGAGATACCTCCATCTAGTAGTGGATGGATAATGGTTGAATATGATGATGAGCAGGAGCGGCTCAAGGTTGATTTTGAACACGGGCAGCTTGGCACGGATTGTTTTTTGGCGCTCCCCCACTGCGACAAAAAAACCAGGAGATTTTCACAAATGTACAGTAAGCCATACATCCTAAAGAAGTGGCCAAAATCTCAAAAAGAATTTCTCTAAACGTGTTTCCTTTAAAACAATTTTCTACTGTTGAGTGAATTAACAAAATTGAACTGGATTTCAGTTTGGCGCCCTCATCCAAACGGGGCCCCTGGCGGCCGCCCGGGTGGCCCGACCTTTAAGCCGCTCCTGATGATGAAAGTGTGTGAACACGTATTAATTATTTTAGCTGAGTTTTGAAATTATTTAGAAAAAACAATTATCTAAAACTTCATTAAAATGACTACAATTTCGAAAATTTTCATTATTTTTATATGTTATGCTATATTTCAGCAGATTTTTCATAATTTTATATATGCACGTGATAATTTAAATATTAATTAATCTAACCTGATATTACATGACTCTGTCAATTATAGCTTCCCGATATAAACGGGAATGGGTTTCTTTCCTTGAAACAAAAGGAACCGGAACTTTAAAACCGGAATACGTGACATTTGAAGCTGATTCCGTAATGATGTTTACTTTCGTGTAGTTCACTTATTTTATTTTTATAACAAATGGAATCTGATAAATACAGGGCGGTAGTACGTATTTAAATAATTTATTTTACTGCTGATCATTTTTTAATTCCAATGTATCCTGTGTGTTATATAAATTAGTTGATTGGTAGAAGACAAGATTTCAAATATACCTTAGTAAGCACGGCAGCATTGAGATTAATTCTTATAGATCGCAATAGAAGAAAGGAAAATATTTATAAAGAGTTTACGCAATTTGGAAAGGGACAGAAAATGTACTTCGGCATCTTTTTGGTTGTAGGAAATGCCTTTGGAAATATAAGGTGAACGGATTTTATATGAACGTAATGAAATATATTTCTCAAACCAATTTCCTCCCTAAAGGTAATCATAAACACAAACATTGAGCTTAATACTCTAGGGGAAGGCTTTGTAAACCCAGTACCCTTGTTTCGAAAGATTTGTTTATAAAAATCGCAATTCTCACAAATGCCAAATATAATAATAATAATGCAACCATCTTAAATATGCTATAACATTCCACAGATTTCATCATGCATATTTTATTTACGATACCCACACATTGCAAGTTTCCTTTTATTATTTATGACACGGTTAAAAGTGAGCCTGAGTAAGCGAAAAAATTTCATTTTCGAAATGCCATACGTGCATTTTGAAAATTCTCCAGTTTTTTGAAAAATAAAAAATGTCAATTTCTGCTAATAGATTGCCTATATCAACGGGACAAAGAAATTCGATAACACTGAGACCACGCTATCTTTCCAGAAATATTTCGAAAGGATTTCAGCGCAATTGAAAAGATTTTCCTCTGCTTGTAAATTTTCATTGAATACAAGGCTGTTTAAAACACACTTTAATTATTACGGATAGTTAATGGAATAGTTTCCTATTTTAGCACACTCTGTCTACGAAGCCATTAAAATTTATGAGCTCATTTAACAATGTCTCATCGTATTCTGCAAAATAGAGCACATGCAAATGACAAGCAGATAAAAGTTGGAACTTTTGAAAGGAACATGTCTCCGAAAGAGGGCAGTTAGAAATAGACAATGGGTTTACCCCATGTCATTTCAAACAGCAAATATTTGGGTTCTATATAATATTTTGGAAAGTTCTTTCTAGAATGACTTTGCTATCGAAACAAAATGACCCGGTTTTCTTTTAAACGCCCTCCAAATAATCATAACCAAACTATTTCCAGGGCGTTAGCCACAACAGGAAATTACGCAAACCAAAAGCTTAACACTTGATACTCAACAACAAAAAATTTAAACACCATAAAATAAACACTTTTAAAAAAGGCCCCAAGTGCCTTATTTCAATAAGGAGGCGACAAAAACTGCTTTTTGCACTACACCAAAATATGGGCGCCGCTATAAACCTTGCTTTTTGTTGCCGTCTAACTAGCCGACGGGCAAGTCAGAACTGGAAACTATCAAACAAGGGGCGTGGGTGGTGTAGAACTAAAAATAAATAAAAATGCCAGCAAAAAGTTCAAGAAAAGAAAATTTCTAGCTAAGCTTCCACAAACATATTTTCCACATTATTATCTAAACTTCGCCTTTTCCGGAAAAGGAATAAAAACTAAAGTTTTATTGAAGCTGGGGACGGCTTCCAGACCTAAAGGGCAAATCATATTTTCGGGGAAGTGCCACGGTATGTGAAATAAAAAAATGAGAAACAGCTCTTCTAAAACACATAGACATGTTTCCCTATCAAGTGTTAGAATACACTGCTTTTTCTTTGATTGTTTCTGCGCCAGGGGATTATGGAAATAAAAGCTCTTTCCTGGAAAATGACATAGTGTCAATTCCTTTATCAAAAATTGTTCCATGCATCGGAAAGAAAGGGGAAAACAACATATATTATTGGAGTTAAATTAGACTTTTGATAATTTCTAAGCGTATGCTTATGGGTAAGTGTTTTTGTTTTAAAAACGAAAGTAACTTTCCGATCGTTTATCTTATTAAAAAGACTATTTAATGGATATGCGATGGGTTATAATTGCGCTAATGATCGCTCAATAGTTTTTAATTATCAACACCTTTAGCCCAGTTAGGGCTTGGATTCAATTTAGAAAGAGGGAAATAATTTTTTACACGAATGTCGCCAGGTGCAAAATTAATTTTCCTATGCCCATGTGATTTGGTATATATTAGATGCTGAATAATATATACTTAAGCTTTCACACATGTGTCGTTTTCTTCAAGGCTCTCATAATACAGGGTGTTCCAAAAACACACTATCAAAAGTATATAGCCATGATCTTTGTACAAAATGGACCATAGCGACCCTTTACATGGGGGGTCGGAAATGAATATCCACGGAGTTATGGCTATAAACAAATAACAAAGCATGATTGGATAAAAAAAAAGGAATTTACACCTATAACCAACGTATTTGTCCAGACTGCTTCTGGGCTGTATTATCAAAAAGCAGGTTTTTTATTCGCCACGCATGTCTGGAACGTGCGAATTAACAATTTCGAGCCAATGAAAATTGTGATTGAAAGTTTGGCTCGCCCCTTGAATTTAGTTTCCTAAATTTGTCCGTCGCCAATTTTTGGCGAGAATGGCGAATTTTTGGCAAGCTATTTATGAATCGAAATATTGACATGACCCCCGTTAAACAAAAATTAACAAAATTAACGTTGGAAATAAACTAACATAAGAAAATAAGCACAACAGCAACCCCCTCCGCCGAAGATGCTTACACAATACTTTAAATTTTTTCCATGGTAAATGGAAATACAAGTCCTGCAACCTGGTCACCATTCCATCGCCCATATTCATAATTCAGAATCGATCAAGACATAAGCGTACGGGAGAGGGATTCATGTGGGCCATAATCTCCCGCAATTGGGAGAATATTAACAATAGATTCAGGGGTCTCTCAAAGGGCGCACCGGACCGGGGGCCGGTTGACCGGCGGCCCAGTCCGCCCGTGAATAGGTCTACGTGAAGCTATGATGTAGAGGAATAACCAACCCCCTTTAGAAATTTTCTGCGTACGCCACTG
>QLNU02015360.1:159967876-159988961 GCA_006491805.2 Dysdera silvatica | reverse complement strand
GCTTTTCCTAATATTTCGCTATTTCACTACATGCTGCTCAACTAATACATTTCACAACAGTTCACTTTTAAAAATGTATTTGCTGTTTAAGTAGGGATGCTTCAGAAAATTTTTCATATCTACATTTTACAGATGAAATGGAAAAAGGTGCATTCATCTAAGAAAAGGCAAAATGCCTTGCCATTTTGAATAAAATAATTTTAACTACTTCCCAAACACGACATTGCTGACCATATTAAAAAGAGCATTCGTTCAAAGATATCAATGCTAACCATCGGCAGACAAGGGGAAACGACTACAGCGAAAGTAGATGAAAGATTTCTGTACTTGGCGGGCTACCTTGTGCAAATGTATTTGTTTGGACCAAGATTAATTGTCCTCTAAAACAAAGTTTGCTTAATGGTCGGTTATCCGAACTAATGCACAGAATGGCATCTATTCAGATTATACGAAATTCAATCCCATAATTGTAATTACTTGTCAAAGCTATTCATTTGAACCGGGGAGCCTACTTATATGGTTACTGCCCAAAATTTTTTCTTAAAAATCCAGATTTTTTTCAGCGATTGCACTTATTCATCCTTCGATGAAAATGGTTTCCCTCGTCATCGTGCGTTTGAAAAATTGATCGCAAAAACAGTTCGAATAGAAAGCCCGTCGCTAATTGGGCCCCCATTAATCCCTATAAAGTTCACAAAATGATGACAAATCGAGGGGTTCGCATCACCGCCTCGTTATTTCAAACACCATCCAAGCTTCAATTCGATTCGTTCTAAGCCTAATTAGACCGCACATGAGGATCTGGAGCAAATCCAATGGGCCTCATGGACTGTCGAGTGGTTTCGTTCGATGATGAAACGGTAGGTATGGATACGGATACTGGAGAACGAGTAAACCCTGAAGCCAAATCTCTACTCGAGAATCGCGCTCGTCTATTGAAAACTAGGGGGTCTTCGAAATATGGATTGAGATTGCTTCGTTTCAACTTTACGTGGTACTCCAGTAAGCGTCGTCGAACAGGGTAACGAAGGGATGGCTGGTTTTATCGTCTAATTTCTGCG
Source organism: Dysdera silvatica (assembly GCA_006491805.2). Classification (NCBI taxonomy): domain Eukaryota; kingdom Metazoa; phylum Arthropoda; class Arachnida; order Araneae; family Dysderidae; genus Dysdera; species Dysdera silvatica. Next base: position 159,987,900 of record QLNU02015360.1, on the reverse strand, counting down.
ATGCTTTTCCAATGCAAAATAAGCTGGGTATATAAAAGAACAGCACTACAGATCTAAATAAACATAAATAACTACTTTCTTATAATGTATAACATACGATGACCAAAACGAATAACTAATATAGAACTAGGGAATATTGGAAGCCAAAAACTTGTGTCAGAAATAAATGAATGAAGGAAATTTAGTCGATTAAGGCACAGGTCCGGAAGAAACAGGACAACGTAAGTAGACGAGCACAAGACTGGACTCCCAGGAAAAGAGAAAGAGGGATAGACGAAGAAATAGGTGGAGAATTTTAAGGGATGAACTTAAGGGGGTGAGAAAAGCATGAAATGAAAGTAAGGAACTGTAAAAAAATAAACGAACAAGGGAAGTAAAGATTTTTTGCGAAAGCTTACGTTCTTTTAGGAATAACAGAAGAAATAAATGAATAAAGTGCCGCACTATAACTGGACAGGGCCCTGCGGTGGCGCAGTGTGGTAACGCGTTCTCCTATTGCGCGGCTAATCCGGGTTCGACTCCCAGCAGTGCAAAAAGAACGCTTACTCAGAGATCTCATAAAGATCGCACTGCTCACTGTAGTCCGGGGTTTGGTTCCCTAGGCCTTAAGAGGTTCGGATTCCTCGGAAAACAGTAGGTCCCGGCGCAGCATGACCACTGTAGTCTTTGAGCCGTAAAACCAAAAAGCAGCACTATATCTGGACAGAAAACAGCAAATATTCTAAATAACCTCGACATGCAATCTCCTCCCGTTGATGATTATTATTATCTTACTGTAGCAAGATTCTTGAGATGAATGACAAGAATAAAACTAATTGACAGTACACTGTTGTTGAAGGTTTTAGCTATTTTCCCATTTCTTGCGATTAGCCGATATAACGGTTTATTTCAATAGGCATTCCAGCTACAATGGAACAAAATATTAATATGCAATTAGCATTCTGTTATGAGCATAACTTTCAAATAAGTATGAAATTTTTCCGATACCACGAACGCATTTATTACACTAGCAGAAGGAGGCCACATATTGAATCTTTACGAACAATAAGGCACTATTTGCTGATACTTTCACGTTTATCGAATATTTACAAGGGCGGAAAACACAAGAAAACGTATCAGTTCATCATTCAAGAAAGCATATCATCATATCAAAATAATTTCAAAATAAATATCACGCATTTCTGTTATTTCCATTACGAGTATATTCGCATTCTCAACCTTAATTTATCCATTGAATTTTGACGAATTGAAATCTTACAAATAAATATTTCTTTAGAAAAATTATGAAGGCTGATTTCAAAGAATTATAATTTAAAAATACCTCCATTGATTCTCGATGCTTTCATTACCTTTTTTAAATTTCCAGAGGCACGACGCCCCAATTAAATCGCATCATTTAGCATTAATATAGGAAATTATATTTACAAGCACATTCTAAAATGTATAGAATGCCTTTTAGATCCTATAAAAGCAAAGAAAGTGGTATGAAATGGGAAAGTTATGGATGCTATGGAAATCATCTTAGAAGAACCAGTATTCTTACTCGTTCCAAACACCCACAAAGATATGAATGATTGAACAGCTAGCTCTCAATTATTCATTACCGCTACATGCTAAACATACATGTCAGATCTGGGTGAAACTGGGTGATATAGATTAATTAGACACTTACGAAATTTGGTATTTTAAATGCAGAAACTTCACGAAAATTCTACTTTCGAACTCTAGAACTTTGCGAAACGTAAAGGATCATTGAAAACAGTTGTTAAAACGCCTTAAAAATGGATGCGATCTGCTCCCGATTCGAACAGAAAAGAGGAAGAAAAATAATGTTTCCAGAAATGCAAAGAATGATACTTCATTTATTTGCATGTTCAAAAGAAAGAAAGAAAGAAAAATAATTGTAGATCTTGCGTCATACCCCCAACGATGAAGTTTTCTCTTCCCAATTATAACCCTCTGAGTTCACAACCAATAACAAACAATTTCGTTTAATAATGGTTGATAACAAAAGGAGATAGGCTAACAAAAGAAATATTACCAAGAACGTAGCAAATTGGCTTTTCTAACAATGTATATTGATGTGTCCCACCATTAATAATTTTCTTCATTAAAACTATCTCTTTCTTGTAGTTCCAATTTTATTTTCAAAATTTAAAATTAAAATTCGCTGATGAGTACGCGATTTGAAAGAAAAACTCGGGTTTCCTGCGTTTGATTTCGCAAAGTTGCGAGCAATTTTTATGCTTTTAATTAGTCTCAGTTTTACGAATATTTTCTTAAAAGCACCTTATTAAAGAGTCTTTATTAAATAATTAACGCATAAAAAGCCCTCTGGAATTACAAAGTAGCCTCTTCTTTTGAATTTATTCCGCTCTGAAAGTTGCGATTTTTTGAGGATTTTTATCGCAGCTTTAGATTTATTTCCGTTTTGTCGCTCCTGTATCCACTTCTAAGCCACATTACCCTTATTTAAACACATTTTTAACACATGACGTCAGTAAATTCTACGCTGAAAAACTCCCGCGATGTCTAAATAAGGAGAAAGTTTATAAAATAATTTCTTCTTTGCACCTTAACTAATTAGAAAAATTTCATCTCTCGTATGCAATCCTCAACTATTTGAAGAAGAGTGAATGCAAGCCTGGGCACGCGCGAGCAGAGAAAAACGTCAGATCTTGAATTTCCAGGTTCCAATCGCGAATAATTTAATTTAAAAGTGGTCTGACAAGACATTTAAACGTAAGAAAAATTAAATTAGATCAATTTCTCGAACAATGAGAGTTTGGCAGGAATTTGTTTTGAAAAAAGAACCCATTTTCTCGTGTTGTTTGTTGCGGCTTGACAAAATCAAGGTATCTCTCAACACGTTGCTTTCTTTCTGCACCTCGTAAACACAACGCAATGATTTCGATTATGGGAGAATTTTTTTTAGTTTTTTTTTTTAAATTGGTGGATCATATTCTGATTTAAATTTCATGACGCTGTCTAAACTGGAAAAATGAGAAGCAACCGGGGAGAAATAAAATTCTCAATTATACAAAAATAGAACTATTATACTCATATATAAAATTAGCTAACTATGAAATTAATAATAATCATTTAATTATGGCATTTTAAATCATTATTTTATAACTATTAAATATTAATAGTTAGACAGACAGACAGACTATTATAAAACAATAGTTTTAAATCTAGTCAAATAGTCATCTATAAATTTTATTGTCTCCGCAATAAATACCAATAGTCTATATAAAACCCAAGGGCCCAGATTGTAAATTGTAGTATTACTAAATGATATTTTCTTTATTTGCTGAATCTCAAAAGTTTAATTACCCGCCTAACAGGATTATGAAAAGAATTATGTTTAGGTTAGCGTGGCAAAACAAATTATACGAAGGAACTTTTGCGGAGTTTGGGGCTGAACATCTGCAGGTCAAGCATTTTTGCGTAGTTCTTGCCTCTTCCTTCACTTCCGGCCACCTGTACTCTAAAAAAGACAGGTGACGATGGCAAACGTTGGCGTGTTTTTTTCTTTCTTTGCAGACAGAAAAGTTGTCCTTTTCATGCTTTGTCAGAATAATGAAAAAGGAACAATAATAATAATAATAACAACAATAAATATGACATCAAAATTGACAGCAAATAAAGCATATTCTACACGGAACGCCGTATTTCAAATTAGTTGGTAGATATGGCTTTACGCCTAAATGTTTAACTCAATATAGATTTGGAAATAGAATTATTATTCACGTTGAGTCCAACGTGTTTCAAACTAAATTTTATGTATTTTTTGGTGATTTTTAAGCAGAGAAATTTCACAAATTTGAATAAGAGCTGCAGTTCATTATATAATATGTAGTGTATGGTAAAAACTAGAGTAATGTATACACTTTGAAAGAGACAAATGTGACAATTACCATTTTACTACCTTTAAATACGCGCTTTATTTCGTTTGTATGTGTGGTATATTTTGTACAAAATTACAATGCAATATGCATATAACGTAATTTACGCCGTGATATGTATAATGACGTAGAAGTTTTTACAACTCTTCATTAAGGAAAATGAATTCCATATTATCTTTATTCTCACTCCATTTACGATTAAAATAAACTACCACATCTCTGCGAAAACACAGGAAGGAACGAAGAAGAAGAAACCATCTCTAATTCTGACGTCGCTAAGAAATTATTTAATTAGTTCCAGATCTTTCTAACATTCTGCTAATCACAACGCTTTTCCTTTAATAATACGAAAGTAATTTACTCGCAGAGTACGATGAATTAATTTACACGGGGTATGGTGAATTAATTTAAAAACGGAGTATGATGAATAAATTTAAACAGCATAAACAGAGAGATATACAAAATTATCCCGAAACTTTGTATATATTAATGTACATCAAAACTAGATGGAGGACAGAAAATATCAGGTTCGTATCTTTGGGAAATGCGATACGTGTTGACTACATTAGGGTATAAATAGCCAATAATATATACTGTAGCCAATAATATATACTGTAGTCAATACTATATACTATAGCGTCCCCTACTCCGTGGTTATTTCCCCGGCCGAAACTCCCACTTTTATATTTAAAGGCAGCACTAATGGGAAGATCGATTATATGTATGGTGTTTTACATTATAATCTATATATGTATCTGCCGGAAATAAATTTGAATTGAATTGAATAATGGTGTTATTGTTCGGATGCTATTTCTCAAGACGAATCATCAAAGACGAAGTTGATGTTTTAACGTGGTTTCCAAACAGGATTCACTTACAAAACGTATACGCACATTCAAATACGAGCCTACAGAAAATAAAAGCGTGGATAGATGTAATTACCAAACCACGTTCCATTGAACAGTGGCCGTGAGGTGGCGCAATGTTAGGTAACGCGTTTACCTCACGTGCCATTAATAATAGTTCAGCTGTTAATGGTGGAAAAAAAAAAGGTTACCGACTAATGGTTCACTGCAGCCCGGAGGTTGGTTTCCTAGGCCTTAAAGGGTCCGCATTTTCAAGAAAAATGTAGATCCGTCACACAGTACAGTGGTGGAGTGGTAACACATTCGTCTAGCGTACCACTGATTTAGTTTCAACTTGCAGCAGTATCGTATGTCGCTTTTCTACTTACCATAGCCCGGGGTTTGGTTCCTTTGACAGAAGAGGTTCGTATTCCTTGGAAAACTGTAGGTCTCAGACCAGCATGAACTTTTCTGGCCTTGCGTTCTAAAAACACAAACAGACTTCCATTGAACGGTAACTTTTACTCTCAGCGGTGATTTTCTTAAATTCTGTTTATAACGTTTTGTTTCTGCATTTACTAATCGTGCAAAATGGACTCATTTCGATATGTAACGTGTTTGATAATATAACTCATTTCTTCTTTATATTTCTGAGGATTTCGAATTTAATAGTGAAAGTGCATGATACAGAAAAGAACTTGGATGTTATGCGGAATAAATTTTTCCGTAATATGAAATTGTTAATGCTTGACTGTCTTTCCATTACACTGCATTATCAAAAATGCTCGGGTACTCAGTACAAAGTATTTATTGGTTAATACTTTGGCGTAATATTGTTGACTACCATGTATATCATATGGACAATTTCGAATACTATGATATCGATCAGCTTTTTGGCACACTTTCTAGCATGAAATTCCTCTATTCATCCTGAAATGCAAGCATGAAACAGAACTTAGGAAAATCGTTGTGATTAAGATCACATTAAGTACTTCGATTCTTCTTGTACGTACATACATACATACATACACTTTTGTACACACACGCGCGCACACGCGCGCACGCACATACGCACGCACACACATACATACATACATACATACATACGCATACACGTGGTTTTATGGGTTATTCGAACTTCGAACGGTTAAGTTAATAATTTAATTTTATGTTCAATAGAACAAAAATAAATTGAATAATTCAACAAAATTCAATAGTCAATTAAATATTTAAACGACGTTATGTACTCACGGAACAAGGTATTTGGAAAGTTCAACATAACGCAGACATTCAGGATTAACCTGGTTAATGTTCATTTAGAGGTAAATTACGATACGAAACTCCAAGTAAACGAGTAACATAAGAAAGCGTTGTAAACGAAATTATAAAAGCAATTGCTGCTAGCAGGACATGGAGCTAACAAATGTGTGTATGAAGCAAATTACAAACACTATTATACATTCGATAACACAAAAAAGGAGCAAGCATTGAGGTGTTGCCAGAATACAACTCCACAATTATTCGTCAGGTCATTGACCATAGATATAGAGTACAAAAGCATAACCGATTAACTCTGTGCTAGCGATTAGGGCACCACATCGCTATAAGCTTCTTCCGCAAATATGGTACAGTGTAATATTAAGTTATATTCTGCTAAAAGAAATAAAAAACGTTATGAAATACCGCTATAGTATAGAAGGTATCCAAATGGACCAAATACTTCTCCAAATTTCAACACCACCATTATATATGACCTCATATAGAACGTGCACGCACAGTCTGATGTCCGAACAATTTTGGCAGTACAGTATACATCAAAGGTGATACGAATATGTAAGGGTATAATAGTGATTTGCGAATACTCATAGTTTAGGCTAGGATTAAGGCCGTGTAAATGAGCGATTCTGCGAATTTAAAAGTATTTTACTCGACGTGTGCTTACAACACATAAATAAATATATATGTCCATACACATATATATATGAGGGCATGTGTGAATGCAACTATAACTGTCTGTATGCGAAATAAATAGGCACTGTAAATTCCAGAGAAACATCAAAAGAAAATATCGACGGATGCCTTAATAAGCTATGTTATGAAATATAGGTTGTCTAAACAATGCAGAATATTTTATCTTACCATTTAAATTTCTAAATTTAAAACAGGTAATATATGAAAAATAATTCATAAAGATATAATAAGAATAAAGCAGTACATTAATACCTGAAAAGCACGAATCAAACATTGCCTTGCATAAAGCAGGCAAAGGCATGGAATGACGAACACGAACGGAACACTCTTAAAAATCTTAGTATATATACTATATAAACTATAAATATGTAGGCATTTTCGTACAAAGGTGGGATAGATAGATTAGTATGTAATATAACGAAATTACATTTTAACTCTTTGAAATTGAAATATGTACGACGAAAAATGCACTTGGTGCAAAGAAAAAAATAATAGTAAAGGAGAAAAAGTAATTAAATTTTTGTAGTTGTTTTTGGGGAGGAAAGACTTAAACTCCCAAAAGTAAGACAATCAACAAAATGCTCAAAGCATTAAACTTGCTTGTAAAAAGTAGTTAATAAAACCCGTTATATAAAAAGAGTTTTTCTTTTAAGCGTAGAAAAACGGTAAAACATTTTATAAAAAAAATTTTAAAAGTTTGAAAAATAAAATTCAGTTTTTTAAATCGCGTGAAAGGGGGTTTTATTATAAACCTTGTAGCGGATCGGAAGGCCACAGAAAGAAGCCTAAGATTCATGAAAAGGAAAAATCTAAACAGAAGCGCTTAGAGAAAAGAGAGCTATAAAAATATACATTACATTTTTGTAAGACATGGTTTACGCGTACGCGCATCCTGTCTTGAATTTTAATAAAAATAATTATACCAAATAATTATTTTTACCTTATATATGTATATAAGATTTACCTTATTTTTATAATAAGTAATAAAATGTTTACTTGCTTGTTATTACTACATAAACGAATAACCAGTCAGGAATGACATCGAATAAGAAGGACGTATGTTTTAATATTATGCAAGTTTCAGGGGACTTTTTTTACTTCCGGACACCTTTCTATTCCACAGTTCAAAGGAATTAGGTGAATATGGTGCAGTATAACCATTTGGACATGGTGCAGTATAGAACACTTGGCGCAATATAGAACACTTGGCGCAGTATGGAACACGTGGCCAGTATAGCCCCCAAACAAACAACGTGAACATGACTATCTGGATATATTTCGGGACTGTTGGTCAGTTTAGTTTTATGACTGGAGACTGTTCGGATGATTAAATTGAGGAAAATAATTTATGCGCCATTTACTGTTGCTTGTAAATACGTTATACGCCAATGGTAAAACCATGGCTAATAAACCATCACTTAACTTCATAACTCGCGCAAGGAAATTTCTTCGGTGAGACTAAATGCATTAACGAACCATTATCAGTGTTAGAAACAGGAAGCAAAGAATGAAAGTATGGCCGAGGAGCGGTGGGAAAATACGGGTAATAGCTGGCTGGGAGTGTCCCAAAAGCCGGTGCCAAAACGTGACGTGGGAAAGTCCAGGCTTGAGAGAATTTCATCGTCCTGGAAAACTGGATGAAAAGGGGAAAAAAAATAAGGAGGAAAGAATGATCGTTTTTCATTTAAAAAACAGAGACAGAGAAAAAAAAAATAAACTGAGCTTCGAGAGAGAGTTACAATGAGCCAATGAGAAACTACTGAATGATCACGTGTCTACTAAAATTATAAGAGTACTGTACCGATATCTCCAGTAGGTCAGTTGGAGGGATTACATGATATTGCAATGAGGGATATTTTTCGGCCAAGGCCGCAGGTCGGACGATTAGGTCACTGTGGTCACCCTGGTGATGACGTGGACATTGGAATCACATTGATTTGACGGTCACCCTTGTCAAAGTGTTTAGAAGTAGTCATATCTTTATAAGATATTACATTTTCCCTCCAAGCCCTAATAGATAAATTACGATCAATCGTTCTGGTTTGGAAGAGTATAAAAAAGATGTACTCACAGACCCCTCTTATCTGTCTATTAAAATAGGCATTATACCCGAAGTAATAATTAAAATCAGAAAGGATAAACATATCGTAATCCGTCTGGAAATACAGGTAATGCCCCGGAAATTTCAGGTACGAAGCTAATGCTAAAATACCAAAGAGTAATGGAAGACAATGTGAGTAGAGTTTAAACATTAGCAATGGTACAATTTATGGATTAATAAATTTCTAATATTAAGCTTGCCAATGTAAAATGCCGTAATGCAAAATATTAATGGTTAATAACATCAAAGGCAAATTGAATGTTCATTCAAAATGACAATATTTTCACTTCTTAATGGCTACAGAGAACAATGCTTGTATTCGCTAATAGTGACGTGTGGGTGTCCATAACTTATGGTATCCTACAAAAAAAACAAAAAAAACCAACGAAAATTCACTATCAGCGGCAACAACGTGTACTGGCACTGGATTTAACTGAAAAAAAAGTCCAATAATTAGCCAAGAATTTTGCTCCCAATGTAATTGTTTTTTGGCCGCTCTACTGTACCGTTCTTATCTGTTTAATATATATTACTGTATCTGTTTAATATCTGACAACGTCTAGCATTTTAATGAAGAAGCAATAAACCCTTGACATATACTTAGTAAATTAGAGAATCTCAATTAAAAGTAAAAAAATTTGATACCAGGTGAATGTGATGTCTATGCTATCACATAAAAGTGGATAATTAAATGGTCTTCATTCTAATAAAATAATCGTTTATTTCGGGGGCAAGAGGAACACCTAAACAAATCCTGTTTTTGATTAAATAGAGTTAATTAGGTATGACGATGGAAACAGGATTAGATTGGTGCACAGGTTTTCGAAGGTCGCTTTAGGGAAAACTTTATAAAATTTTATCCCTTTCCCAGATATTCTACTACTTCCTAAATTGCTTAGATTAAAATTATTGATATTTTTTATTGAAGCGTTGCATGAAGATTGCATTACGAAACCTTTTTTTACCACATCTATGGTAGCTGAAATGTCAAATGAATAATGCTGATTCATTGGGCATATGAAAGGTCATTGCATGGCTGCGAGAGTATTGGAGCAATAGCGATCAAAATTTCCTCATGCAAACCAGTTACATAGAAGGGCTGCGTATCTTGCAGCGTGGATCTTTTTGGCATGGAATGAAATACCGATACAGCTGCCTTACAACTACATCAGGAGGTTATCAAGAATAATGGTAATGGAACTATTACATGGAGATGGATGAAAAGGTTGTCTTACTATAAGGAAATTTTATTAGTTCAGTTAAAAATATTTTTGAAAATTTTGGCCTTCATATATCAGGTGCACAAACACGGAATTTTACCACCTTTTTTCGTTGGATGGTGTAAAACACGTTTTTTGACATTAAACTATTTTTCAAGATTTTTGGAGAAACTATGTATGTTAATTCTAGTAATGAAGTGGAATGTGTAAATCAAACTAAATTAATAATTAAAACTAAAAATCTCAGTTCAAACGATTAAACGCATTAACCCAAACCTCCATTAGCCATTTAAGTAAAATTGGGTTTTTGAAATTCAAACGTCATTAAAAATATTTTTATTTTTGATTTATTTGTATTTTTTAATTTGAATTATTATTTGGTGATGCATATTTCTGTGTACAATTTTTTTTAAATACATATTGTTTTAACTTTTATTTATATATCCATATTAAAAGTATGTACACTAGGAATTTTTTATTAGATTTTGTTTTCGCATAGCTATGTATTTAGCTTTGTGGTAATGAGTAGGTAACGCGTTCACCTAGAGTGCCATTAACCGGGGTTCGACTACTGACAGTTCCAAAATAGAACATTTACCTACAAACTGCTTACTATAGTTCGCAGTTTGGTTCCCTAGGCATTAAGAGTTTCGGATTCCACAGAAAACTTTAGGTCTCTTAGCAGGATGACCTTCTCTGTTCCTGCAAAGTAAAACAAACAAGGATCTTTATTTAAGTTTAAATTTTAAACTAAAAAATATCTGTACAATAGATAACACATCTTTAAAATGCACAATACATTTGGAAATGCTAAATATCAATAGAGATAAATTTACAGTGACGATACTTTTCGAATAATGAGAAAAAAAATTATATAAAAATAATTTGAAATATATTTACCACATAACAGTCAATTTAAAAGCTACAGGAAGGTGAGAAAGTGTTCGATAATTTTGCAAACATTTAGTTTGGGAGTTAATCCATATGACTGCATAATCAGGATTGCAGGAGTCCAGGTTTCTCGAAATCCTTACATCCTGATGGGCTAAGAACCCAAATCACAACCAATCATGTAAGATACAGCCTTCACAGGATTTCCAAATAATGGTCAACACAGAAAAAGACTCATGAGATTTCGAATTTTCGTGGGGAATTCTATTATACAATAATTCTTTACACCCACGTCTATGCGTAGCTCACAACCAGAGTTTTGAGCTTCTGGAGAAAAGAGGCGCCGTCCTCATCCTGGATTCGAACCAGGGTCCCTCCGTTTAGCCCGGAGTGTCTTGACCTACTAGACGAATGAGGACAAGAACAAACGCATTTTTCTCCGTATGTAAAGATGTAAGATATTATTACCCTTCACAGGGATAACACAATTGCCAAATAATGGTCAACACAGAAAAGCCTCCGGGGCGAGATTTTTGTGAGTTTTTCGTGGGGGAATTTATTATACAATAATTTTTGCCACCCACGTATATGTAACTCAAACTAGAGCTTTTTATTTATATTTGGTGAAAAAGAAGCGCCGTCCTCATCCTGGATTCGGAGATTCTATCCTCACATACGGGGAGAAAAATACTTTTGTTCTTGTCCTCGTTCGTCTAGTATGTCAAGACAACCGCGGGGACCCTGGTTCGAATTCGCTGAGGATGATGAGGACGGCGCCTCTTTTTCTCCAAAACGAAAAAGCTCTAGCTTGAGCTAAATATACGTGGGTGGCAAAAATTATTGTATGATAACCAATCATCGAAAATTGCAGACGACATTGTAAAATATTGCATTCTGATTGCTCGAGAAAATGGGGAGCCATAAACTTACAATGATCACACGACTTTTCAGATTCCAAGATGGCGATGATTTTTCTCGCTTAAAAATGGAAAATAAAACAAAACTCAGCACTCATACTAAAATAAAAATTTACACTAGCCAATGACAATTACTTCTATTTTTGAATTATTATTGCATCTTCAACATTCTCAACGTATTTATAATTAGATTGTATTAATTTTACCATTACCTTTATCTCGCCTTTTCATTTTTAAATGCTCTTTTTCTGCGAACGAAGAATGATTTGTTAAAATCCAATGCATAACAAACTCTCGAATATTTTTGCATAAAGTTTTCTTCTTTTCGTTTTAATTACATCTCCCTCATTCGAAATTTGAACAAATTGTAGATACCGTTAGGTGATTAGCAACGTGTCGAAATCGGAGATTCAAACAAACGCCCCTCAGTATGTGGGAAAAACAGACGAGGTTTTGCGCCACGAAAAATTGCGATCTACGTATGAAAAATTAAGCATTTCGCGAGAGCAGGTATTCCACCTAATTACTATAATTAAAAAGATATTAAGGCTGATATGTGATACGTTCGTTTTACAGCATATAATTTTTATCCCTCGTCGTACTTGCGTAATTTACCTAGCGCGTGTTTATTTCGTCATGCATTTCGAACCTTTTTTTTTTTACGTTTATTTTTGCTGCTGGCAAGGCAGGGTTTCGGAAGGAAAAAATCGAAATTTTTTGGCGTTTCGGTTCATGACATGTCGGTGATTGCGTCACACTGACAACAATAACAGGTCGCCATGACAACTTCTGACACGACAAATTTCGATTATCGATGAGGACAATTGGCGTCCATGAGAGTCCAAACGACCCTAAAACGGGCCTCCTTTCCCCGGGGATATCCGTATTTCGTTTAACTCGCAGGAAAAAGCTATCTACGGATTTTTCCAGGATCGTGTATTGGCAAATGGATATGAGATTTTAATAATAACAACATCAGGGTAGATATTTCCTTATCTGCTGATCATTATGTGTGCTACATAATCGTACAATATGCACGTCCAGATAAAGCGGAATATAGAATTTGAAGTCAACAACATATGTATAGTGCGTTCGCGCTCAGTTGTCGCCCGATACCGTTACCAGATGGGTTGTTCCATTGCAGTTTATGGAAGGGTGTCTTGCCCGAACTGGTTTTTCCCGCGCGAAAAACCAGTTTCGGCAAGACGCCCTTCCCTAAACTGCAATGGAGCAATCCGTCTGGTAAGGCTATCGGGCGTCAGGTCTACGCGAACGGACTATAGATATATAATGGGGATTACATCCATGGATCCTGGTTATGTACGACAATCAAGATCGCCACATTAGTGGATGTATCTGCTGTTATACAATTTCAGCACACTTAGAAAAAGCTATAAATGTTCTATGAAATTTGATGTAAAAGAATAACGTATTTCTAAATTTTGATTCGACTAAAGTTAACTCAAAGATTTTCGATTTCTGAAGCTAGCTCTGTGTGTGTATGTCACGTTGCCGTAGTAACAGAAGCCGTGACTGTGGTCCATCAACTGTTGCCATACAAGAACTCCAATAAAAAAAATATCATAACCCATCATAAAAGTAAAACGAGCACGTTGAAATCTTCGAGCGGATCTTTTTGGCCCATTCGCCACGATTTGATTTTTACTTTTGTTTTTTACTCGTTTACGCATTTACGTAGGTCCCTTCTCCGGATTTTTTTGTACATTCGGTAACTATATAATTTTATTAATAGAGTTTCTAGCAAAAGAGAAAAATTTGTTTAAATTGAATGAAAGCAGACGCCATTTTTGTTCGTTTTCGCCATATACGGAAATAATGCATTACAGTATTCGATGGATAATATATTACACAATAGGCACAGTTTTTGAAACGAAAATTTATTCGGCTTTAAACGTTTTTCGAAAGCCTTGAGCTTTTATAATCTATTAGCCAAGAACCTAAGCGTACATGTACGCTTAGATTTCCGCTCAAGGCTTTTAAAAAACGTTTAAAGCCGAATAAATTTTCGTTTCAAAAACTGTGCCTATTGCGTAATATATTATCCATCGAGTGTTTAGCACAGTGAGTCGATCTACTATTGCATTATAGTATGTAATAAGAGAAAAGTGTGTTAATCCCCTTCTCTCTACCTGTAAAAATTACCTTTCAGATCAATGCTATATGTAAGTATATTGGCCTGAAGGTGGTTACGTGTATTTAACTTATTTAACTGGTATAAAGAAGCCTATATTTGCTAAACGTTTGTGAAGATATTTGGTGCTGGAATAAGTAGTAATTTAGTTCCCTACTCTACCATCAAGTTAGAAGAAATCGAAAATCTTTCATTCATGAAGCAAATTTTATATTTGAATCATGAAGAACGTAACAGTAGAGAAGGGCCAAACAAATCTCTAACCTTCTGGCCATCCCAAGGTACATTGTCAATACCGTCAAGATATATCCATGATGGAAGGAACTTAGTGACACCTTGATCAATATATATAAGACCCTTTCATGATGGAATAAAATTGGGGAGACCTTTATCAATACATCTACAATTCTTTCATGATGGAATAAAATTGGAGAGACCTTTATCAATAACTCCAAGCTTCTTTCATGATGGAGGTAATGTATTGAGAACTTCATTCAGACAGAAAATCCCTCGTTGTTACTAACAAAATGGGAATAAGGGGACCCTATAATTTTAACATTATATACATCTGAAAATTCTTCTAATTCACCTTCCACCGCGTTACGGCGTTTGCGAAGATTTTCGCCTGTCGATGCCTGTATCTTTGTTTAAAATCCTAAATTATAAGCAATTTAAGAAAAAAGAAACTTAAAAGTTTCCACAAGAGGGCGATCGTGTAATTTAGGGAAAATTTAAAGAACTGTAGCTATTAATAATATATAGTTAAGTATTACGTTACATAATCGTCATAATTAATTTTAAATAATGCGTTTCCGAGTAAACACTTCGCCGTTTCCTAACACTTTTCACGAAGTATTTCCACCCATTTACAAATAGAGAACTTTTTACTTTAATTGGAGTGCAATTAAATTCGTTTTCTAAACCTTTGCTGCGTGTAATTATTTAGTAAAATAAAAATGCACTTCCTCACAACCGAAATCAAAATTGCTCGGTGTGAAAGAAAGAGATCACGCCCCAATCTTTCTCCTTTCTCACGTTCAATTACACAATAACTGTTAAACCAACGATGGGAAAATTAAGTTTCGTTAAAGTATATATCATACCTGCAGCTCTAATTTTTTTTTTAAATTTACAAGTTTGTTTAAAATAAATATCGACAGTGCTATTATAACTAACAAACACATCACAACTCCAACTACAGGTTTCGTTAAATACCCAAACAATGAATATGATATATATATATATGTTGAATCAAATAAACGAGGAAAAGAAATCGCTTATATTTGGAAAACATTTTGAAATAATTATCTGACTCCTGCTCTTTTTCTTGCCTTCTTTTTCTGACTTTTTTTTAAACGAAAGTACTCGTAAAATCTGAATATAGTTTAAATGAACTAAATCTCCATATAAAAATCATAACAGTTACGTTCCTAGCATTTGATTATTCTTTTCCACTTCTAAAAACTCACGTCATTGCATAAAGGTTCCCACTGAAGTGAAATACTGCTTGAATGAAGTAGTGAAGCAAGAATTTGCAGAAAATTGTTTGTTGAGCAGATAACGAATTCGATATAGACTAATAATTATATGATGTGTTCGATCCCGAATGTTTCTTACAAGAGTTTTCCTAAAAATATCTTTTTCTATTGGAATTGGATATTAAGAGGATTGGTAATGGAGAAAGGCTTTTAAAGGGTCCAAGCTAAGGCTTTTATGGAGGTTCGAGTGTTCGGTAAGGATGATATTTCGTAACAGTTGAACGCTGGTGGTATCTGACTCGGAAAATATGCTGATGAGATTGAATGCAATCGATGTTGTCAGTTCATCATGAATGGTAACATAATTATTTACTGAGACGTTGATGTAATCAGAAGATTGATTAAATTAGAATTTTGAATTACATTGCTCATAAACCTATGCTGATGAGTTAAAGATGGAAGCAAAGTCTTTTAAGGATATTGCTGGCCTTTGTTTGCGATGCGAGGTAATTAACAACACTACGCAGGTTAGATTGATAAGGAAAAGTTCACGTTATATATACTTGGTAACTTGACTACGCTTATAACTTTGCCTTTTGCTTATCAACCCAGCGATACCTTAGACCAGAAATAACAAAAGCTTCGGTGCCATGTCGCTCACCTCGAATAGGAAAATAGCGAGGAGGAGGAGAAGAAGAAGAAGAAGAAGATGATGATGATATGCTGATATATGAGCAACTTCCTCTTCGACTCCGGAGATTCCTGCAACATGTAGTTTGTCTGACACGTAAGATGAAAGTTAAATTTAACCTGACGCTAAATGCACCTTAACTGCTAGCATAAGAGAAAATGGTAGTAAGACGCCATCTTCCTTGTTTGTGAGCCCTGGTTAAAAGACATCTGAGTGGTTGAGCAGTTTTTCTATATGGCTAAGCTAGTAATGGGCCAATTTGGTTTTCCTGTGAATGCGCATGGATTTTAACATAGTAGTAGAAGAAATGTGGTGATCCTTCTCATGGACGAAAACATGAAAGGTAAATGTGGTAGCTTAATATATTTGGAGGAACTGGCTACCAGTCTGCAGAGTTGTGTAAACTTCATTATAAATTTCAATACAGTAAATTCTAGGGAGTTTTTCGATTTAAAAAACAAAAGAGTGTCTAACAATATTGATTGCACTTTTTGCGGCACTATATGATTGGGAGATATTTAAGGAGAAAGCCAAGATTATGTAATTCGTTTATTAATGAATCACTATTATTATTAGTTAATTTGAATGTCAATAGATCATTTCTGTAGCTAAGACGGTGCGTGGCTGGCATAGGATAAAACAATAAAAAAGTTTGTCCGAAGTTTCCCCCGAGTGTGGATTTTTTCCTTTTAAATTTTAAGCATAATACGGATTTCATTAATTGAACATATCCGGAATTCCAAAAATTCCAGCATCGTAACCAATATTATCTCATAAAGAGTTTATTTAAAAATGTTAAACGCTCTTCAAGCAGAAGGGAGACATACAAACTTTACTATGCCTGATAAACGGTGCAGGCATCCAGGATGAATTCCAAAAATGAAGCGTGTAGGTCTAGGCATCAGCGTTTAGTTTTTTATATTATTTTCGCTTGAAACTTTCTCAATTATGTGCAATTGGCATACCATAAACTAACGATAATAGATGTCCGAGCGATAATTTCCAGATGGATGATTTGTTAAAATAGCGAGATTTAAGATGAGGCCAAGTCAACCAATAAATGATTAAATGGGGGTATTTTAATTAACATCAACACAAATCTGATATTTCATTTAATAGATTTAACCCAACTACATAATTATTTGATCTCTAACTACATTTATCTTTTATAAATACCCACAAACCAATATCTATTTGCAGAGATAAATATCAATAGATAAGGATTTTAATACTAGAGGTCAGATTTATCAACAACACACACACATATATATAAAATTCTTGGATATCTCTTCTCTCTATATCTATAATCCTTGGCTTCTTAATCAACAAAAGAATTAAAGACTACCTTCTTGAAGTCGAAAGCACGTCAGATCGAGCAGCGAGGCTCGTTGTTCAACTAACCCAGCGATACCAACTTCAGATAGTACAAGCATATGCACCAACATCAAGCCATACCGACGAGGAGGTTGAGGAATTCTATGAAGAAATCAAACAGCTACATACCAAGGGGAAACAACACATCAAGCTCATCATGGGAGATTTTAATGCAAGAATTGGACAACAGGAACAAGGAGAGACATCGGTTGGTAAATACGGATACGGGGAAAGGAATGAACGTGGCGATCAACTCATAGAATTTGCCGAAGCTGAAAATCTTAGCATCATGAATTCATTTTTTAAGAAGAAACTACAAAGAAAATGGACATGGAAACACCCCAATGGAGGAACCAGCGAAATTGACTATATACTGGCAAACAAGAAATCAATTATTGAAGATTGCAGCGTACTGAACAGATTTAATACTGGAAGTGATCATCGAATGGTGAGATGTAAAATGCACTTAAATACTAAACTAGAAAGGCAGAAGCTCATTAGGAAACAAGTATGTAAGAGGGTGGATTTAAAGAAATTAAAAGAAAATACCGAGGCATTCAAGTTGGAATTAAAAAATCGCTTTTCTGCACTGGAAGGACTTATTGAAGAAGTTGACATCTCAGAAGCAAATGAAAACATTGTTAAGACAATAATTGAAACTGCTGGGGAAATTGGTGGTGTAATATGTAAAAAGCAGAATAGCAAATTATCTGAGAAGACGAAACAACTCATGAAAAGGCGAAGACTTATGAAGGTGGACAATCAAAATACCAGTCGCAAGATCGAGTATGTAGAACTTTGCAAAACTTTGCGCAAAAACATGAAAGAAGATATAAGAAAATTCAATTGTGAGTTAGTAAGGAAGGCCATTGAAAGCAACAAGAGCCTTAGGGTTGTTAAAGGGAGTTTGTCTATTGGGAAGAAACACATCATTGCATTAAAAGGAGAGGATGGCACTGTAACAAGAAATAGGGAAGAAATACTTAGAAGAGTTGAAGAATTCTACAGAAAGCTATATGAAGGAAACAGTGGATTATCGTTGGATTGTTCGTTTGGATTTTTTGGATGGCGCAAGATGAATTAAACGAAGACTCTGAGATAGTCGAAGGAACAGTTCCTAAAATCTTAAAAGAGGAAGTAGCATTTGCAATAAAAAGTATGAAGAAAGGAAGATCCTTTGGCGATGATGGCATTACATTAGTTATTGTAAAAGAAGTTCGAGAATATGTAGAAGACATACTCGCAAAATTCTTTACCAAATGCCTTAACAGTGGTAACATACCAAACGAGTGGGATTCTGCAACAGTAATTCTTCTGTATAAAAAAGGGGATAAAGAGGATTTGAAAAATTATCGATCCATTAGCTTGTTACTACTATTTATAAAATCTTCACAAAAGTACTAACACATCGCCTATAGAAAAAATTTGATGCAGCTCAACCAAGAGAATAAGCTGGATTTCGAAGTGGATTCAGTACAGTAAACCATATTCAAGTATTAAGAGAACTAATTGAAAGAATACATGGATATGAACTTCCATTGTGTGTGTGGTATTTATTGACTATGAGAAGGCCTTTGACTCTGTTAAAACGTCAGCAGTCATCAACTCTTTAAGATCAATAGATGTCGAGGATGTGTACATTGACATGGTGAAACGTGTGTAAAAAAATGTGAATTCAAAATTTCGGTTATATAAAGATACCAAAACTATCAAAATTGGTAAATGTGTCAGGAAGGGAGATACCATTTCTCCAAAACTTTTTACTCCAGTTTTGCAGATGATTTTTCAGCTGATAAATTGGAATAAAAATAAATGGTGAACATTTAAATTATCTACGATTTCCTGATGGCATAGTTATTTTTTTTCAACGAACCCATCAAAATTCCAAGACATGGTGCAGAAACTCTCAAATAGAAGTAGAGAAATTGGACTCAAGATAAACCTACAAAAAACTAACATCATGTTCAATAATTTCGTTGAGAAAACAAATATAAAATTTGACAACATTGAGATAGAAATTGCTGATTCATATATTTACCTTGATCAGCTGATTTCAATGTAAAGAAACATCATGAAAGAACTCAACAGACATATTAAACTTGGCTGGAGTGCATTTGGAAGAACCAGTTTTAACCTGAAGAGGAAATTGCCTTTGTGTCTAAAAAGAAAGGTTTTCAACCAGTGTATATTGCCAATTTTTCCTTATGGATCAGAGACATGGAGTCTAACGGTTGGAGCAGTACGGAAGTTACAGACAACCCAAAGGAGCATGGAGAGGTCACGCTTGGAATAACTACGAGGGATCGAAAAAGAAATACTTGGGCGAGAGAGCAAACTGGATTAGAGGGCATCATTATTAAAGTGAAAAGGCTGAAATGGAGATGGGCTGGGCATATCGCAAGAAGAACTGATCAACCATGGACAACAGAAATTCTGAACTGGATTCCAAGAGACAACCGAAGACCTAGAAAACGTC
>QLNU02015360.1:159933823-159961175 GCA_006491805.2 Dysdera silvatica | reverse complement strand
GTTAACTGTTCAAGATGTCCGTTCCTTTGTCTTCTTGTTCGCGGGTTATAAAATCGTGAATGTGTTCTTCAGAATTGCGCGATCAAATTTATAAATTGCATTTTTTGTAAAAATACATGTTGCTGGTCAATTTTGCCAAAATTTTATAATAGATACAAATGTGTGGGTGTGTGTACCTCAACATAATTTTCTTTAGTTTAGGGAATACGATAAAATTACACAATTTTTAAAATTTCTCTTTAAATAATCATCCTACCTTCGTAAACTTATTTTAATGTACAGCTTCCCAAGGCATAACAAAAAGTACTTTAAATTTAGTTTTTCTTTATTTCGTTTTGAAAATTAAATAACACAGCCATTAAGCTAAAATTCGTTGAGGTATGTCCATAAAAAATATCGAGAATGCCAATTTTAAATAGGTTTAAATTTAAAATGTGTTTTCAACATTTATCAGAAATGATTAAAAAACTAAATTTTTTATGTGTTCAGCGATATTTTTAAAGTGGGCGTCAAAGTGTCGATATCGGTTAATTTTTCCTGTTAGCAATAGTCACGGATGACGGCAGCTGTTACTGCATTTCAGAAACGGGAAAAATCGAACAAAAACTATATTATGTGTGAAAAGGATTGCTGCCGTCAGATACATCAGAAATAGTTTCTCCAGAAAGCTTCAGTAATTCAATTACCGATTTTATATTCACTTTCGGAAGAAAAAAATATTCAACACGTCAAGTTTTTCAAAAGAAACGTAACGTTGAAGCGTGGTTTAAGTAATATCAAAACGAAACCCTTTGCTTTCTAGAAGTTTTGCTGCCAAATACCACATGGAAATGAAGTATTCAAGAGCCAGTGGCATGCAATAACAGCATTACCTCCTTCTACACCTTTGCAGCTCTTTCTAAAGAAAACTAAAGGTGTCTTTTAGTCTTACGTCTCAAAATGGCACATTATGTTATCCGATACAAAATCGGGGACGTAACGTGACTTCTGTACTCTGATGTGTTAACACTGACCAAGCTTATAAGGACGCAAACCTAAGTGAGACAGATAAAAGGCCACAATTTCTGCCATCGGGCCACTGATGAACGCATCAAAGCAAAGCGTTCCAAAAGGCATATCCACACTTTTTTTATTGACTTTTGATGTTTCATAGATTGAGTAAAAGACTAATTTTTTTCCACTTAAAGTCGTCATTCTAAGAGACTGGTTCTCATTGAGTACATCTGTGACAGATTTCATCCAGCAATTTGCTAGTACAAGTGGTTTCACAAAATTAAAATATCATTTGTCTTACAAAGGCGATGTTTGACTGACTCAAGAAGTAAACAGATATCAGAAAGTAATGCTGCCAATGATAACAATTAGCTGTCATCGACGACAGCTGGATTCTGGGAAAATTTCTGACTGCAGAATTTTTAAAACGATGCAAAGAGGAGTGGTAGCAAGTCATTCCGTAGTCTTAAAAGGATCGATGGCTGCTTTACTTACACGCCTAAAAAATATCAAAGTAAAGGCTCCCCCTCCCCTATACTCCTGTACGCGCCACTGCCGTCGAAGTGGCGAGATGGTGATTTAGAGAGCACTTTGTTTCAGGAGAGCAGCCTGATGGAAATTCGTCAAAACCGTCAGGATCTCACCGGTAATTGCCGCCTAATAAGAAACCCCTTCAACAACGCGGTCGTGTGGTCAATTATTGATCCTCTCGGCGGGATATTTTCGTGATATAATAGCCAGACTTGATCTTCCTGCGGTATCTTCGAGATTTCAGTAAAGTTGTTTTGTTTACTGTGTTATTTTATTTCTTTTTTTTTTTCTCAGTTAGGAAGGACTTTTTTCTCCAAGAATTTCTCCTTCCTGATTACACTTAACTTCTTTTTCTTTGATTCTCCCGCATTTCTCGGCAGCTGATACATCAGGGAGTGGTATATGACAATTGTAAGAGCTAACTTAATTTTATCAAGAGTAACGAAGTAACATTATATGTCAAATGTCAACGTTGTAAAATTGACAAAAACGCAGTGATTCCATGATAAAAAACGTTCTTCGCTCGACAATATAAAATAGTGGACTTAAAACCTAGCTAACAATTTTTTGCAAAGATATTACTTCATTCAAAATGGACTCAAAGGCGCTGAAGTTTTAAAATATATCTAAAATTATCTCGCACAAGAAAACAGTATTCATAGAAACCATACTACTAATTGTTTTCACTTCAACAATTCTCAATTTCAATCCATTTTACTTATATGACCGAAATATTTTCTTGTTATTAAGTTGTTAATTAAATAGTTTAATTATTTAATTACGCAAGTTTTTCCCATACCTCTACGTTTTTAACAAGATCTTACAAAACGAATTTTAGCATGACATGATATATTCAATTAATTTTCTATCGTATAAAATAGAAGGAAATTGATTACGAGAGCATGGTCAGCTAGAATTATCAGAATCGTCTTGTGTGCCTGATAGATTCTTTTGTCTTCAGACGCTTTGAATTCAAAGGATCCTAATATAAATCGGAAAGATGGAAATATTTTAATTTCCTTAAAAAGAAGGAGTTACAATTGTTTGCTAAGGTATAAAAATAACCTTAGAAAATTTATTCTGAATTGTTATATTATTTAAGTTCACCAAAAATTGGACAGGAAGTAAGTTTCTTCTTAAATCAGGATCAAATCAGTTGCCACAGTGGAATTTTAAAATAAAGATAATCAGCAATTTAATTAACAAGAAATTACATGAATTGGGACAGGGTAACTGATGTGTCAAGATACTGATCAGTTAAGCAAATAATTGAGTGTTTAGAAATATATATTGCTTTTCAATCCCTTATCTATTTCATGGCCCTTGAGCGAATGCAAAATTTAAGGGGGAGTATGGAAAATGACCACATGTGGAAAACATTATAAATTTGTCTTCTATTTCTTAGTAAACGGATGGGGAAAGAGCTTAGACGGTTGTGTAAACTGCAAGAAAAGGCACTCTAAAATATTTTGTCTACTTGCACTTCTAGGAAAGATCATTATTTTGATACGTTTAAGAACTAGCAGTGAAAACCCCCTCTTGGATAGCATGTATGTATGTATGTATGTATGTATGTATATAGAGAGAATAGAGATTTCTGCGCTTCCATCGACGATAGATATTATTTTTTCACAGAAGTTTCTACCCGAAAAGACCTGAACTGTATTTTGTTTTAGAGAAGGGCAAATCAGCCCCTCTCCTGAGGAAAAATAAGCTGCTTTCTTTGCAAGGAAAGAAAAGAGGCCTGAAAAACAGCGAAAGGGAATTTTCTGTCTCTTTGTTTTTGCCCTTTATTTCTTGCGTAATGCAATTGTCCGGGGAGCGACGCCTCGCACCAAAGTTTAGGGCCTGGACCACATTAAAATAATGAGAAACGGATTGTTTTACAGATCCGAAAACATTAACGTTCAGGGAAATTTGGAAGTTAAAGATTGCAAATCTAATAGCGAAAAACTTTAAAATTAAGAGAGGCAATCTTTTTATTTATTTATTTTTTTTCTATTTTTGTCGGGATTTTTTTCGCATTTGGCAACAAGCTTAATTGTATTACGCGTTAAAAAGCGAATTGGATTTTGGAAAGCTCTTTCAAAAGAAAAAAAATGTTTAGATCAAGTTTCTGAAAGATGGTTCAGTTTAGAAAAAGACGAAGAAACTGATTTGTCGATCGGAAAGAAACAGACATTTCATCTTCCTCTCCCTTTCTTCAAGCACGCAACAATGGTCTTCGGGAATCTAAAAAGAATAGTTTTTTTTGTTACTTAATATTGAGAAGGATTAAAAAATATTACCAGTGGACTGTTCTGAAAGTGAATGGGGAAAATATTTCTTATAAATATAGTTTTGTCCAATTTTTTTTTGCGTGATTCGTTAAATTAAGATAAAGTACCAAAAAGCATATCATTCGTATTCTAAACGTATATTTACAGTAAACGTAAATGCGTATGAGATATCACGGTTGATATTGCCCTATATAACGGTATCTTTATAAAGTGGATTCAACAACATTATATTTGTATCATCTGATACCCCTTAGAGTTAATACGAACCAATTACGACAGTTCTACAAATTATTTTAAGTTGATGTAATAAAACAAATTGCATGCGTTTCGTAATAACCAAAAGAAAAAATATAATAATAAATGTAAAAAGAAGTATAAATTTACATTAAGATAAGGTTATAAAACCGATATTTTTCTTTTAATAAATACTGTTATTGACGGAGAAAATTTTGTGAGTGCATTGGATATAGATTTAAGGGGTTTCCACTTTGCAAATATTGATCAGTTTCTTGACTGATGATTATATTATTTATAAGTGTTTATATATAGCCGTAAAATAAAAAAACAATCCCCCGAATACAAATTGTTTAGCTTTTAAGATATGAAAATAGGCGTTATATTAAAAGTTACTGGATATGAAATGAGGTAACAAGTTTTAAAAATGTATAAGTAACTATAATATAACGTGCAAACATAAGGTAATAAACGTAATAATATTGCCGGTATTAGTCGTGGTACAAACATATACCCAATTTTTCAACAAAATGTTAAATGATGTAGTCGATGTACTGATGTTTGTCATGTCAGGTTTAATCAGTGGTTTACATAAATATAATATTAGGAAAAATCAGAGAAAATACATAGCGTACTAAATACGCTATGAAACTGACATAGCATTTAGCATAGTTTTTTATTTAAATTTTGAGGATGGTTAAAAAGATTGATGGTCAAAGAGAAGTAGCTTTTTTCACTTGTACGATTTTAAATAAATCTAATAATAACAATCTAATAAATTTATCAAAATAATTGTATTACTTGAGAATAATAATACTAAAATTTATCGAATTGAAACGTAAATAAGACTTAATGTCTGAAATAAATACAAATGCTCAAGGGAAACCTTTCTCCCCTTCTTATTTTCAAGGGAACTTTAATTTTCAGGTTCAAAAAACTTTTGCGTAAAAGTATCAAGAGCTTACAGTATATTAATGTATTTAGTAAGTTTCTTCAGCCATAATCTGCAGCGAAACATCTGTTCAGAAACCCATTTCTAGAAGTTTGAAGGAATTGTGATGGAAACAGACATATAGTGAGCAACTAACGTTTCTTCACTATTAAAACTTCGAAAATTCATTTACCATGTTTAATATCAGAGACGATTATAAATTGTTTAATTTGGTATCTTAATGTTTTAAAAGTATATGTATATTACATCTTTTTACATCATATCTCTTAAACACAATGCACAACATTGAATTTTAGAAGAGGTGGTTTGAAACTAGCCAAAATTACCGATGTGTTCGTCTACTTTTCTACAAATGTGCCAACCTGATATCTATCATCTGGATTTTTTTTTTTTTTATTTATGAACTTACGAGTTCGGGATGTATGATCCTGAGGTGTCGAAGCGATAAGCTTTCACTATGCTAAATCGCTTTGCCGTAGCAGCCCCCCTTGTTCAACCGCACTCCGCTGGCCGTTAAAGGAATCGGAAAATGAACTTTAGTCGGAGACACGTCCCCTTGCTCGAAAAGATATGCCTTGGAACTTTTCTCGGTCAATTTCCCCACTCTCTATTTCTTTTTAAGAGAAAGAGAGGAAAAAAAATTATTCATCCTTGATGTTTTAAATAGCGGTTTTCGAATGGTCATGGTGTAGTTAATATATAAATCATTCGAATTTAGCACAGCATCATTTCCATTCTATTGAATACAGCGGAATTTTTCTAAGACTGTCTTGAACCATGTATAATCTTCGGAGGAAGTGAAATCTGGCAACAAAAGATTTGGCTTATATTGTCAGTGGCGCGCCGTCAATAAAATTTCCAGGTTACCAAGATTGGCTAATTTTTTTAAAATAGGGAGAATTATAGGCTTTCATTCCATAGACTACCATCATGTGGCTTAAAATTTAACCCGAATTGATTATAAATTGGCTATAATGCGGGAAAAATAGATGTTGGGTTGCTAACTAAAATAAATACACATAAACCAAGTATTGTGCAAGCCTCTGACAGAGAATTTTTAGAGTATCTTAATCCTAGATAAAGGACAACATGGTCCTCTGTTAGTGGCATATACAAGTCTTTTAGAAAATTAATTATTATATTATATTAAAATAAACTAGTCACATTCGGGAAAGATTCTGTGAGTTTTACTTCCCTTCATAACTTCTATTACCTTTTAGTGTCCAAAATTTAAATTTAAAATATTAATTAACAAAAGAGTTAAATGGTGTTTAAATGAATTCGAGAATTTTTTTTTTAAATTTTTTTGTCAAAACATCATAATCATAAAAGTTTTGTCCGATGTACGGAAGTTAATTGGATAATATTTGACAGAACCAACTTATGTAATTTAAGCAGTATTCCATTGATAAAAGATGCTGGGAGTTAATGGTAATTTCACCATTTTCTTATAAATTAAAGATTTTCATTAAATGCTTAAAATTTTAAGCAATATTAAATAATTAAAGAAATAATCGAGAAAGAAACTATTACGGTGTAATCGTAATAGAAAATATCCAAAATTTGCAAACGTTTGATTCGGTAGCTGCGATGACAATAATATGTCACTCTTGTTATAAAAATAAAATACTTATGAAAACGTTAGAATATTTTGATTTTTGTCAGTATAATTCGCTCCCTACTTGGGTTAATTTATTGGCTTGCTAAGAAATTATAGTTAATTAAAGTTAACACGACGCAATAAACTAAACCCATTATTTTTATAAACTTCTGCTAAAAGTTTGAATTTAACAGCAAATAATATTTTAAAAAATTTCTGGTTAAATTTTAATAATTGCATTTTATTAAATTCAGGACTAAACCTTATATAAAAATACCAATTTTGTATTTCTAGGTAAAATCCTTAATTTAATAGACATTATCCAAATTTATCATCAAATTGATTTAATTTTAATAGCAAACCCGTCTGAATTAGAGAAGCTATCGAAAACTTTTACCCAACAAACGAAGAGGATATCAGTTAGTTGTGCAGCACTCCAATTTTATAGATTATAATACTTTTACAACTACTACAACTAAACGATACTTCTGCACGAAAATACGACATTCGTGAATTAGAGTTTGAATTTTAGCTAGATTCATAATTCAGAGCTGAGATGTTATTGAATATCCTTTAGAACCGCTCCAACCACGTACTTTGATACAGTAGTAATCAGGGCTGTCCTGAAGAAAATTATTGAGGGTATGCGGTGCTGTCTTAATTAAAGAGTATTGAAATTGCGCGGATACTGGTCTTGGTGACGTCATTGCGCCGCCCTGAATAGCATTTGACTGGTCGTCTATCGTCTATCCAAGCCCAAGGTGGCAGTTACCACTTTCATCAGTTTTTCATTCCTCTCTTGGTCGTACGCAGGATATTATTTTGAGGCTTGGGGGGTTCAGGGGTTTTTCCCCCCATTTCCTCATTTGTTTCTATTCAAGTTCGTTTTGTACATGACTAGCAAAAAAAGGGTGAACTTTGTTGAAAATGGCCCAAAAACCAGCAAATACGAAAACGTTCTTGAGACCTTGAGAGTATGCGGTGCGTACTCGGTATTTTTCAAAATTTCTTGAGAGTACGCGGCGCACACAGCGCGTACCCTTTGGGGACAGCCGAGGTAGTAACGGAATATGATGCTACTTTTCCCACAAGGCCAAAAAGTGTGATGACGTACAGCAAATAATACATACGCTCTCACGGTTAAAATAATCAGTCCAAGTTTTTAACTAGTTTAAACACTTTTATTTTATATAAATCGAACACTACGCAGATTAAATCAAACAATAATATTAATCAACGTCTATTGGCGTAGTGATACTAGAGCCGATGTTATGGCTAGATGGTGAAACGTTCGAAAGAAAAGAAATATTTTTGCGTTCGGTGGGACCTGAACCCACGACCTTCCACTTGCCGGGCGGAGGCTCTACCTACTGAGCTAAGAACGACTCTCGTATCACAATGCCAATAAATGTTGATTTATATTGTTGTTTGATTTTAGTTTAAACACTTCATAGGTCATCTAAAGAAGATGGCGATAACTTCAGAAAAGGAAAATTGGAGACCATTCCTTTAGTCTAGAAAAATTGTGAAATTTTCTGAAGGAATACTATATCGTCACTGAAACATTAATGTATCCTCTTGTAATTACAAAACTGCACATTATAGAACGTGCTCATAAATAACAGATGCCCCCTTTACGCGCATTCAAAATGATAATAAAGCAACCACATTTATACACGAGACAAAAGGAAGGCATTTGAAAAAAGTAACACAGTAAATAACATACACTCGTTTAAGCCGACCATCAGCTCAAAATCACGATAAAGTCTAAACGAGTCCACCTACTAGTTTCACGCAAGCTTGCAAATGCTGAATAGATAAAATATAGGCTCATGCTTTTCTAGACAAAAGAACCAGCTTTAAATTTCTTCCAGTTTCCTCTCCAGTAGAAATTAAAATTCGATTTAATCCAATTCCAATGTTTTCGGGGCAGAACCTCATTTGGAAACTCGCCAAACTGGAAATTTGTTGCCATAAATTCTTGCCTTTCCGATAGGGCCTGATTTCGCTGTCCCTGGATAGGTTTATCGTTGCCGCGTACATATTTTCCAGCAAGTTTCAGGACTCCCTTTTCAGAAAATAATAAAATACCCATCAAACTTTCCAGGTTGAAAATTATCGCTCCTTTATTTTTCAGGGCACGCAATAGAATTAGGAATTCGATACAAAAAGCCAGCAAAAAATAAGAAATATGTATTTTTATGAATTGGCTAAACATCAGAGCTCCCCTCGTTTTTATATTACAGCAGAAGGCATATGCTTTGCGTCACGTTTAGTTTCAAACGATAATTCGATAACAATTTAATATCTGCTTCAGCTGTTTGCATCCAAATCGTTCCATTTGAAGGTATCATTTAACCTTTTGTATGTAGATGTCAATATCTTTCCTTGATAGCTGCTCTTTGGTTTAATCCATAGTTTCTAAATCATAGGAAGAAATCCTTTATTTAAGATGGAAACGGCAGAACAACTCATTTTCTTTTAAAAGTTAATTTGATTAATAATTTAATATTTCAGTTTAATATTTTTAGCAAATATAATGTTATAAAATATTTATTTTGCGCAGGTTCAAAATGACCTACACGGTAAAACTAACCGTCAGAAATTATTATAGTAAGCATATTTTCTTGTGTACAAGGTATACATCCCACCTTTGTATATTATAATAAATCAGTTATATATATATTCAAAATGTGTAAAACACAATTTATAAATAAATTACTAATTGCGCTTATTTTGTCTACAGATTCTAACTTACTGTATAAAATTTAAAATAAATGTATATTGATGGTGTCGTTCTTAAGAAACGTACTTTTATACCAGATCGGAACAGGCTTAATTTAAGCCCTCAGGATTAAATGCCTAGACTTAAAGGAAAATGAGTTATCAGTACCTCAGTGACGATTTATCAACAATGAAGTAAGATATTTAAAAAATAAATCATTTCAAATGTTTAAGATGATATTTTTTACGGATAAATATAAAGCGATTTTTCAAATTGAAATTTTATTTGCTTTGCAAATTTATGCGCTGCAGATTAATTCAAATGATTTTATTTATTTTTCATTATTTGTTAATCAGATTGGGAGGGTAATGTAATTAATATACATATGTATATGGTTTTTCATTCATTCTGCCTTCACTTGACAAAGGGAGCAGTTGGCTCCCGAAACGTCGTGTTTTTAAACCTTACGCCAGTGTCGAAATAACTGTTTGTTATATGGTTTTCATTACAATAAACATACATGTACATATATAAACAAATAAAAATAAACTTATATTAAAAGAAATTAAAACAAAATAGATGGAAAGCAACACAAGCAATTCATAAAAGATGGCTGCACAAAAGTTCCAAGTGCATTTTTAATGATGAAAATATGTGCATTTTGAAAATGAAAGAAAAATTATGTGGAAATGAATTGATGGGAAATAGATAGAAATAGCGGAAATAACGTAAAAACAATAAAAGTTAACAGAATAACAGTAAATTAACACAAAATTAATATAACAGTTAAAGATTATGTTCCTCTAGAAAGTCCTTACTACAAAAGAATATTGAATATATTTCACATAATCACATTTATGAGTACATGGTGAGATTGAATAAAAAAGCTTCTGGAATATTGCGTCGAAACAAAGTGACAGAAATCCCTAACGAAACAGAAGTTTGTACCATTCAAAATGTAAGTAAAGGAGGACACGTTGAAAATATAACCAATAATTTTCATAAACCTAATCTCATGTTGTTTTACTATAGAAGAAAAATCCATGCGGTTATCTACAAATAACAGAAAAATAGGCTTTTGATGATAAGAATTTCGATGGCTTACACGATCCAAAATGAAAGAAAGAAAATACGCTGATTGGAGCAAAATTTAAGTGTAATGTTTTTGTCATCAGTGACACTTTTCTTTTGTCTTTTGCATAAAAATTTATTTATAACATTTAGAAAATTCACATGGAGATTGCATACTACTTAGGGAAGTAGGGAAAGAAAGGCACTCGAAAAAATTTGGTGAATCCAAGAAATACCAAAAAAAAGATAAAAAAATCGCCAAAAAACGATACATAACAAACTTAATTAATTAAAAATAACTCTTATAGATTACTAGCAGAATAGAGTGATGATAACAACATAAAATCTATATTGATGCATACGATATCCAAGGAACTCAGAATAGATCTTTTTCACAATACGTGGTTAAAATGTGAAAAAGATTTAAAAAAAATAGCATATTGCATAATAATAAAAGTATAATAACTAAAAATAACAACGCTGATGATCTTTGAATGGAATAATATTTGAATACACAGAGAGTATTTAGTTTCCGCTGCGGGTAAATAGTTTAATGGCCTTTACAACATAACGTTTGTTAGATATCACATTAAATTGAAAACTGTAGTAATATTAACAATTTAATTTAAAGTTTTATATGCCATTAAACTCGCAAATTTATACTGAAATCTAAATAACAATATATAATTGTGATATCAACGCAGAGCACTTTCTTAAAAAGCTTTGTGATTTTGCATTTATCTTAACCTTTATTTTCAACACGGGAATAAATATCTTTTAAACCCAAAAAATAACATAATTCTCTTAATAAATTAAAATCAAATACAATAAAAATGGAGCTTGAACGATCTCGATGTTGGCAATTGAATCGACTTTAGAAATGCGGAAACTTCTTGGCATTTATATGGATTCTAATGTTGCATAGAAAGATAATTGAATCTATTTTACACTTATTTATTTTTTGAATTCTAAATTTAAAAAGCTTTTGTTGGGTAAGATCTGCAATCCAGAGCCTACTAGACAATAAATTAATGCGAAAAACTGACGTAAATACATGTCATGGCTCATTTACAATAGCGCTTAATAGAATTTAGATCCCATACTGATCAACTAAATAACAAATGTGCAAATAAATGCGATTTTCTATTCGTTATATCTCCTTCTTGAAGAATATAGTACATAATTTCAAAAGAAAACGTTTTTACTGGACAAAAATAAATAGAAATTTATCCCAATTTCTATTCTATTTTAAAAGGAATACAATTTTCTCAAGTGTTCAACGACTAAACGTTTGGGCTTTAAATTCAGTTAAATTTGTATTAAATTTTGCTTGCATACGAAAAAACCGGGATGCATAAGCCCAGACCACATTTCTTAGCCAAACTGAAAGGGTAAGAAAATGTACATCGTTATAACTATTAATTTATGCAATATTTTTATGGTTTGCGGCATAGTGATATATTTCGTCGAAAGAACATCTTTGCAGTCTTTTACCACATATTTAATATTATTAGACTTAAAACACGTAAAGGATGGAAAGAAATTTTAAAAGAAAAATTATTGCAGATCTGAACATTTTTAAATAGAACTGTAAAAGCGAGATTACCTTCACGAACTATCAAACCTTCATTCATTAACATATATTGCGTTTCTATATACCTAGAGTAATTTCTCCTATTAACGAATCTGAAGGGACCGGGAAAAAAAGCCGTTAATCAGAGAATTTCCTTAATCGGAATGTTCCATTAATCAGAATGATGTATTAAGTAAGGACTGGCTTTATTGCTTTATCTGATTTCCTTTCACCATCGTAGGTTTAGAAATGTCGATACATTTAATAAATGCATTGGCGTGTTTAAAAAGCTTTATTATTATTATTTGGATTACACCTTAAAATTTGATAAAGTTAATTACATTATGGTAATGAAGTGATGAAACAGATAATTTTTTTCTATTTTAAAAAAAATTCAAAAAAGTGAATTTTCTTAATTTCGGTTGCGTTTATGGCATGTGTTGTTTTTTTTTTTTCTTTTTTCAAGAAGTTGAAACGAATTGATTTCTATGTCAAATAAGGTAATATACCTCAGAAGACATTAAGAACACTAGATTCTTCGAAACTTGGAGGGGTAAGGGTTAGTTTGTCATCTGTTTAATAATCCAATGTATCTTTATCTGAATCAACCAGTTTCCTTTTACTGTCTCATCATAAATTTCATTCAACCTCCATAATTCCGTTACTAAAATACATTGACGAGAAAAGAAGCGCAAAGCTAAAAGTCGGTAAAAAATGGATTTGCTAATCAGAACTACATTAACATTATGAAACCGTGGGTTATGAATGACTTTTATCCGATATATACAAGAAAAATAAACTTTTCCTTTTTTTATTAAAAACAGGACGTCGGCAAACCTTACGACTTCACGTTCATTTAGAAACGCCCTCAATGAGAAGCTTAAAATTGCGAAATCAAATTACTTTCACAATTTTTTAACACCACACAAAAAGTAAAATCTGGCCTAAAATCAGAGAATTAACTGGTAAAACCTCTGCCACCCCTCCCCCGAACTACCGTCGAGAAGCTAAAATTGCATGATAACACCCTTGCTGAGGAGTTTGTTCATTTCTTCACTGATTATTCTGTATCTCTAATTGATAACTTTAATAATGCCGCTGCCCATGGAAATAACTGTCATGGCTACGAAATTCAGAATTCACTGTTTTTAACTCTGACTTCAGATTCAGAAATTTTGTCGATTATTAGAAATCTTAACCTACGAAAAGGATCAAGGGATCGGGATATGATTGTATTCACCCTAGAGTTATGCATCATCTACAGGAGACTATTTCTCACCCATTAATTCACATTTTTAACTTAATTTTTACAACAGGTCTTATTCCCCAAATTTAAAAACTGCTATAATTATTCCTATTTTTGAAAAGGGTAACCGAACTGATATAACAAACTATAGGCCAATATCCATGCTTTCAGTTTTCGCCAAAATCTTTGAGAAAATCTTATACTCTCGTTTACAGTCATTCTTCTCTTTAAATAAAATTATTTCTACAAACCAATTTGGCTTCGTTCAAGAGAAATCCACTGAACACGATTTACTAACTGCAACTGATTATATTTATTCAGCCTTGGATAATTCAGATTCGGTGATTGGTGGTTTTTTTTTAACTAAAGCTTTTGATACAATAAATCATAAACGACTCTTACATAAACTTAACCCTGTTGGTATTCGTGGGACAGCAACTTTATTATTCAAAGAACTATTTGACTGAGAGAAAACGGTCTGTAAGACTGGGTGATAACTTGTCTTCAACCCGTTTCTTGCGGCGGTGTTCCACAAGGATCGATTCTGGGCCCTTTCTTATTTTCTTTTTACATTAACGACATTTTTCCCTTGTAACATCCTCTAAGATCATCTGCTTCGCAGACGATACCTCCATTTTTTTCGGAACCCCTCAATTGATATTCTACAAAATACTGTAAATGATCAACTATCCATATTTACTGACTTTTTCACAAAAACTTTCTTACGCTTAACGCAAATAAAACTAAAATACTACTCTTCACTAATAAAAAAAGGATTCCCGATAATCTCTCATTTATGGTGAATAATACAAATTTATCTCTTTCTTCTGATACTGATTTTCTAGGTATTAATTTATAATCTAATTTAAGATGGGACAATCATATTCACAGTATTTGTGCTAAGATTAGCAGAAATATCGGTATTGTCAGAAGTGTCGCTCATCTTTTACCAACTCACATTATCTTAACATTGTATTATTCTACGATACATTCATATCTATCTTGTTGTACTCCTACTTGGGCTACTACAAAGGGCAATTATAAAACTAGACTTACTCGTTTACAGAAAAAGTTTTGAAACCTCCTAACGCCTAACTACTCACCATCATCAATCTCTGACCTGCAATTGCAACATGGCATTCTCGATTTGGCGAAAATACACAGATATAAAATTCTCATAATAATGTTCAATAGAATTAATCATAATAAGCATCATGATCTCATACCCCTCAGGACTCCTACACATCGATATCCTACTACTAATAATACAAAACTAGTAGCAATGTTATGCCGAATTGGTCTCGGGGAGAGACTCGTGAGCTACGCTGGTCCTTTGGAGTGGAACTTAATACCAGATATTTTGGTGGACTACAATAAAGTTTCGCCATTTAAAAGGAAGATAAAGACATACTTACTTCTGTCATCTTAATTTTCCTGTTTCTATTTCTTTTCGTTTCTTGTCTGTATTTTTGTTTTTGTTTTTTTATATTGTTTTATGTTAAGATTACTGTCCTTAGCATATAGGTGGCGCGAGCTTTGTCAACCTCACGGTTTTTCTCGCGTCACCATCAGGATCAGGGGCGGCTTAAGGGACGGACGATCCGGGCGGCCGCCGGGTCCCCATTTGGATGAGGTTCTCCAAGCTGAAGTCAAGTTCAAATTTTTTTTAATTGATCCAACGGTAGAAAATCTCTCTAAAAAGGGAAAATTTTAGAGACATTTTAGAGAAATTCTTTCAGATACTTTTGGCCGCTTTTATATGTTACATAGCTTACTGTGCATCTGTGAAAATCTCCCGTTTTCGCCGGAGGAGGTGGGGCGCCAAAAAGCCATCCATACCATGCCGCCCAGGTTCAAAATCAACCTCTAGCCGCCCCTGATCAGGATATATATTATAGTAATAATTGTATTAAACAATATTATATTGCGTATGTATATCACATTTGTACTTGCCTTACCAAATAAACATTTCTGAATTGAATTTGAATTGAATTATGCAACATTAGTCGGAACGTTGACCAGTGAATATTTACAAATGAATTACCACAAAATACGGCCGTTAAACTGGAAGTTTCGTTAATTAGGAGGACGTCGTTGGGAGATATTTCTATATGTGAGGATTAGTTTTAGTGAAACTTGTTTCCTTCAATATTTAAATACACGAACTATGAAAAGCACAAATTTTAATAAGTTACTTCTAGCGACAACAAGAACTTTGTTTAAAGTTTTTACAGGAAATATTTGCCACGTTAAAAGATATTAAGGATTACACCTTACGGCCATCCATCACATGGATAAATACATCATCTCATATTTAAGAAAACGGTGTTTCATAATTTTGGGTTAACTTATGCCTTATTATAGATCAATTATCAATAGCAGCAAATTTGCTTATTTCGAAAAGAATAAATTTTTACCTCCTTATGCATGCCACCAAATAGCATCTGAAGTTCAAAAAAAGCAGCGACTGTTAATTTCTGAAGTCAATATACTCAATTCGAATTGACGTGTCGTCAGTTTCATTCTCGATGTGATGTAATTAAAAAATAATAAATTTGATTATTTATGTATAACATTATCTGGAGTATAATGGCGTGTTTTGAAAGAATTTATAGCTAATTACTTTACAAGTTTAAATTTATACTGATTTCAGAGTGCAGTTAATGTCTCTTTACGTGTACTTTATGCCTTTTCTCAACACTTTCGTTGCTTTCTAGTTTTGGGTATAATATACGTACTTTGCTAAAGTGCTTCTTTAAATGCCCATATTAAGGTTTTGACAATAAAGCGAAACCATAACATTTTAAAAATACTTAATCTGATATCAATTTTTTTCTAAAAGCCCGGATTTAAGTGGTTTATATAGATATTCCCTATATCATGCAAGGTAATTAGACGTAGCACTACACTGATTAATTTATTAAGAAAAAATAAGCATTATAAGAATAGTAAAGTATACTTCATTAAACTTACAACGTTAACTTCTGCTTACTAAGCCCATATATTATTTTGACCGCTCCTCCTATTTCTTCTTATATTTTATCAAGACACGCTACACGGAATTCTACTGTAAGTTTCCCCAAAATATATGCGCTCATATAGATTTTGGTCAACACTTATTTTAATTGAAATTCAATTGCGAATTCTATAACCAACATGCATAACTTTACAAAGTTTAATGTAAAGTATGCCCCATTCATATCTGGTACTTAATCGATTAACGTTAATGAAGCTAATTGCTTAAAGAAGTACAAACCCCCATACGACAAAAATCTAAATTTATTATATTCGTCGATGCATATATGTAAAAGAACAACGTGTGGAAGTTACCATGTGTAGCAAAGAAATACCGGTCGGGAAAGAAAAACTCGTGAATCTTTTGCCGAAGATAGGGATAGTATACGTTTCATAAATAAAAACGTCATATCTTTTCTCCCCCGCTACTAGGAGAAGGGGTTTAAGGAAGAGTAGAAGAGAGGTGGGGATCTTGGTAGAACATTCCACTGAAAAAAAAAAAGATCCAGCAGCTATAAATCTAAATTTTAAAGTGATCGTTCATTTGGGGTTCGTTCGATGCAGTGAAGCGCAAAGCCGGCCCTTTCGTAGCTAATATCAGCCTCCCTGACAACACCGAACGAATGAGTTTAGAAAGTTTTCTAGAGCTCAAAAAACTTCATTTCAGCAGGATTACGGGACTCCAGCAAGAAGTATATTGATATTTATAGAGCCACTGCCTTCTGTGTTCTTGAAGTTTGGTCAGCCATGGCTTAGGGGTGGCAACTGGCCACCCACTGATTCAATTCTGCAAGAAAAACACGATGGACTTTATAGTGAGTAGACAATTGGAGATATATTTGCCTTAGGATTAGCAAGGAAGGAGGTACTTGCCATCCATCCATGATTCGCGATCTAAACACGGTTGTGGACAAATCACTACTGAAAAGGCAATAGGGCTGCTAACCTAATAGGTTATCGAGTAAATGGATTGTGTGTGTGTATCTCGATGTTCATCGCTCATCTCGAAGGGTATTCACAGCAACGCATCGTTTGTCACGTCACTTTACCATGATCTAATGCTGCTTGAAAGATAACAGTGAATTTTAGCATAATTTGTAAGCGCTCGCTTCCGATTTTATAATCTAATTACGTTTGGACAGTGCCACCACATCTTTCAATTGGCATCACGTGACAGTAAAAGCAATAAGATAGGCCTTGGTTTCCTGAAAGCTCGTGGTGACCTTTGCGTGTGCGTAGTTCAGTTCACAAAGGGCTTTTGCCATTCATTTGTTTGCGTTGATGCAATGCTCCTAGGCGTGGCTGGGATCTAACGACACTTTTTGATGAAGATCTGAATCTCGACATTTATCGTCTCTGAAATATTTAAACTAAGCCACCGATCTACCTTAAGCTCCCTAAACAGAGCCGTAGATAGACTGGGGCTATGGGGGCTGAGCCCCCTGGAAATGTAGTTAGCCCCCTCGGAAAATATTTTTTCTCAAAATAAAATATTGTAGAATTTTATTTTAAATTTTTTGTTTTGTACGAAATTGTACATGACAATGGAAATTGTTCTTTAACGTTAAAAATGTATTCAAAATAGCTTTCTACGGTAGATCTTGTGTATATAATTTTTTTTACATAGGTTTGAGTCTTCATATACTTTATAATAAGGATAGGGGAAATTATAGAGAGGTATACTAAAATTTATAAATTTTCAATGCAAAATTTACTTTAAGAAATTTATTTATTAACGTTAAATATATTAGTCTACAATTTAAATACAATAATATAATATAATAAATAATAATAATACAAAAATTATATAATTATTATTATATTTATTATAAATTATTATACTGATAAATAATATAGTGCAATTTAAATACATTAATAAAATTCATCAAACGATTATGAAATTTAAACCCCACCTGTAGCTTTTTGAACCCTTTTGTAACAAGGGGCTAGCTACGAGCCTGTCCCTAACTTTACGTTTTTATCCTTTACAGATTTAAAGCCACAGATAAATTATAAAGAATTATTGCAAGAAAAAGATAGTGACATACTGTAGTGTATAAATATGTAAATGGTTGGAGTCATTCACCAAATTAACAGCAAGTCGCTTTCTATGGTAGTATCTAAAGAGTTTAAGTATAAATTTTCCCAGGCAAGCAGAATTCCCAGGCCCTCTATAACTCACAGAATAAAGGAATCTTAGTTGGGTTACTGCTTTTACGTGATTCTTAATCTTTATTTTGTTATTAGAACATTCAATATATATAGTTTTCATAAAAGCTTCTATAGTGTTATTTTATTTTCTAACGTATAACTTTTTGGCATGTGGGTGGGTACGTAAAGGATACTTTCTAGGAATACGTACATATATAAAGTCGAATTCGGTTATAATGACATTCAAGGGGCTACTGAAATTTTAACACTACAATCAATTCATGTTTCTATACAAATAATCCGCGAGAATGTTTCAGAATTTTGATGTAACAGCAAAGTTGTTGCAACTGACAAACGAGTTTAACAGTATATGTATTTTTTTTTTAGAAAAGGAAGACTGGAATTTATGTAACATAATGGAAGTTCCATATTCAAAAAAAGTTAACATTAACATGGTATGTATTCAAAATAAGGATTTGTGCATATGCTCCTACAGGATGGCAAGAAGAAGGAATCAAAAAGGTGAAAGGGAGAAGAATCACTTCACTCTTTGTATAAAATTGAAGATGGTCCAAACGGCAGTACAGGTTAATTTCAAATAGTGTTTTTATAAAGGATATACACTTTTCACTGCATATTTTTGGAGACTAAAATTATCTAGACTTAAGGGACTTAATCAAAGAATATTTAGATTTTGGTTTGAATTTTTAATCACAATTTAAAAAGTCTCTGTTTATTTGTAAAATAAATACATACTTATACACTGACACACACATATATACACACAAATTTACATAAAATAAAAATAATTCTCTCGTATATATAAATGGTCCAAAATGTATTTAATGTGCTTAACTTAGAAATATCAGTGATATAATTAGAAGGTATATGCGTAGGTATATACAGTGAACTTAAAACACAAGTTGACATGGTATATTTTCGACTCTTCTCTTCAGTAGTTAGAAGGAAATATTGTATTTCCAAAGGTAGTTGTAGAACGTAAAACTTTAAAATGGAGAACTTTTCTTTTTTAGAACAGTTTTACTGAACAAATAATTACCAGCAATTGTTTACATTAGAAGTAGAAACAAAGAATATATTGCGTGTAATCGTACAAAGTAGATCAAGAAAGCTTCAAGTAAACGCAAAAATACTATTTTATGATTAAGTTTATAATTATCGTTCACTTTTAGAGAAATTGTCTTTGGCTTCCTTATGAATTATTTCATTAAGATTATTCAATTACTCTATGCAGAAATTTAAAGTGTGCAGTTGTAAGAACATCAGTTTCTTACTCTTCAATTGAGTTATATAGCAAGTTCTCTTGCGTGTTGAATTTTTTGTTTATAAAACTTTTATCATTTGTTTATAAACTTTTATCGCACTAAATATTAAATCAGCAAAAGATGCAGTTTTTTATATTTTGAGCTATAACTACAGTGAGGCATGTCTATACCTCAAAAACCCAAGGAAAGATACTGTTATATTCGATTTATGGTTATAGATAAGACTGAACATGATGCAACCTATATATGTCTGGACAGGGAAAAATATTTTTGCAGACAGATTTCACTCTATGAGAAGTGAAATTGTAGGGAAAATATTGAGCAAACGAACTGTTTAATAATAGGCATCGAGACAAGATAATGAAATTGCATAGCTCGATAACATAACAAGATTTTAAATCAGACATATGAAATTTACAAGAATAAAAAAAAGTTTTATCGAAAGCTATATGAAGGAGGAAATAAATTAAGTGAAGACACTAAAATAATCGAAAGAACAGTACCCAAAATCCCGAAAGAAGAAGTAGCTTATGTACTTAAACGTATGAAGAAAGGAAAAACCCCAGATGTTGATGTCATTGCATTAGATATTTTGTCAGACGCTGGAGAAGAAGCAAAATGGGATATTTTTAATATTCATTGCTAATGCCTGTTAACATACCAAACCAGTGGATCACTGCTACAGTGACTCTATTATATAAAAAAAAGGTGATATAAGGAACTTTAGCAATTTCCGACCTATTCTTTTTTTTCCTGTTGTTCATAAAATCTTTATATAAATGCTGACACGTCGTCTTCAGAAAGAATTATATATACTGTTTAACGAAGCAAACAAACTAGGTTTCAAAGTGTAACAAGTACACTGGACCATATCGAAGTATTGAGAGAATTAATACAAAGAGTAATGAATATACTCATCCTGTGCGTGTGTGTGTGGCATTTATTGGCAACGAGAAAGTCTTCGGTCCTATCCAAATATCAGTAGCCATAGAATCTTTGAAATCATCAGATAGTGAGATGTTTAACTCACTATCTAACTCACTATGTCTGTCTAACTCATTTTGTTTATGTGAGACTGATATGGTTAAACGAGCGTATAAAAATGCACGTTTTGAGTGTTGGTTGCATAAGGGTACAAAAGATATCAAAATTGGTAAAGAAATGGGATAAGGAGATGCCATGTCTCCAAATACAGAGGAGCTTTTCAAAGAATCTTTCAACTAATATACTGGAACAGCGAATGGTAAATATTTAAATAATCTGCTGATGACATTTTTACTTTATACCGGATCCTGAAGAATTAGAAAACATATTGCAGGAGTTCTCAACCACAACTATGGAAGTTAGATTCTAAAGGAACCTTCAAGAGGCCAAAATCATGTTCAACAATTTCATAAAAAACAGCAAAAATACATATTGATGATATTGAGTTAGAAATTGTTGAATCGTACATTCACCTTAACCAACTGATACCAATGAATTTCAGAGATGTATTAAACTTCTCTGGAGTACATTTGAAAGAAACAGTTTTATTCTGAAGGGGGAATTGTCTTTGTGTCTAAAAAGGAAGGTTTGCAGTCAGTATCCGTTACCAGTCCTCTCTTATAGATCAGGGATACGGAGTTTAACGAAAACAGGAATACCACAACTGCAAACGATCCAAAGGAACATCAGAAGTATATGCTTGGGATAACTGGGAAAGATCGAAAAACAAAGACTTGGGTAAGAGAGACGGACAGAGAACCTCATTGTTAAAGTAAAATAGAAGATGAAGTGACAATGGGCTAGATATATCGTAAGAAGAACTAATCGAGGATGGACAACCCAAACTCCAAATGATCATTCAAGACTTAAGAAACGTCCTCGCACTATATGAGTGAATGAGCTAGGAAAACAGGTTGAAATGATACGGAAATAAATTGCTCAGAATAAACGCGCGTGGAGGACACTTGAAGAGACTTCTGTTCCTTCACTGAATTGACAATGGTTGAATGTGATAACATGTATACATAATTATTATTAAAAACACCTTTGAAAGAAATTCCATTTCAGGATCCTCTCACAAGTTTCTGCATTTCAGTCTTACCTGGATTTAAAGAACCTTTCTCAGGGAAAAAATGAAGGCAA
Organism: Dysdera silvatica; assembly: GCA_006491805.2. Lineage (NCBI taxonomy): Eukaryota > Metazoa > Arthropoda > Arachnida > Araneae > Dysderidae > Dysdera > Dysdera silvatica. The sequence continues at coordinate 159,939,392 of QLNU02015360.1, read as the reverse complement.
GTTAAAAATGCCGGTTGCAAAATACATCGCAAGATTTCAGATGACGCGATCTTCTGATGATTCACACGATCATTTGGTTTGCGTCTCACGATCATTAATTGATGGCATGGACGATTCCAAGTAAATAATAAGTATATAAACATTTCACCCATATGGCAGCAGAAAATTTTATTCGATTCTTGATTTTAAGCCGTTTGAAAAGAGAGGAAGAACGATGGCAATAATCCCCCGGAATAAATTACCCCTAATCTCTCGTCTAGGAAAGCACGCAAACCACCCCATTTCGAAAGCTACCTCCGAAACTTCCAAGCCAATTTCTGAAGCAGTTTCTTAACGCTGGGACTTAGTTGCATCGATTTAAATATAGAAAATAACTCCTTCGAAATTAGCCTTAATGGTTTGTGGAGTGAGTTCTCGTCCCTCGGAATCAGCGTCCGAGAACATCAATAATGGGTGCCGAGGGAAAACCACGCAAAGGCGCGTTTTGCCAATGAAAAGGCCACCTCCTAATCACCTTTGCCTCTAATCCCGTCCTCGTTAACGCCGCAAAGAAATAAAAGTGGAATGAAAAAAGCCAAATATCGCCGCTAATCCACTGAAATTTCTAACAGCAAGAATCCCACGTGACGGAGTCACCCTATGAATGGGACTAATTCTACTGTGATATCTAACTAGAAAGAAGCTCTTGTGGTGAGAATTCGTTCTAAAACCTTTAAAATAGCTGTATTGCCCCTAAATAAAACCCCTCTAATTCTAAGACAAATCTAATCACAAAATATATTTTCATTTGCGATCTTAATTTTTTTTTCAATCCGTCGATAGCTTTACACAGATTCTTTCCTTTTCTTTACAAAAGCGGAAAGTCTTTTGTTTTAAAAAATTACAACTTTTTATATAAATCGAACACTACGCAGATTAAATCAAACAACAATATTAATCAACGCTTGGGGCGTTAATCAGCGATAGTGGAAGGTCGTGGGTTCAGGTCCCACCGAAGGCAGAAATATTTATTTTCTTTCGAACGTTTCACCATCTAATCACGCCATACCATCGGCGTTGGTATCACTACGCCAATAAACGTTGATTGATTGACATTGTTGTTTGATACAATTTTCTAATTTTAAACTATGGATTTAATCCTATTGCCTTTAAAAACCTGGCAAACATTTATTAGTTAAAACGTTCCTCAGGTAAAAACGTCAGCGGTAAAAAGATATATGATTTGCATAATTTAAAAATATTTATTTTCCGAATATAGATGCCGATTTATAAAAAAAAATTAATTAGTTTAAATATTTGTCAAAAGGTTATTTAATTGCCCCAGACGTTTAACGATGGTTTAAATGCATTAGGTAATTGCGAAAACGAAAAGAACTAAAGGCGACTTAGAAGCCAAAAAACTCTTTTAAACATTGATAGAAAATCAATTTTAAGTTTTATTCTGCCGTTTTGTTTCTCAAATGAAATCTTTATAAATATTTCTTTTTTACTAGACGAGATGCATAAAAAAATTACCAGACTGTGTATTTTGCGACGCTACAGACAGTTTATTTGATTTTCGTTCCCTTTTTTCACCATGATTGATTAGAAAGTACTTATCTGCTGGAGACAGGGGTCTCCCCATGGTCCTATCGTTCGTTTTTATTTATGTTTTTTCCCCTTCGCTGAAGAGAAAGTTCTAAATTGGCCCAAAAGCTCAGGAATATCATTCATAAAAAGCGAATTTAAATTGGTATTTTGTTAAATAACACTGTAAAACTTTGCCGCCCACTGTCTGAGGCATATTCCTTAGTTATTACAAAGAAAGGAAATTTATCTGTTTCCTTGTAGTAACTGACAATGTGATATTTGTGCAACTTACCAATTTTGTACTGATCATAACATCGTTTGAAACTGACACGTGTGTTTTCTTTTATTGCATTTCACTTTATTTTTTAGAAATTTTATATATACAGAGAGAGAGAGAGAGAAAACGTGTGTGTTAGGAGATTGCCAAAAAAGCTGATTATTCTCTTGCACTCTTAGTATATTGGTGCAATTAGATTAACTACAAGAAAATAACGAGTATCTGATTAGAAATTTACATACGAAAGTTTAGTAAAATGCCAACTTATATAGAAATTTCTAAAATTGACATACATTAAGTAAGCTACTAATGTTCAAGACTTTAAACCTGACAACACCCTCAACCCCCCTCCCCCCAGTATATATCTTTTTATGGAAACATACCGAAAAAAATAACATTTTAAATGTTTTGAAACCCTGTCTTACAATTATGACTTTCCGATACCTAGCAACAGCATAACAGCAAATCTACATTCTTTCGTGTGTTTTATTCCTGTATGATTTATTGCAAATTTTGCCCCAATAAAATAAATTTCTTTTTTATATACACCAGCTAACAAACCGCTGAAATGTTTCAAGCAAGAGAAGTACGTTCTGTAAGCCCTTCTATCCTAAACGGAGCCCCCGACTTTTCAAAAAAAATGAACGGCAAAGCTCTCTCTCGGGATTTTGAAATTAGCGGTAGGGAATTGAGAGGAAGGCAAAGGGTACTGTCACATGGAAGGCAGAGGGTCTATCGATAACTTCCGCTCGAGGGAACACGCAAATGAGCAAGCTCTCGAATGCAACTCTGAAGGACAAGAAAATTATTTCCAATAAAACCTAGGTTAATCCGCAAGCGGCCGGTAGAAACGGGAAAAGGCAAAAACCCCTTTTTTTAGGGGGGGAGGGTGAGAAAGGACGGAAGGGCGTTTTTCTAATTCAGGAAAAGAAAATGGTGACCGGTGACGTCATTCCGAACGAGACATAAATGGGAGATGGGGGGTAGTCTTTGTCTTCCCCTCCTCTGTGGTAAATCCACAAGAGGTGGAAGGTGGTGAAACTCGGGATTCATCCCCTACCTACGGCTGTTACCTGTCAGCGCGGAATTTCCACTGATACAGCAGTTTTGCGCCTAAATTGATGACTCCAAAAACATTTCTTGGAGGAAGAAAAATGACATGACAAGTGGGAGGTAAAGTCTTATTTCGTTGATGAAATGATCGATTGCTACCGACGGCGTTAATTGTCGATTTCACGCTATAAGTTAAATAATGAAACTGATCCGGAAATAACCAGCAGCAAAAGAGTGGGAGAGAGAGAGAGAACGAGAAAGAAGGTGTGAAATAACACTCACGGGTATTTTTCTGACTTTAGGTCTCAAATAATTTTCCGTCGGAAGTCTCATTTTACGTATAGGCGTAATTGTCACTTACATGTTCATTGTAACTTTGTTTATTACACTTCTAACAGACAAAGCATGTCGATTACTCTATTTTGATTCGTTGAAAAAGAGTATGACAATCTGAGTCTTACACACTGTTGCAAATAAATAAAGTAATCGCAAAGTCAGCGATGCAGGGAAGAAGACGAGAAGCCGAAATAGACATTAAATAAGTGTCAGCTCACCTTTGGATTAGAATAAGAGGCGCGAATGTAATTTACGACGGTGTTTGGCCTTAATTAAGTGTTTCTCTGGAATATATTTTTACATTAGTACTTCACGTCACTTCGTATAGTTTAATTATTAAATGGCACAAAAGAAGTGCAACTACCACTTCACAATAATTCGACTATATAAAGTGATACTGGATATGCAAATTTTAATATTCATGTACTTACGGTAGGTACTAAATTATTACTAATTCCATAAATCATAATAAAGTAACGAACGTTGGCTCAAATATATTGTCGAACGGTGCTTCATATGTTATTCTATTTTATTTATTATCGACCCTGCGGTGGCGCAGTGTGGTAACGCGTTCGCCTAGTGCGCCGTTAATCCGGGTTCGACTCCCAACAGTGTACAAAGAACGCTTACTCAGAGATCTCATAAAAGATCGCACTGCTCACTGTAGTCCGGGGTTTGGTTCCCTAGGCCATAAGAGGTTCGGATTCCTCGGAAAACAGTAGGTCCCAGCAACAGCCATTGTAGTCTTTGAGCCGTAAAACCACAAAACAACAAATAATTTATTTATTATCAATTCAGCTTTTCTGCTCTTAATTCATTTAACAGAATTTCTATATTGTTTACCTTAGCGCTCGACACGTTTCTCACAAAGATATTATAATGTATCATAGGTATAATATTTTATAACAACCAATTTAACCACAACTTATTTTACATTAATAATACAAAAATAGGGCGCATACGAATGAGCAAATGTTTCTGGATGAAATACTAAGTAGGATTTCAAGCAAATTCTGCTAGCTCTCTCAAAGGGTTAGATTCACGCTCCTTGTAGAGGAATTGATAGTTACCGTTGCGTTTGAACTCGCAAGATACAAGTACCCAAAAAGAACACCCGAAACATAGTCAAAATTGAAACCTGTATCTTTGTAGCTGAAGGAGTACAAAGAATAACGCCCTTGTGCAACTCGGGTACTCCTCAAGAAAAGATGGAGCTCGAAAAAGGAACTTTAAGCACCTCTAAGTAAAGTACGGCGGACTTTAATGACTTTCAAGAAATGTTAGAAAGCCATTCCCCTCTCCATGTATTCCTGAAACCTTTTTCTTCGCCAAGAAAGGGGAGCGAGAAGGCGCGAAACTAGCGAATGCAAACTCCCGTTTGTGAACAAACCGACATTGCAAAAGCAATTATTGGGAAGCAGAATTTGTCAATGAATGGGTCGGCAGAGAGAGAGGTCTCCCATTACCGGCTATCTGTCTCCAATCGGGCAAAGGCCGGAATTTTCATTTCCTCTGCTTTCCTGCCTGCTCTGGTCTTCAATTAGTCCTGACAACGAAGCTAATGAAGCCGGCTCCCTGGCCTGCCACGCGCTGATCAACTACTAATAGAAAGGCTGGTTTGCCCACTAGTGAAACGAGTAAACTTGCGGAATGGTTTTGGCTTCCCTCAAGATTGACCGCAGATAGATTGGATCATCGGTTATAAAATGATTTTTTTAAATATAAATATTTTTGGAAATTTTTAGAATTAATTTAGGAAGGCAGCGGTGATAGATCTCTGATATTATAGGAAAAGCTTTTTTGACTACCCTGTTTTTAAAATAAAATATAAATTAAAATTTCCGCTTTGCTTAATAGCATAAATCTCGAAATACTGTCCCCTTTAGAATTTCATAAAAATGCATCCTTTAACACCAAGAAAAACTGATTCCTTGCTTTGAAAATAAGGGAGCATGTTTATCAAGAAAATCCTATGAACTATCCAAAATTCCATCATTTTTATAAGAACAGACTTCAAAGTTCGTAACTTATGTTCACATTCTGTAGCTTTGCTTGCATATTAATCAGATGCAAGTAAAATATTAAAGTCCGGGCAAATTTAAATATTGTTTTATAATTTGCCCTATTAAATAAAAATTTTATCGCACATAAGAATGCAATTGCTTTTTATGAAGGGAAGAAATCACCCTCAGTCCTCGGAAACTAGGCTTACTTGTAATAAATAATTTCCAACCATACTAAAGGTAACAATCCTGGAAAAACAAGGCATTACGGCGATAGATAAATGCTAGTGCAGTAATTATTTATTATGTGTATGAGGTTGGTTGATTTTTT
>QLNU02015360.1:159921053-159933723 GCA_006491805.2 Dysdera silvatica | reverse complement strand
TATGGAAGTGCTGCGCTAATGATAGGGGATTGCTCCAATTTTTTTATCCAAGTTTGCTATTACGGTCGCGCATGCGCATTGTTGACAGTTGCGTTGAGCTGCTTTCCACAGCAGTCGTATGCTGACTTGTGGTAAGGAATATTTAGAAATGGAATCATCGGCACATTTTGTTTCGCAGAACCGATAGTGGCAGGACGCAGTAACATTGACTTGTTGGAGAACTTTGCTGTTCCACATATTCGACCAAATTTCATATTTCAGCAAGACAGTGCTCCACCGAACTTTCATGGAGATGTTACCGAGTTTTTGAGTACACTTATTGGCAGTGGGAGAGTTAAATAGCCATTCTTATATGCAGTGTTCAGTACTACCGACTGAAGCACATAATATGTGTACTAAATTATTTACATAATATGTGTATCTAAATTATTTACTCATAAACATCAACGTAAAGCTTTCAAAATTATTGGGGGGGGGGGGCAAAGCACATTTTATGTACATTTATACATTACAGTATATGTAAAATTGCAATTTATTTCAAATTATTGGGGGCTCGGGCCCCGTATAACTCTACGCTTATGCTCATAAATATATTTAAAGGCAAAATCTACAAGAACCTTATTGCGTTTTGTACGAATTGCAATTAAAGCCTGACATTGAACTAACATTCTTAATCACCTTCTGTATTTAGTAAAAATAAATTATAGGTAATCTATCGCTATAATTGAATAATAAAGTCTAGCGATTCCATTCGCTAATTTAGCTCCAAAAAGGAAAAGCGCTTGTTTCAATCCGATAAAGCCACAATGTCTCACGACCCCTTTTTCAAATATAGCAACCCAAGAAAAACCTAGTGGTCTTTAAATTTCTTAAAAAACACGGCGTGTTATATTAATGTCTGAGTTCATAACATTGTCAGGAAGAATTTCGTCTTCCTGACTATTAATACGCTGCTTTGTCCCTTGCATAACAAAAAAAAATTTTTTCCTAACATTGTGCTTGGACTTGATTTCACGTAATTTAAATTACGTGCAATCGGTATCAATATTTGAAAACCCCATAAAAAATTAGGGTTTTGGTTAAATACCAAGAAATGAGAATCCCAAAGAACGTAAGACCAAATTTCAATTAATTAAAAAAAATGCTCATGAAGCAAAATTTCCATCGCACTAATCATACTCAAGCGATTTCCATTCAAAAATTTTCTTTCGTATCCTAGTTGTTGATTGGTGCGTTACCATATAGTGCGCATGGTCAAAATTATAAAGATGAGTTTGGGAACGGTTAACAGGAGGAATTTGATTAAGAGATATGAAAGGAATATTTATTTGTGATAGTGTTATTATGTAGAAAATGAAAATGACAGCTAAAAGCAATCATGCGGAATAGTGCACTGTGCAAGGAAAATAAAGGAATTTTTGTAATGAGAGAATCCCTATTGTTACTAAAAGTGAATTTTGTTATTTTTATTTTTGCAACTTCTGATTTAAAATTTTCTTAAAACCAAGTAGTTAGAAGTTGCTAATAATGTGGCAGAAACTGACAAGTGACCATTTACTAATTGTCCCCTTTGTCATCAGTTGTCTCATGTCTATTTCATTAAACATCTAAAGCATTTTTTTTCTACGATGAATTTATAGATTTTTAATAAGAAGTTACATGTGAGGTAAACAAACTTATTAGCAGGCATATCAATTACAAATCTTATTCCAATTTATTGAAATGAGTGATACACGATATTGATTTTACCATTGTAACACTGTATTTTATTTTATCGGGGTTTTGCAAATTTGCCCTATGTAGTTAATTGTGTGTGTGGACAATTCTGGTTCATTTTTAATTTGGTAATGTAAATGTACCCAAACATTGCTGGTCCTTTTAAGACGTATTTGTAAACCAGTTGTGTTGTTCGATAACAGTAGTTTTCATCGGTATGCGGGGCTAGTAGTATAGTAAATTGTAAACAACTGTTTATTGTATTATGTTATATAATTTAGTTAAAGTAGGGGAACGTTTATTGTTCTGTTGTGACAGTGTTCTCATTGCCCAATTCTCAATTCTGAACAAGCGCCAATCTCGAAGTTAAGCGTCCCAAAAATGTCCAAAACTTGCAAATCATTATCATGCAATGACAGATTTAACGCGACTTGAACTCACAGCTGCAATTGATCACTTTCAGAAACTTACTAACTAAACAAAACTGACGCTCTATTGATTACGACCTCAACTTTTGAGTCCAGTGAGCTGAGTTCGTCTAGTCCTAGTAAGCCTAGGTGGTGTTTAAATATATCGGAGGTCCCTCTAAACGGTCGCTCCTATTCCAAATAACCCTCCATTCAATCCTATCACGTGAAGTATGTAAACAAACATGTCCATTTCATTAGCCGTCAGCGTTGTTTCCGTTGTCATTGTGAACCCCTTCTCAGTCACATCCTCATTTAATTCATTCATTAAAATATTCACGTGGTCCTGTCTCATACATCGGTAACTGATTTTCTATTTCATTTCCAACTTCTTCATTAAGTTCAAGGTTACCGATATTGAAGCTGGGAAACAATGCCAGAGTTGGTTTGGAAACTATCGGTCATATCCATCGATTCGATCGATAATATTGATGAGCTGATAGACAAGATGGCAGTAAAATCGTTACTAAATGGAGCTGAAATATTTAAAAGGGGAAAAAAACGCTTTCCCGTATTTTTGCGTTTTCATGGTTCAACAAGCGAGGCTCGGGCTAGGACCATTAGTTTCACGAATATTAAATAAAATCACCGCTAACTGAAAAATGACCGCGATTTATGGCTGACTCATTAAAGGAGTAGACCATAAACAGTTTTTCTCATTACGTAGAGCTGGCAATGAATTTCGGCTCATGCAAAAAGTGAGCATATACATGGCGGGATTCTTATCATTATCGTACAGGGGCAGAATTTGTGGGAGGAGTGTAGAATGCGTATAATACCTTTGTCTTTGTAGCAGGTCTCACAAATACGTCATGTTCTTGCTTTATCGTTCGTTGGAAGGAATAAAAGAAAGCACTTACCTAAAAGAGAAAAAGTATAAATTCAAGTAAATTCTAAAGTACACAAAAAATATACATAGGTCAGAACGATTTGTACATACAGTATATATTACATTCTACAATATTAAAATTGTGGTTACTATTATAAAAGGTACCACGCGATAAAAAAAAAATTTACGAAAGCAAACCGTTGTTAGAATAATTTAACGGGCAACCTACCTTACCTGTGGCCCTTACGTTTCTGGCACCCGTTTCGTGATGTGATATTTCGACATAAAGAAACGAAAAAAATATATTTTCCCAAATACCTAAGTGTTTTAGTAAAATAAAATATATTGGATAACAATAAGATAAATATGAATAACGAGTAAACAAGGGAAGACACAAGGGGGTAGTCACAGGGGTCATGATCCTCCAAAATATATTTTTTCACTGTAAAAAATTCCAACTTTCATGATAAATGAAGGGTGTTATTCCAAGACCATGGCAAATTCTGTCCTTGACCTCCCCCCTCCCCCCCGAAAATTAAAGTCTGTGTCCGCCATTGCAAGTAACATGTACATATATGTATATGACTATAAACAAACATAGTCTCAAAAATTTGCATGTCCCTAATATTTCGCGTAGGGGAAAAGAAAAATGCATGGGACGTAGGCATATATATAAGAAAGTATGCAAATGAACATCCGGGAATTTGTAGCATTTTAGATAAAAGGGGGAGAGCTTTCTATTGAAATAGTGCTAAGAAAATAGGTGGAGAGAGACTGAGCTTGGAGTTGCGGCAAAGAATTATTGAGAAATGAAATAACGGACATGGGACAAGCCAAATAGACCGAGAATTGAGTGGTGCAGAGTCAATTGCGCGCTATTTGTTTGAAAGTATTCAATGCGACTAGAAATTTTCAGCTGAAAGAAGTACAGGTCAACGACGAACAACAACGACTGCACGAGAAGATCGGCTACTCCGACGGGTAGTCATAGGCAAAAGACCTGGAACAATAAAGAGGCAGCTTCCCTTTGGAAAAAGCAGATAGGTCGACGAATTTCTTGGAAAACGACTACCAAAAGATTACACGCAATGGGATTCAAATCATATAAAAGCAAGCCTAAGCCCATGTTGACATCGATCCACAGACGCTTCCAATGGACTGAAAACCACCTAAATCGGAAGACGATCAGTAGCTAAGGGGCACATGGTCAAATGAATCCCCATTTTCGGTTGATTTCCATATATGTTGATGGTCATATGTGCAATGAATCAAATTTATTTGTAATAAAAAATCCCCCACGATAAACTCACAAAAATCTCGCCCCAGAGGCTTTTCTGTGTTGACCATTATTTGGCAATTGTGTTATCCCTGTGAAGGGTAATAATATCTTACATCCTCATATACGGAGAAAAATGCGTTTGTTCTTGTTCTCATTCGTCTAGTAGGTCAAGACACCGCGGGCTCAACGCGGGGACCCTGGTTCGAATCCGGGATGAGGACGGCGTCTCTTTTTCTCCTAAACAAAAATAGCTCTAGTTTGAGCTACTAATACGTGGGTGTCAAATTTATTTGTAATAAAAAATCCCCCACGAAAAACTCACAAAAATCTCGCCCCGGTGGCTTTGTGTGTTGACCAATATTTGGCAATTGTGTTATCCCTGTGGGAGGTAATAATATCTTACAATATCAAGACAGTTTACAGTATCAGTTGTTATCCTCTATTCAGGAGCTATACCCACAACAAGAGAACATTTTCCAGCAGGATTTGGCTACACCACATGCAGCTTGGTCAACGCAAGCATGGTTGCAAGAAAATAACATAGCTCTATCGGTCTGGGTACCGAATTCAACTGATCTAAATCCTATTAAGGATTTGTGGTTGCATTTGAAGAAACGAGTCCGAAAACCGCAACCTGATACCAAGCAACAATTAAAGCAATTGTTTAAAACGAATGGGGTAAAATACCACTTCCTATATGTCAGGTGTTTAGTTTCCAGAATGCTGAGGAGAGTGAAAGGTGTCTACGCGGCGAAAGGTGGACTCACCAAATGGTAAAAACTTTATACATATTATTCTTCATCACATGGACGAACTATTGGAGACACGCAGATTCTCATGAACATATTGTTTGATAGCCATATAAGTATGTGTGCATGTTAATGTTTTTCTATATTTATTTTACCGCAATCAGATTGTCATCATATCAAGTTATGTAGTATTTGGTCTGATACGTTTAATGTATTCTTCGTATTTCTACAAAATGCATTGCCAAACGGGTGCGCAAAACGTAGGGGCCGCGGGTTAGGCATTTTGAAAATTGTGAACGAATGACCGATAAACGTTGTGAAAATGTATATTACGAATTTTTCATCACAGGTCAGTTAAATTTATATTCAATAATTTCTCATACATATATATGCAGTAATTTCTCTCAATAACTTCCTTCTAATTAACGAATATTCCCGTGTAAAGGCCGTATTTTGTGGTCCTGGCAAATATTTCATGGTGTTAATGTATTTTTGATTAACTATCCCATTTTTCCGACGTTTAGCATTGTCCTTCTTTTCTCGCAAGGATGTTTCGTGAGCGGAATTAAGAAGTTTGAATCAAATTTATGATGAGGCAGTAAAAGGAAAACTGCTTGATTCGGATGAAGATACATTGGATTATGAAACATAAAACAAACTATCCCCCCTCCCACTCCAAGTTTCGAAGAAGCCAGTGATGCTTTATACATTCTTCGCAGGTATATTTATCTGACATAGAAATGAATTCGTTTCAATCTATTAAAAAAATAGGAGAAAACATTCTAGAAACTCAACTGAAATAAAGACAATGGCCTCTTTTGGATTTTCTTTCCAAATAGGAAAAAAATGTGTGATTTGTAAGTAATCATTTTATTATTATAATGTACTACTGTATGTAATTGTTTTAAATTTTAAGGTGTATTTTAGATAATAATAATATAGCAATAATAACAATTTTTGGACACACCAATGAACTTATCGAACTTACTGACATTATTAAAGTTACGATGGTAAAAGGAAATCAAACAACACATTAAAGTCAGTTCTTAATACGAAATTATGATTAACGAACACTTTTTGTTCATGAGCTGTTTTCTCGATCCCTTGAGATTCATTAACGGAGGAGATTACTGTATGTAAATTGTTTGTTTGATTTTCACGGCGCGAGGACAGAAAAGGTCATAGTTTGCTATGTGTATGAAGAGTAAGTAATATTATTTATAATGTGAATAATCATAATAATATGCTTGTTTGTGTTTTAGGGCGCAAGGCTAATTCATGACCTATAGTTTCCTAAAGGGGAGTCAACCTTTCCTCGTAGGGAGCCAAACACCTGACTGAGGGTATGTAGAAGACGACAAGTGTTGAGTATCTGCTGAGATTAAAGAGAGATTATTCGCACAGTAATAAAACGCATTACCTCCGCGCCATCGCGGGATATTAATATGCATCAAATAAGCATCATAAAAGATGTATCATAAAATGTAGATGAAGAAATTCTTAGTAAAATCGGTATGAAAAGTATTAAATTCATTATTTCAATATTTTTCTCAATCGAAGGTATATGTCCTTGCGCCATAAAAACATAACCAACCAACAATCGAAGGTATATATATTATATACGGGGTGTTCGGTAACTATTTCATAAACTCTGCATAGCGCGATTCCTTACAAAATTCTAAGCAAGAAATGTTAATGTAAAAATGCTAAGAAATCCATATTTTCGGAGTTATTAACGATTGAAGCTTATTCAATCTCATACCCTTTTCATTTGTTAATGCCTTTTATAGTCCAGTTGAAACGAATTGAAGAAATCTTGTTTTTGAAAAGGAGTGGAATATATATTTTTGATTATGTGTTCGGTAATTTTACTTTGAAAGCCAACGCACATGCGAATTTTTCTTCCCCAGCCAATAATATAGAAGTTTCGTCATACAATCAGTGATCTTAGTATAGTAACCTTCGGGATTTCATTTTTGGGCAAGTATCAGTAAGAAATGAAAAAAAAATGAATGCATAAAAATAATCAGTAAAAAAAAAAGGGTCTTACTTTTCATAGAAAACGCACACAAGCATGTAACATCAATATTTTAAAGAAATTAAAAAATCAACAAATTCAAAAAAAAGGGGCGAGTTTAAAATTTACATTAATACTTTAACGTTTAAATTCGTATTGATTGTAAAATAAGTAATTGTTGTTTGTAAAAACTATTGGTATGATAGGCAACTTTTAAGAAATAAGGTAGATAGGCAAGCTTTTGAAAGTAGAGAGCTATTTTTAATCTAATGTACGTACCTACAGGGCCGACACCAAGGGGGGCTAACCGGGCATTCGCTCTGAGCGGCAGATTTTTAGGGGCAGCAAAATGAGATTATCATAAAAAGTGAAGTCATTTTGGGGTGGCAAATCATTTGTTCGCCCCGAATGACATAATACATAGTAATACTTAATCATTTTCGACACCCACGTATATTTTTCTCCTATACCTAAAAAGCACTAGCTTGAGCTGCTTAAACGTGGGTGTCGAAAATTATTAAGTATAATAAATTCTCCCACGAAAAATCATAAAAACTTGCCCCAATGGCTTTGTGTATTGACTATTATTTGACAATTGTCTTATCCCTGCGACGGGTAATAATATCTTATATCCTTATATACGGAGAAAGAGTGCATTGTTCCTCTCCTCGTTGGTCTAGTAGTCAAGGCACTCCGGACTCAATGGAGGGACCCTAGTTCGACTCTAAGGCGGGGATGGTGTCTCTTTTCTCCTATATCTAAAAGGTTTAGCTTGAGCTGCTTATACGTGGATATCGAAAATTATTAAGTATATAAATTCCCCCACGAAAACTCACAAAAAACTTTCCTTGGTGGCTTTGTGTGTTGACCATTATTTGGCAATTGTGTTATCCCTGAGAAGGGTAATAATATCTTACATAATACATAGTGCCGGCCCTGCGTACCCAATAGTGACCACCCCTGTCTTCGAGCTCTCCGGACTGGGTTCGACTTCTAAAAAGTTTGGTTGAATGAAATGTATCGTGGTTCCAAAGTCACGTTAACCTATCTATTCCATCGCAGAAAATCCTTATCACCGTTTTGAAACGTACAATATGTGAACTTATTTAAGCACCTTAAAATTATGTAAATTCCTTTTACAGCTTGTTTTTTGTATCGTAGCATCTAATCATAGGGCAATGTGAAGGCATATCTATTGAAATAATATAGTATGAATTTATATAAATCGAACACTACGCAGATTAAATTAAACAACAATATCAATCAACGTTTATTGGCGTAGTGATACCAGCGCCGATGTTATGGCGTGATTAGATGGTGAAACGTTCGAAAGAAAATAAATATTTCTGCCTTCGGTGGGACCTGAACCCACGACCTTCCACTTGCCGGGCGGAGGCTCTACCCACTGAGCTACGAACAATATCCAATCCCTTATGAACATATTATATATGTAGCTCTATACCGCCCCCATTGAGCCTATAACCCCCTCCTTACGAACTTTCTACGTACGCCTATGTCATGTTTTTACCACATAGTGGCGGGTTTTAGTTTGGCTGTCCCAGCATCATTAAAAACAGCAGTGCTTTGTATACCCAGCTTGCAGTCCAGTCAATAACGCAATAACTTTCAAATCTGGGCATATTTTTCATCTGTATTTCCCGTATTGAATTTTTTTGAAGCAGGCTCACCATGTTCTCATACTTTTCTTTCATATGGATGGCGTACCCGATTGAAGGGTGTTCATTCTTGTTGTGTAATAGAACTGCTTTTAAGCTCATCTTGGAATAGTCAATGAAGAGCCTCCATTCTTCAGGAGAATTCGGAAGCTTCAGTTCTATTAACAGATCTTCGATACTTTTTCAGTATACCAGATCACCGGTTTTCGCAAAAAAATTCACAAATGTAAACTGCTTCTTTCGAAAAATGAGTATTTCACATTTCTTTCCAAAAGGTTCCATTGCTTCAAACGCGAACCAAGTAGCTGAGCTTTGGTTTTCGAAAGATCTAAATCTCGTACCAGATTATTCAGTTTTGCCTGGGTTATTAGGTGTGGCTCCGTCGGTAGATTTACAAATGATGAGCACTCACCTTCCATTTTTCCAGGGCTAGCTTTCGGAGATGTTTCTTCAAGCTCTGATCCTGAAGACAATTCAGATTCTTTAGGCGGTATCGGTACAGGCAAAGAGTTCTCGTGTGGAACAGGTCGCCATGCGGATGCTGTGTTAGGGTAGTGTATCTTTTGCTTTGATTTCGCAGTGGAGCCTTCGATGTTTGTCATACAAAAGTAACAATCATTCACATCATTTTGAGGCTCACGCGAGATCGTGGGTACGGCAAAAGGCATCGAAATATGCGTACGATTTAACTAACCAGTCATAGTTTTCGAACATGTATTGCAGTAAATTTTTGGAGCCCAAGACTTTCTTGATCTCCAACCTTGCAGCCAAAATAAAGATGGTAAGCTTTCTTCACAAGTGGTGTGATATTCTTTTTTTTTGTGCTTTAATTTAACTTCTCTACATATATAGCAAAAATTGTTAGTATTATTTTTACAACAACGAGATGACCGCGACATTACGCTGTGAAACTACGTAAAATAAAACTCTACAAAGCGACTTTCTGTACTTCAGTTTAATGTAACGAACGTACGAAACAAATACGAATGATCTGAATAGAAATACAGCTTAGAGTGAACTCTGCATGTGGCGGCGCAATGTTTGTTTGTTTGTTTTTTGGTTTTACGGCTCAAAGACTACAGTGGTCATGCTGCGCCGGGACCTACTGTTTTCCGAGGAATCCGAACCTCTTAAGGCCTAGGGAACCAAACCCCGGACTACAGTGAGCAGTGCGATCTTTATGAGATCTCTGAGTAAGCGTTCTTTTTGCACTGCTGGGAGTCGAACCCGGATTAGCCGCGCAATAGGAGAACGCGTTACCACACTGCGCCACCGCAGGGCCCGGCGGCGCAATGTGTTTTCGAATTATCACGTGTTTTGTTAACAGTGAAGTTATCCAGATGGACCCTTGCTAGTAGTAGCGGGATTTTAAATGCTTTTGTGATACTTACATCAAAACTATGTGCACGGTTTTTTCATGCAGTTGGAAGTTCAGCTGTCGCCTTTAAAGTTTAATTTTGGTGGTTAAAAATCTTCCCGGCGTGGCGTGCCTATCGGGCTCCCACGCTACACAACTGCCCGGAACTTAAAAAGTATACCTAATAAATAAACTGAAGCTGACATAGTTTTAAACGATTAAATTGTCCATATTTATGAAAAATGTGTTTCTTCCACAGACCCCGCCAAAACTATGCCTGCTGCAAACATTTCGACACCAAATTCGGATTTAGTACCTTGAAAAACATTAAAAACAGGCAACATTTTGGGAGGGAGGAGAAAAATTTGTTTTTTTGCCGACCAGTGTTACAGCAAAAATTGTATTTTAAATGATGTGCATACAGTGCAAAAGGTGTACGAAGTATTTATGAAGCATTTAATAAATAAATAAATAAAACGTTTTTCAAAACAATCTAATGGTTACAGTCGAAAAGATTGCCAACTATGGTAACTTTACGTAAAGCTACGTAATAGATCCCACGTGACAATTCCAATTTTCTCCGAAAAAGTGGGTTGTACTTTAGAAAAGGGAAGTCATTTCGAAGCCTAGTGAGGTACTTACTTTCTATTATAACAGGCAGAGCTTAGTGATTTGTTTTGTAAATGGTTCTGGCCAAGAAAAGGGTGGTCAAATTTTGTCCTCCTTAGCTGTTCTTCAAACATTAATAACTCAATAAATAGGGATTTCTCAACGTTTTCGAATTAACATTTTTTGCTTAAAATTTTGCAAGGAATCGGGCTGTGCAGAGTTTATGCGATAGTTACCAAACACCCTGTATACAATGCGAAATAAACTAAATAAATTACGACTGGTATTAGAAACAAATACATGTTACATACATACACAAAACTTATACATGTTATTCAATACCTTGCAGTAACTGCGTCGACAACTATTATCGCCAAACTAAAGAACTCTTAAGACTAGAATCCAAGAGCATAAAAACAAATTTAGGACTCAAGATTTTAGTTCACTTCTTGTCAGACACTGCGCTGAACAGAACCATGTCCCATGCTGGCATAATGCGAAAATCTTGCACAAAAATATTCATAACTATAATAATCGAATATTCCCAGAAAGTTGACAATCTAGCAACAGTAGATATCATAATGCGTTAAACAAATTCCACGATCTACCTGCAGAATATGTAATGCTTAAATATAATATTCCAGCATTTCAACCATTTTCGAACTGAAGATGAAGCTACGATAGCTTCGAAACGTTTGTCTTCAACTTATTCTATATACTTTTTAATGGCTGCTTCTCAAAAACCGTGTATATAATATATATTAAGGATATTAAGAGAATACCCTTTGAGAGTTGATTGTAAATTACCATGTACGGTGATAATTGTTAACCGAAGGAATACCTGAGAATCTGGCTGACAGCTCAGGACGGGAGAAGAGTCTCGCGATCAAATAAACAAAGAATTTAGTTTATTGTATCATTATCTTTCTCCCCCGTAGTTGCATTGATACTTCGATTACTTCAGCATTGATGGGTCGGTGATATTAATATCGATTGTTCCATCACGATGGCATTAAGAAAACAATAATCCCCCTTCATATTAAAATCAATGATTTTGAAATAGAAAGAACCAAAATCCTAGACCATATCCGGAATTATCGATGTTAGAGATTATACTCTTTCCTTTTCTACATGTCTAAATGTATGTCCAATCGATTGTTGTATTTCGTCAAAATGATTTCTTCCTTAATTTAATCATCTTTACCTTTTTTAATATTATATTCCCGCTGTGCAATTGGCTGATGTTAATAGTTATTAGTAATATTGTCATTCGGGTAAAACCATTGATGCCCCTCCCTTTATCCCCGACAAGAATGATTTGCTCCTGTATTAAAGTGCGGATTAGAAAATTTGATGTTCTTAGTGTATTAAGTTTTCCTAAATCTGTTTACCTCCAGGGATTTGTGTTCAAGCTCCATTTTTCATAAAAAAATTTCCGCCAACGTTTCCCCCTTTAATTTTCCAACTCTCTTTTTGTTTTTAAATCCAATTTTCAAGCAGGCGGAAAACACAGCTTCGCCCACTTCATTTTCTTGCTCAAATCTTCGTTTCGCCGAAATCCCACCATTTATTCAATTTGTACATCTCCGTTTTTTAAACAAACCAAACTGAACTTTCTTTTCTTGTGAAAAGCACACCGAAACGAAAGAAGAAAAGTAAAATAAAAAGTTCATTTTCGACATTGGGTCAGGAAAGAGAAGAAGTCGAAAAAATAGCGATGCTACAGGAACACAAAGGAAGGTTACGAATAATAAATGAAGACTATGGTGAAGTAATGCCACAAAAGTAACTACTCTACACATACAAATCCTTTATTTTGGGATGGAATACCCTCGTAGAAAAGCCAAGGAGAAATTAGGGCTTAGGAATTTCTTGAAACCGCGAGTGTTCTATCTCTAGAAATCTATGTGGAAGTCTATGTTTTTCTTTTCTGGGGTATACATTCCTTCCTTCCTTCCTTCCTTCCTTCCT
>QLNU02015360.1:159898293-159920953 GCA_006491805.2 Dysdera silvatica | reverse complement strand
TTTAGGAGCTGTTCCTTCGACTATCTCAGAGTCTTCGTTTAATCCACTGTTTCCCTCATACAGCTTTCTGTAGAATTCTTCAACTCTTCTAAGTATTTCTTCCCTATTTCTTGTTACAGTGCCATCCTCTCCTTTTAATGCAATGATGTGTTTCTTCCCAATAGACAAACTCCCTTTAACAACCCTAAGGCTCTTGTTGCTTTCAATGGCCTTCCTTACTAACTCACAATTGAATTTTCTTATATCTTCTTTCATGTTTTTGCGCAAAGTTTTGCAAAGTTCTACATACTCGATCCTGCAACTGGTATTTTGATTGTCCACCTTCATAAGTCTTCGCCTTTTCATGAGTTGTTTCGTCTTCTCAGATAATTTGCTATTCTGCTTTTTACATATTACACCACCAATTTCCCCAGCAGTTTCAATTATTGTCTTAACAATGTTTTCATTTGCTTCTGAGATATCAACTTCTTCAATAAGTCCTTCCAGTGCAGAAAAGCGATTTTTTAATTCCAACTTGAATGCCTCGGTATTTTCTTTTAATTTCTTTAAATCCACCCTCTTACATACTTGTTTCCTAATGAGCTTCTGCCTTTCTAGTTTAGTATTTAAGTGCATTTTACATCTCACCATTCGATGATCACTTCCAGTATTAAATCTGTTCAGTACGCTGCAATCTTCAATAATTGATTTCTTGTTTGCCAGTATATAGTCAATTTCGCTGGTTCCTCCATTGGGGTGTTTCCATGTCCATTTTCTTTGTAGTTTCTTCTTAAAAAATGAATTCATGATGCTAAGATTTTCAGCTTCGGCAAATTCTATGAGTTGATCGCCACGTTCATTCCTTTCCCCGTATCCGTATTTACCAACCGATGTCTCTCCTTGTTCCTGTTGTCCAATTCTTGCATTAAAATCTCCCATGATGAGCTTGATGTGTTGTTTCCCCTTGGTATGTAGCTGTTTGATTTCTTCATAGAATTCTTCAACCTCCTCGTCGGTATGGCTTGACGTTGGTGCATATGCTTGTACTATCTGAAGTTGGTATCGCTGGGTTAGTTGAACAACGAGCCTCGCTGCTCGCTTCAAGAGGTATTCCTTTAATTCTTTGTTGATTTATATTATATATATATATTATAAGCACAACCGAATTTGAAAATTCTGTTACTGCAATTCTGCAATATGCAAAAGAAATTTGACAAAAAATAAAACTAAATGTTATATTTCGGCCAGTACTTATATCTCCCTTCAATATATATATTTGTTTACTACTAAAGCTTGGTGCTAAACTTGGAATATAATTTGGTGCTAAAATGAGTGTTTGCAGCAGCAACCATTCTTTCCTCTATCAAACATTACATCGTGGTTAACAGGTCGCGTTAAGCTGTCGATGCCATATGACAGGCAGCTGCAGTGTTCGGACGCAAAATATTTATACACCTAGAAAGAACATTTTAAGTAATAAACCATGAAACCCATCTTTAGTCGCATAAAACTTCGCTGTATTTCTGATGTATAATAATTATGCTAAATATCCTTATCTTCTGAAACTTAGCAACCCTAATTTTATCTTCCACGGATGCAATAACAAAAAAGTACTCGCACACCCATTACTGTGGCGATTTTGCCAATGCCCGAAATCAGTGAGGCCAAATTTTCTAGGGAGACATCCATGGTCTCATTTGTGTAGACACTCGACATTCCAAGAACATGATCTCCCGCAATAAAAGGTAAATAACGGTGTATCGGGTAAACGAGACATGACGGCCTTCGGAGCTTCACTGAGTTTTGCTTTTGGAAGGAACAAACGTGCTAGGTGCATTACAGGCGGTAGGTTTTTATGGCGGAGAACAGACTCAGAAAGGAGAAACTCTGACTTTATGGAGAGAAATAAAAAAGTTGGGTTATTTTTCGGAATCTCTCTGCTTTCTTTTTCTTAGCGCTTTGAAAAATCGTTGTGTCTTAGAAAGAACTAAGATCTTGATGAGATAGCTTGATAGGAACAACGACCTTTCCGATGGCAATTCCAATTTTAAAGCAACCCAAATTGACTTGTGAGAGGAAATTGATGTGGTTCCTATTCCATAGCGATAGCTGTTTCTATCTTATATATTATGTATAAAATATGAGCGATGGAAATTTGGTTTATTCGTGAATCGCATCTGTAGACGCAACCATCCTTAGAGAAATCAGACAGTTGGCTTCGGTTTGTTTTGCAAATAGTTAAGGTATGGGGATTGAGCCGTGTTTGATCAAAGTCAACGATATTGCAAACGGCAATCGCAATATATTTTAAGTCTCGAAAAATAACTTTTAACCACTGATTTTTGCGAGCGAAAAAAAGGTAAAATTCGATCTTTGTGTGCAGCGTTTGATATCGCGAAAGTGTGTTATTTTTCCCGTCAGCTGTGATTCGAACGCAGCAGTGGAAAAACCCTAAGTATAATCGCAACATTTTGTGACTGCTATGTTTTCGTTATATAGGGAAGGGGAGAAAAAGAAGCGTCTCTTAACCATACGAGTTTTGCTCAGAATGTGTTAGGCGATTTTTATGGGTCGTAGCCAAGCCCAAACAGCTCCTGCACCTTGCGGAAACGAATTCTTCGGTTCGCCCGTTTACGAAAGAAATAAAGAACACGTCAAGATTCTCCTTACGCTGGCAGTTCCCGGAATTATCGGCCAACGAAACAGCCGGAAAGTCCTCTCCGGAAAATTTCATTACTCTCGATATCTGAATTTACAGAAAGGGAAAAACTTTCTGGAAATGCTCTTTGGGAAGAAACTTTGGTGAAAATTTGTCAAAAAATTGACTACGAGTTAGGGAAAAAAAAATTTTATAGTGACTCGTAATTATCCTGAATTTTATTCTTCGATTTTAGCATAATTCAAAAAATGCCGATCATAACCAAATATTTATTTCGAAAGCGAAGAGCAATAGAACTATATTCAGTAGATACAAAAACGTACTTTTGAATGCATTTTCCTCAAAAAAAGTTTGCATGCACTTTCGTTTTGACGACATCACAAACTGTCCTATAAGAAAACTTTAGGCGTCCTTTAAAAAAACCACATTGAGATAGTGTATTTTTAGATTCTCACTAATGGAGAACAGTGTGTTGCGTGTATGCGCGAATTCCCCTGATTCTCCAACTTTGAGATATTCCCATAAATCAGCATTAACCAAATGCTTTTTAACTTAATTTTAAAACTAACGTTAACCAATACTAAAAATAAGACTATGCCTTTTTAAATTAGCATTAACTAAATACAAAGAACGTAATCGAAATTTTCTTGGGAACGTTTTAAGATATATGAAAACACTACCGAATCATTTTCCAATATAATAAGTATGGTTCCTCGAAGTCCGTGCGTGTTTTAATGCAAGTGTACAATTAATGACATTTATGAATTTTAGATAACTTGTGTAAGTCACTTCGTCACAAAATCAGTAACCTTCAGAACTGATATTATTAACTTATTTACAAAGTCAACCATACAGATAACTGACGGTTATCTATAAATACGGGACGAAATAAAACTCGCGTCTTTTGTGGAAGAGGGGGTATGTGATTCTTTATAGTCTCCTAATAATTGTTACTATGTCCTAAATTAGTCGATAATGACTTTCTTTCTCATGCGAATGAGAGTTATTATCGACTAACTTACTATATTCTAAGTTAGTCGATAATGACTCTCATGCCCATAAATATTTTAAAATACAGATGTTACTTATACACACCAAACCTGCCATTACTATTTTTTTAAGTAAGAAGGCAATGCATAAGCTGGGGTATTGGCTCTTTTTGTACCTATGGTAATTGTCATGGGGTCAATAAACTTTCAAAGAAGTTCATTTAATTTCATCTCAACAAAAGAATTCATCAATAGTTATTAAAGAAATAGCATGTTCTGAGGGTCTTTACTTGATTAATTTTAATTCCAAGGAATCCAGGCCTTGAACCAGAAACTCTATACATAATACAACAAGAAATTTTAAATGTGGAAATTATTTAAAAATTTTAAAGTTTGGTTGGAAATAACTGAGTACCACTACTGTAAGCGATTAATTGAAAATTTTATGTGAAGAAAAATGCTACCGTAGAACTCCTTCGTGGAATAGTTTTTTCTTTTATTTGAAACGTTACCACATACATTGATAAAATAAATTTCAGCACAGTATGAGACAAGTTATTGGCGTTTTAAAATATATAGATTTATTGAAAGTTGAAAGCAATCTCACACTGTTGCAATCTATAAGACGTAAGCAATATCGTCCAAGTTTTTCCATTCTTCAACACGCACAAAAGGCGAAATCTCAACCAAATTGCAACCTGCAAAAGTGGTAACCCTTCGTTGGCAGTGATTTTTAGAGTTTGTCCGGGACTTCTCGGACGTCCCATTGTGTAAGAAATATTCTCGAAACCGACTCGGGATGTAAAATGAAATATTCGATATAGCAATGTCTTACAAGCCCCACGGGCGGTGTAACGGGAAATGTTAAAAAACATTAAGCAAAGGAAAGAATGCCTTCCTTCGTCGGAGTTCAGCTTCTTTCTATACTACACTTATTATTTGATGATTGTCCACATTAGATTCACGTAAACAAATATTTAAACATTTATTTCGTAAACAACTAGAGATGCAATATTATAAATTTTGGGACCACAAGAATATTCTTAACTCAAAAACCGCGACTTTCAAAAATACGCATTGCATCGCTTCGTAGGCAGGTGGTTTGATTGCATCATCACTATACAGAATATAACTAAAATAGAAAGGACGAAATAAGCAATTATCACAGAGTGTCTATCTGAAAATAAAGATCATTTTTACTGAAGATATGCGGATTAAGATCATTGATTTCAACTAGAGATTATATAAACTTAGAGCTCTTTCTCGGTTCTCCCCCCATCTCTCATAAAAAATAATATATAGTTATAGAAAAATGTGTTTCTAAAGCTTATACCACTGTCTAAATAAACCTTATTGTGGACTTTTTCCGAGTGAAAGCTTATGTTTTCAGTAATATTAACTACTGTTCCACAAAAGGACTAAAAACTTTAAAAGAACCAATCGCAAATCAAGATTTTATTCAATCGCAAATCATCGTACATTTCAATGACTGAGAGATTGTTTCAAGTTTATAAATATCTAATTAAGTGAGCGCATAGGGAATATTCCATTCTAAGGAGATTGTAAGTATATTATCCAGAGTTACAAGAATTACAATTCGGTCTTATCGAAGTAATCATAAGTGATTTCGATGTCAGAAAATGTCAGCAGGAATGAACAAAAGCTAGAAAATATGGATATGGAGAAAATGGCAAACGAAGTCATCAAATTATTAAATTTTCAGAAACCAAAAATTTCATGAACACATTTTTCTGGAAAAAGTATTTTATATCCTCACGAATATGCATTTCTAGTGAAAGCATAAAGAAAGTGGGCATAGAAGTATGCTAATTGAGGAAAGGATGAAGTTCTTTATATTATCATCAACTATCGTTTCTTCTTATTAAAGAGTGCAGCTCATAAAATGGATCAAAAAGAGAAGCGACTGAATAGTGGGATAGAAAATACATAATAATACCAATTTTTTATGACAGCATTTTACTAAGTAATAAGTATGCAGGAAAACTACAGTATTTAAATTAAAGCGGACATGGTAATGCAATTCACTTAAAAAATAAATTCTTCGTAACAGGGCGATATAAATAGGAAGAAACAGGTAACTCGAAAATAAATGACAAGACTGCTAAAACAATTATTAAAAACAGAAAAAAAAATCGTGGTACTGAAGGCATGTAGTGGGACAAAAATTATCGGAGAAGACGCAACTCATGAAAAATGGAAAAAAATGAAAATGAATAAAGCAAACTTAGCTTCAGGGTTAAATATGTAGAAATTTGTGAAATGTTAAGTAAATATATTTAAGAAAATATGTGACAATTCAATTATGAAC
This sequence comes from Dysdera silvatica, assembly GCA_006491805.2. Classification (NCBI taxonomy): domain Eukaryota; kingdom Metazoa; phylum Arthropoda; class Arachnida; order Araneae; family Dysderidae; genus Dysdera; species Dysdera silvatica. Next base: position 159,914,997 of record QLNU02015360.1, on the reverse strand, counting down.
TGGTAAGGAAAATCACTGAAACCAATAAGAATCTTAAAATATTAAAAAATGCTTATTTATTGAAGAAACACAAATTGCTTACTGAAATGAGAAAGTTAAATTTATCTTATTAAAAAATTGTAAAGAAATACCGCGTTTAGGAAGAATTTTATAAAAAAAATGTACGACCGAAATGGAGAACTGAAAGGTAAACTGCTGAAACGGTTGGAAAGTATCAAACGAACTTCTAGCAAAAGTCGCTTGTGTGATTAAAAATACGAAAAGAGATATTTGGGGGAGAAGATTGTTGTGCAGTAAATATCCTAAAAGAATCTGAAGAAGAAGTATATTTGATTATCCTATTCTTCACCTAATAGTGTTTAAACCCCAAATCAATAGTAATATAGTAATTTTTTATTATGAAGCGTGAAAATCAAAGTTATGTTTAATGACTTGATAGATAGAGACAAGAGCGAATCGTAATGGACTTGAAACGACAGATACATTAGGACATGTGAAGTTGCAAATGAGAGTTGAAGGCACCATTGTTAAATTAAAATCCTAAGTGACATCATGCAATATATAGTAAGAATTTTTAGTATAGTAAGAATTTTTCAAAGATAAACAACGGGTATCATTATAAATCAAATAAACGCTTTCACAGGCAGGGTCGCTAGGAGAAATCAAAATAAGTCAGAATCACATGAAAACGGCGTCCCCGAACCTACACGTATGATGAAACTTGGAGATATCCTCATATAACAACTGTTTGTTCGTATTCTATGTCGAGTGGAGAGCTGAGGTTACACCGTACCAATACATTATACAGATATTAGATATATATTGACCGCTATTAAGTATCAGTTCTTAATAAAAAATAATATATTTAATAAACAGCAACTATAGATATAGTCGATTTCTTTATATTGAGGAAGTAAATATAGTTATTATTAAACTTTTTCCCAAGGTACACTCCATCTGCCTACCGAAGCTGGCTGATAAATGCATTCGGTGTTCTACGGGCCGAATATTTTTTTGCTCGCGGTTGGTCGCGTCGCAACCAATTTTCCGACACAGCGCGGCTACCTTCCACGAGGGATTTTCTTTATTTATTGTTTTCGATTAAAGAGAACTTCAAATAGCTAACAAAAATTGATACATAAACAAGTATAAGTTATGTCTTCACAAGTAAAGGGGACACAAAGTATTAAGTATAAGATATTCATCCAAGCTTATGCTAGAAAATATTGAAAGATTTCATAAGGACAGAGCCTATAGGAAAATGTATTTACGTAATTAATAGTTGCATATTCTTCCTTGCTATTAAAAAAAATATTTTGCATCTTTTTTCTGCAAAAAGTTTTTGGCTTAAACAGCAACTCTGGTAGATAAGATTCATAGTACCGTATTATAAAATTTTAAATATTCTTGGAATCTTATCCTTTCTTGGAAAAAAATATTTCTTCCCCATTCGCATCTTTCCCAAATCATTAAAACATCATTTCGTGATCTTGGCGACAGTTGGCGTGCTTTTATCCGTTATATGGAAACCCGGGTAATTGATGGTTTCGTCAAGTAGTGTTCTTCGGATCAGAGGAGTATTTGGGCTAGAGGTCTTATTTCTTTCCCCGACGTGTCTTTTTCCGTCTATAATTTTCCGACGGCGAAAAACGATATTTCGAAATTCGTAAAAACGGCTCCTAGACAACATTTTGAGCCCAAACCGCATAAATAAGACGAAAATGCTTCTTTGATGTACCTATACAAAAGATAAGGATATTTTTTATATCTCTTTTCCTTTTCTGTATTTTTTTTTTTTTTTATCAAATGCGATGTTCTTTTCTTTCACTTTAGTATGGATTCGATTCTCGGCTTTCGTTTCCTCCCTCAAAAAACAGCAAAGCGTGGGGATAAATTTTAAGTGTTCGCTGGCTACAAAGTGAATGTTGTTTGGCGGCATTACTTAGGGAGCTTGGCGATAAGTCAAGAGCTAAAACAATAAAATGCATATTCTTTTAAAATTATATGCATGTGATTCAGATTTTAATAAATGTATCAAAATATTTTCCGAAAACGATAATGATTTTTACACATGTCGTTTTTGTCATAAGGTTAGCATGAACGATTAACAACGTCTGCAAGGGACAACATGACCTTCCCTCCCCTTTATTATAGTATATATATTATATAGCTTCTTCTCTTAACCTCTATAAGCAATGGCTTTAATGAGTTCGTGGAATCTTACCCATGCTACTTTATCACATCAACGTAGTATATGGCAATAAGAACTGGTTTGGAACATGGCATCTCACACACACACAGTTTTGAGATTGACCTGACCTGAACAAAATTTGCAAATTCAACTAGAATAATTAGAAAATAAATAAAATATCAATAAATAAGATATATTAATTAAAAATTGCAAATATCAAAAAAAAACTTAACTGACAAGCTTGGTTATGAACAATGCGGTCAAGGTTTAAACTTATTTTTCTTGGTTCGTTTACGATATTCATGCATCGCAAACTGTTTAGAGTTAGGAATAATGACTATATGATGATTAAAGAGCCTAATTATCTATATTCAGTTAGTTTAAAATTTATTTGTGTATTTATTAGTAATAAATCAGCTCGCAGTTTCAATCAACACCACTTTCCGCTATACACAGGATAGAACCTCTTAAATAAACACCCCGAATAGCAAGTACCTTTATTTAATGGACACATTACAAGTTCCAGTCAATGCTTGTTTTCCCTTAACTCTCCGAGTAGTAGACTTGGATTTCCGCTCACATCATCCAACTTACCACAAAGCTTCTGTTGTGAGGTCTCTAACACGTTGGGCCCTCACACACAGTCGCAGAGTTGAATTGAAAGATGCTGAGGTATGGAAGGTAAGGAGAGCGCTTGTAGATAATGGCTACCCGAGCAAGTTTATCGCTCGAAGATCTAATAATGGACATAGAGAACTTGTTGAGGAGAGACAGACTAGAGGGACGGTTGTTTTGCCATATGTGGAGAGGACTTCTGAGGAGATTGCGCGTATTCTTAGGAAATCTGACATCAGGACTTACTATAAACCTGCATCGACTTTGCGTGACCTGTTGGTGAGAGTGAAAGATCGAGTTCCAATGGATGAATTGACTGGAACAATTTACCAGATACCCTGCAAAGACTGCGAAAAAGTATACACTGGCGAGACGGGAAGAACTGTTTGTACACTTAAAAAAGAACATCATCGTGCTGTGGAGAAAGGTGAGATGACTAATCTTCTGGCAGAACATGCCTGGGAGAAAGGTCATGTTCCTGATTGGAAAAGTACAAAAGTTCTTCATAAAAATGTAACTTCTCGCTATTGTAGACTTTTTCTGGAGTCTTGGGAGACTTTTCGAATGCGAAGTAAGGCGATGAACATCGCAAAATCGATGCCTGAACCTTACCGCATTTTTGCTAGGAGATGGGGGAAAACCAGTTTCAGACAGGGGGAATTACCGAGTGCGGGACAGTTCTTAGAAAATCCAGATTCAGACAGGGGGGAAAACCCGAGTGCGGGATAGCTTTGGGGAAAACCAAAGTTGGGGTATAAATACCGAACACCTACACTTCCTTGACACTTTCGCTTGATGAAGGGAACAGTAGTTCTCGAAACGTTGCGAATATTTTTGCAGACGGTAAATATCTTTTACCTTCTTCATTTGTATTTCGTATATTCCGACCAGTGTCAAATTTTACTAGTTATGGTAAGCCCTGGTCAATCTTTGTACGTTGTTGTCAGGAACTTCGATATTACGAAGTATGAACACATGTAATATGCAAATTAAAAATTTGAGAACAGAAATCACATCAGTAGCGAACTTGCTGCAATATATAACTTAAAATAAGTAAAATATGTGGCACAAAAGTTTAGGCACAAACATAAATTTTAGCACTTGCATAAGGAAATGAACAATTTTAATAATCAATGTAGCCACCATTACTTCGTATTAGATTAAATACGCGGTCGTTCATTGAAAGCACAAGATTTTGAAAGGTTTCTGGTTCAAAATTAAACCACGCTTCTTCTATAGCCTTTTTAAGTTCTAAAACGGACGGATATTGCTTTCCATTGGCATACACAACATTCGTTAGTATGCCCCATACATTTTCGATGGGATTACAGTCAGGACTAAGAGCAGGCCAATCGAGAACTGTAATATTTTTAGCGCTCATCCATTCTTTTGTTGACCTGGATGTGTGGATGGACGCATTATCTTGTTGGAAAACCCAGTTTCGTCCACATAAAAGTTCGCCAAAAGGTAATAGGTGACTTTCAAGAGTTGCCTGGTATGCCTTGGAATCTTGTTTTCCATTCAAAAACGCCAAAGAAGTCTGTCCATTGAAGCTAAAGGCTCCCCAAACCATGACTGAACCTCCTCCTTGACGTCTGCTGAACCGACTTAAGGGGCGTTTTCGAAGATCGTGCCAGTAGTGCGAAAGGCCATCGGGACCATCTAAGTTCCACTTTTTTTCATCACTAAATAACACCTGCAGCCATTCGTCACTGTATGATATGTGCTGCCTTGCCCATTGTAGTCGTGCTTGTTTATGATGTAATTGCAAGCAGGGCTTGCGGCGCATTTTTGCATATCTCAAATGCCTGCATTCTACAATCCTTCTACGTATGGTTTCTCTTGACACTCGCATTGCTAACGTGTTTTTTATTTGATTTGCAGACAGGCTTTCATTTGAAGCCAATCTTCGTATTTGTCTATCATCCCGAATGCTGGTCACTCGAGGCCTCCCAGATCGTGATTTTGGTTGATACTGATCACCCCGGGATAACACTCGATAAATGCCTCGCTTTGAACGGTTCAATGCAACAGAAATTTGAGTAACAGATTTACCTTTAGTTTTCAGCCTCCAAATCTTCAAAATCTCGTCATTCGTAAATTGCTTTGACTTCGGCATCGTTCTAAGCATTCTAAATTATTTCAGGCCTTATATAACAACTCTGGGAAACGCCCCTTCGATCACTTGGGAACTTCGCGCCGTTAATTTGCATAAATCTGACATATGTGCCTAAACATTTGTGGCATGCAGATTCCAATATTACGGTGTTGGGATATTTTGTTTCAGTACTTTTGGTAATCTTTTAAGTTGCACAATTTATTATTGGTTCTAGGATTATTTAGATACAATATCGGCGAAGTTCAATGCAAATTCTCGCTTTTATTTATAATTTGCCTCTGTGTCTAAACTTCTGTCTGTCCGTCCGTCCGTCCATCCTTCCATCCAACTATACATACATATAAACATATATATATATTTATCAGCTGTTCATCTGATTGTTGTTGGCATTATACTTCCACACGAGACGTAGATTGTGTGACTATTCTAGTCTTCGCAGAAGCTACTTAGTAATTTTCTGTTAAGTATTCCTCTAAGACGCAAATCTAAAATAGATAGCTAAACAGTTAAGAAAATTTTCTGATTTTTTAATTTAATATGATAAAGTAATTAAAGATTTCACAAAAATTTCTAATTGGGTAGAGTAATTGTCGTGCACAGTCATCACCTAGAACGATATGAATTTTTTTTGAATTTCTTTCATTCTAATCTAATTAAATTTAACCACTGATAAAGAAATTTAAAATTCTCGTGTGAATCTCCATTAATACTTGGGCCTGAGTTTTTTTTTGTAGTTGGAAAGTACAATTAAAGTTCATTAAATAAATGATGATGTAGTTTTATATACACAATTACGCATTTTTAAAACAGATGCCTTGAATACTTAGTTTTGCGTTTTTGTGAAAGAAATACTGTGTTAAATTTCCCAAGTAAGAAACGAATGCGAATGCTTCATTCACAATTGAAAGAAAAGTAGCGAAATAGCTTTTTTTCACACAATTAATGGAATTTTCTCACGTGGACCACTCTCTTGTTTAAAAAACATTTAAAACATGAACAACACTTTTAGAGCCGTCGGAATATAAGTTTGTATAACTATTGTCTTTAGCCCTCTATTTTATGGTCGTCTATTAAACGGACAGTTCAAAATAATCTCTTGTAAATGTGGTCTAAACCCGGCAGAGGAAATTATGCATTCGTGATAATGAATTCGTATAGTAGACCAACTTTTTCCATTGTTACTAACAGCATACATGATCTTGCGACCCGATATTGTGGGGCACTTTCTTTAAAATCTACGTGCCATAGATGAGTTCATTGAGAGACATGGATTTCTTGCGGGATTTATTCATGCTACATACTGACATTTAAAATGTAAGATGCTAATATGGCAAACTATTTGTCGGATCACGTAAATAATTAGAATGTATATTTTTTTTATGGGGCTCTTTCTTCAAAATCTAACTGCCATAGATGAGTTCATTGAAAGGAATGTATTTCTTGCAGAATTTATTAATGCTACGTACCGAGATTTAAAAATTGGGATGCTGCCATGGCAAACTATTTGTCAGATTACGTAAATAATTAGAATACTACATCTTTTTTTATGAGGCACTCTCTTTAAAATCTAGGTGCCATAGATGAGTTCTTCGAGAGACATGGATTTCTTGAGCGATTTTTTCATGCTACATACCGAGACTTAAGATGCTAATATGCAAACTATTTGTCGGATTATGTAAAAAAATTAATATATATCTTTTTTTATGGGGCATTCGCTTTAAAATCTTGGTGCCACAGATGAGTTCTTCGAGAGACATGGATTTCTTGAGCGATTTATTCATGCTACATACCGAGATTTGAAAATTAAGATTCTAGTAAGGCAAACTATTTGTCGGATCATGTAAATAATTAGCATGTATCTTTTTCTCAAAAACCATCTTTTTCTTACTGAAAAAGTCATCATGTTTGCATCGCTTTTCTGAAAAAATTCAAATACGTTTTCGTTAAAAATAAGTTTCTACTTCCAGTGAACAGATGTTTTCCCCTGCTCAAATGGAACAGTTTTTTCAGTTCAAACTCAAAGCACGTTTTAATGGCTATTAATATTTGTTTCGCGTTTTTCTTAACGTAGCATTGACCTTTTGCAAGGAGGTACCACTCGGCTATGAAATAAATATTTGTGGTACTGTCTGAAATTAGTTTGCATTCCTGGCATAAAAAGAAGATTTTCGGATTGTATATTTTAATTCGCAAATATACAGATTCACGATTTTATCTTCAATTTATATATTTCTCTTAAGGATTTATGGATAACAAAGGATTAAATGTAATTATTTTTTGCAAAACTTTACTATTATTCGCGATTTTTATAAACTCTTGAAAATAAAACCTTTTGAACACTAATCAACGATACTGAACTAAAAAATAAGAAAGATTTGTATAACTTACATGTATCATTAATCAGACTTTATTCTGTAATCCCATTCTGTATTCTGAATTGAAATTTTCATGAAATCTCTCTGGAGTATCTCAAATATAAGCCACTTTAAGCAGCATATTATTTTATTTTGGGGAATGTGAAATTCTATTAACTTAAACCAACACCGCATGACAGTAAGCAAGGGAGGCACACCATATGGTTTCAAAATGTATATTACAATTTTTTCCAGAGTATTATAATTTCTTCAATTACATAAATACCTTTTATATATATATATGGCCTGCAAAAGGGTTGCTGGTATCTAACTGGAAGGAGACCCACACGCTGAACGTATGTGACGATGTGTGGAACCGGCCAGGCCAGTAACCTAGTGTCCTACCCCGCCTTCAAGTGGTGCAGGCTGAGCTTTCTATTTATGTGGCAAATTAATATTTGCTGCACGGATAGAAAGGCGGAAGGGGAGGGCTAATTCACCAACCCGTCTAGCCAGCGTGGTGAAATTATGGCTAATTCCTCCATTATGTTGACACACCAGAAACCATGGCCCCTAGTCTCCAGGTGCTGGAGTGCTCCTGATCAAGGCAGCGGTCAGTGTGGCATGAAAGCAGGGGGTGCTAAGAATCACTGGAATGGCCCAGGCTGCCGTTTGTTATTGACCTTGGCAACGTATAATGGACGATCCCTTGCTTCTGAAGCAAAACTTCAGGAATTGGAAGAAGAACTTGACAAGATCAAATGGGACATTGTAGGACTCAGTGAAGTTAGAAGAAAAGGTGAAGAGTTGGTGGAACTTAAAAGTGGACATTTGTTTTATTATAGAGGAACGGAAACTGGAAGAACAAGTGGTGTTGGCTTCTTAATCAACAAAAGAATTAAAGACTGTCTTCTGGAAGTTGAAAGTACATCAGATCGAGCAGCGAGGCTTGTTGTTCAACTAACCCAGCGATACCAACTTCAAATAGTACAGGTATATGCACCAACATCAAGCCATACCGACGAAGAGGTTGAAGAATTTTATGAAGAAATCAAAGAGTTACACACCAAAGGGAAACAACATATCAAGCTCATCATGGGGGATTTCAATGCAAGAATTGGACAACAGGAACAAGGAGAGACATCGGTTGGTAAATACGGATATGGGGAAAGGAATGAACGTGGCGATCAACTCATCGAATTTGCAGAAGCTGAAAACCTTAGCATCATGAATTCATTTTTTAAGAAGAAACCGCAAAGAAAATGGACATGGAAACACCCAAATGGGGGAACTAGTGAAATTGACTATATCCTGGCAAACAAGAAATCAATTATTGAAGATTGCAGTGTACTGAACAGATTTAATACTGGAAGTGATCATCGAATGGTGAGATGTAAAGTGCACTTAAATACTAAATTAGAACGACAGAAGCTCATTAGGAAACAAGTAAGTAAGAGGGTGGATCTAATGAAACTGAAAGTAAATACCGAGGCATTCAAGTTGGAATTAAAAAATCGCTTTTCTGCACTGGAAGGACTTATTGATGAAAGTGATATCTCAGAAGCAAATGAAAACATTGTTAAGACAATAGTTGAAACTGCTGGGGAAATTGGTGGTGTAACCTGTAAAAAGCACAATAGCAAATTATCTGAGAAGACGAAACAGCTCATGAAAAGGCGAAGAGATATGAAGGTGGACAATCGAAATACCAGTTCCAGGATTGAGTACATAGAACTTTGTAAAACTCTGCGCAAAAGCATGAAAGAAGACATAAGAAAATTCAACTGTGAGCTAGTAAGGAAAGCCATTGAAAATAACAAGAGCCTTAGGGTTGTTAAAGGAAGTTTATCTGTTGGGAAGAAACACATCATTGCATTAAAAGGAGAGGATGGCACCGTAACAAGAAATAGGGAAGAAATACTTAGAAGAGTTGAAGAATTCTACAAAAAACTATATGAAAGTAACAGTGGATTAAACGAAGACATTGAAATAGTCGAAGGAACAGCTCCTAAAATCTTAAAAGAAGAAGTTTCATTTGCAATAAAAAGTATGAAGAAAGGAAGAGCCCCTGGTGATGATGGCATTACATTAGATATCCTAAAAGAAGCTGGAGAATATGTAGAAGACATACTTGCAAAATTCTTTACCAAATGTCTTAACAGCGGTAACATACCAAACCAATGGGATTCTGCAACAGTAATTCTTTTGCATAAAAAAGGTGATAAAGAGGATTTGAAAAATTACCGACCAATTAGCTTGTTACCTGCTATTTATAAAATCTTCACAAAAGTGCTAACACATCGCCTGCAGAAAAAATTAGATGCAGCTCAACCAAGAGAACAAGCTGGATTTCGAAGTGGATTCAGTACAGTGGACCATATTCAAGTATTAAGAGAATTAATTGAAAGAACACATGAATATGAACTTCCATTGTGTGTGGCATTTATTGACTATGAGAAGGCCTTTGACTCTATTAAAACATCAGCAGTCATCAACTCTTTAAGATCAACAGACATTGAGGATGTGTACATTGACATGGTGAAACGTGTGTATAAAAATGCAAGTGCAAAATTTCGGTTACATAAAGATACCAAAACTATCAAAATTGGTAAAGGTGTGAGGCAGGGAGATACCATTTCTCCAAAACTTTTTACTTCAGCTTTACAGATGATTTTTCAGCAGATAAATTGGAATGACAAGGGAATAAAAATAAATGGTGAATATTTAAATCATTTGCGGTTTGCTGATGACATTGTTATTTTTTCAACGAACCCATCAGAACTCCAAGACATGGTACAGGAGCTCTCAACTAGAAGTAAAGAAGTTGGACTCAAGATGAACCTACAAAAAACTAAGATCATGTTCAATAATTTTGTAGAGGAAACAAAAATACAAGTTGACAACACTGAGCTAGAAATTGCTGATTCATATATTTACCTTGGCCAGCTGATTTCAATGGATGGCAACATTATGAAAGAACTCAACAGACGTATTAAACTTGGCTGGAGTGCATTTGGAAGAAACAGTTTTATCCTGAAGGGGAAATTGCCTTTATGTCTAAAAAGAAAAGTCTTCAACCAGTGTGTATTGCCAGTCCTCTCTTATGGATCAGAGACATGGAGTCTAACAGTTGGAGCAATACGAAAGTTACAGACAACGCAAAGGAGCATGGAGAGGTGCATGCTTGGAATAACTAGGAGAGATCGAAAAAGAAACACTTGGGTGAGAGAGCAAACTAGAGTAGAGGACATCATTGTTAAAGTAAAAGGACTGAAATGGCGATGGGCTGGGCATATTGCAAGAAGAACTGATCAACGATGGACAACAGAAATTCTGAACTGGATTCCAAGAGACCACCGAAGACCTAGAAAACGTCCTCAAACTAGATGGGTGGATGAAATAAGAAAAGAGGTTGGGGTGACGTGGAAACGAATGGCCCAGGATAGACTTGTGTGGAAAGCATTTGGAGAGACCTTCATCCAGCAGTGGATAGATAATGGTTGAATATGATGATGATGATATATATATATATATATATATAGTGTATAAAATATAAACATAGTATATAAAAATTTAAACATTTAAATATGCACCAAATTATACAAATTTAAGATTGAAATATAGTGTATTTATGTATATTACATTAGAAGGTACTACATGTCACAATCATACTACAGTGCCATATATATACTACACATTATAGTATGGGTTTCAAATGAAGAGGGGAGTAAATTATTAGCTCCTTCCTTCCTTCCCCCCTCTCTCTCTCTTTCTTTCTTTCTTTCTTTCTTTCTAAACTGTTTTGAGATCGTAATTTAGATTTTCTTCAAGGGAACAGGGGGAAGGGGTTATCCGGCAAACCCTCACGGGTATTTCTGTTTAAAATAATCTAGCAGCCTTACTTTAATGTAGTTACTAATATAGAAAAAATAATATAGAAAAAATAATTAGTAACGATAAATTGATTAAAATATTGTACAGATGGAGAACGAAAATTTTGAAAACAGGGGGTGAGGTAAATACTATAGAAGTAGAGATGCTCAACTGTTTTATTTTTCATTACATTTTTTGCTAAATATTTTATTCTGGCAAGTGTCATAGCAATACAATCAAACGATCCTCCATTTTCAAAGGAGTGGGAACATACAACAAATAAATATAATACTGATTACGTTAGGCAGTTTAGTTATAAGGTGTAAAAATTAACATGAAAACATATTATAACAATATAAACACAATTTAACCGCTTTTAGCAAACAAGTCTTTTTTGGTCACCGATTTAAACAGCAATTAAAAAAATATAATAAGAACTTTTTATAAAAAGTCCGTTGTTATATGTGGTTGGCCGTTACAATCGGTACTCGTTATAACCGATTTCCACTGCATTTTTATGGATTTGGGAGAGGAAATTTCTCTAACCCCCCTCCCCTAACGTGGACCCGCCATTGATCGTTTAAAGTTTAGAAAAACATGGAATAATTCAAAATGGATGAAATTATAGAATCGTCAAAATAAATAGAATGATAGAATCGTTCAAAATGAACAGAATGATAGAACCGTTCAAAATAAAGAAAATGGTCGAATTGCTCTAACAATTCGATCATTTTCTTTTTGAACTCATTTTCTTTCTTTCTTTTTTTTTCTTTTATTTTGAACGACCTGGATATTTGGTTCTAAACGAACCAAATATCCAGATCGTTTAAAATGAAAGCAAGGTTCAGTTTAAAAGATAGACCAGCGCCTTGTTCACGTGAAAGACTCGTTCAACATGACCGATTCGTTCGCGACTGATACACCTCTGTCGCATACGTCTACATTCAACTCTTTATCTTTTAAGGCATCGGCTGTTATTGTTGCAGTTTTGGTGAACATATGACAAGCAAGAAAAATGTGTACTGCCGAAGCAATAAAATGTGTACTGCCCAAAAAAGGTAATAATTTTAAAATTTTATTTGTTTTTAAACGATAAATTTGCGTTTTAAAAATATGATGTCTTTTGGGCATTTAGGGAATGAACGACCGATTTCGTAAGACAAAATTTCGTACTTGATTACGCAAATGAAGTTAATTAAACCATTCTATAAAGTTCCCCTCACGGTATTGGTAATATTTTACGAAACGTAATCTCTGAAGCCTTTTTTTTCGTGATCCTGTAAGACATTCCGCTACGTTAGCAAAAAGTGTTTTCGCGTTTTGGGCCCCATTTTTTAGGTTAAGTACAGCGTAGAAATTCAAAAATAATGGGGGGAGGGGGCTGAAGATGACTCTAAAGAAGATTTGTGATTAAATGTGAGAAAAGAATATGATTTGGTACCCAACTTCGTGTTTGAGTGTCATCCCCCATCTCCTACACCACTGATTAGGTGGTGTTTTTGTTTTGTTTTGTTTTAAAGACAGCAATTCATTAAAAAAAAAACTCCCCAAAAATACCGAAAAAACAATTAATGCGGAATCGAGGGGAAAGCGTCAAGGGTTGCGAAAAGCAGAGACCAGTGCTGTTTTGCAATATGGTCTATTTTTATCTGATGGCGTGTAAAGCTATTTTTTACAAATTATTAACTACTTATTCCCATTCGTTAATAATAATAATAATAAGTATTAATTAATGTATGATATAGTGAGCAATTTTTTTTATTTTTTACTCATATTTTAAATGCGAAAATTTTTTGTACGAAAAAATACTTATTATTTCGATTTTGACAAATAAACGTGCTAAATCGTTAATAATCATAATGCAAACAGTGCCTGATTTATTGACGGGCATGCGAGGCAGTTGCTCCGGGCGCCCGATTCAGAGGGGCCCCTAAATTCTAAATTTAGTCGAAGATATTCGTAAAAAATACATGAACCACGGCGATGAAATATTTTTAGTTAATCTATTGATGGCGTAACACGCTAGTCAATCGAGGCTAGGCAATGCCCACTTTCTTAGTCATTGGTGGCGCTGGTCTAGTTCAAAAGCAGGGGCGGACTGGATACTCTCAAAGGGGGCATACCTTGGATTTTCAGAGAACGCGAGTCCTTGTTCATTCGGAGGTGCTAATCCTGTCACCCATTAGGGTGCACAGGCCGGTGGACCAGTTTGCCCCTGCGCAAAATATTTCGAATTCCCACAAGCTTAGCTGGATATGCAATGTTGTTTTATATTTATAAATAAAAGTCATTCGCTCATACCTATAATAAACATAGCAATCAGAAATCTGTCGTGGGTACAGGAGGGGTTGGGGCCCCTTCATGTGTGTCTGCCCAGGGTCCCAGAATGTTTAAGTTGGGCCTTGAATGCAATTATTAACATTACTACAATTACATTTTACAATACAATTAATAATAATGATTATATATAACCCAATTAAAATATTCTATAATGCAAATGATAATGAAGATTATAATGCAAGTAATAATAATTATACAGTTGAACTTATTCATAACGAACGCGAAGGGAGGATAATTTTGCTGGTTATCTTGCGATCTCTTTAAAACCGAGTTATCATTAGAATAAGATTTAAGGAAAGACAGAAAAGCAAAAACGAATATTAACATTTATATATTTTTATCATATATTTAAATATCAGAATATTACAAATATTTTCTCCACTCTTTAAAGCCATTATATAAGTTAATGGTGGGTTGGCTTGCATGGACGCCCCGAGTGGGGTGCACTCACACCCTCTTGGCTTCTGAAAGAAATGGGGGGAAAAGGGAAAAAGGACTGAATCCACAAGAAACTATAGTCCAACAACATTATTCAATTGGAATTTTTCCTGGATGCACCCCCTTGCATATAATTCTGAGGGCGCCCATGTTGGCTTGTAACTGCTCATTAATATCATTGTTCAGTTCAAATTCGTTTTCACCTTGTATCACAGTGGCAATATCTTTATAAGTAGCGAATATTTGATATCATTACTTCAGGGGAAAAAAAAAAAAAAATTCCCTTTTATTTGCAAAAAGGGGAAATCCATTTTTGGACTGGACCTGTACAAATTGATGGAAAAATTTCTAGACTCTTAGCTCGCTATAACCATTGGTGTAAGTGAGACAGGGGGGACCAGGGATGTTTACCCTCCCAAGAAAAAGTTTAGCCCCCTAGACTTCGAGGCTAGCCACCCCACTGACTATAACAGGTTTTGTTCCGTAATGCAGTTTCTGAAATATGCGTTTTGAATGTGTGTAATCAAACAATTATTTTCGTATATTTTGATATATAATCAATCAAACAAATATTTTATTTGTCTCCTTATAACAGGTTTCTTATTATAACAACGTCGCTATAACCAGGTTCGTCTGTATTGCAGATAATGACGATAATCATAATGCAATTAATAATAATTGTAGTACACATATTAAATTATTATATCGCGAGATGTGCAATATTGTATATTGTGTGCGATTCTGTATATTGACTATTTAGCTCTTGGTAATAAATTATTTTGTGAAGTTAATTATTTAGTTAAATTCAGGGCCGGATTTAGGGTACGAGGCGCCCTGAGCACAACGATTTTTGGCGCATCCACCATTGCCGTAACTAGGGTGGGGCCAACTCCCTAGAAAATTTCTTCTAAATATTAAGGTACACGATTTATCCCCCCCCCCTACCATAGAAAAAGGTTAGCCTCCTAGATTTCAAAGCTAGTTACGCCCATCCCGCCCCCGCCGTACTAGCTGAAATAAAATTCAGTCTTTTCGTCCTCTCAAATTCGACGAAAAATCGCAGACGATAGGGAAGGAGCGACATTTATGATTAGCCTACCTTATGTGCATTATTATAAGATATAATAACGATATTTTGACAAATAAATTTAGTTTATTTGCCAACGATTTTTTGGAGATATTTTTTGGGGGGAGGGGAGCAAGTACGGATACAGAACAAAATTTAAGGGAGGGCGTAAAGCTTGAAAATTTCACTTGCAAGTTTAGTTTTAAGTATTTATTACTTGGAGCTAATTATTTTTAATGTAAATTTATTATTCGGGAGCCACGCCCCTGCCTGAATCTGGCCTTTGGGGTGCAGGATTTGTTTCAAGCCGTTTTTCAGAATTTCAGATTTAGAAAAAAAGGTGGAGGGCGCCTTCTCGGGGAGAGCTGATCGACAGAATTCTACGGTAAATAATTTGCAATTAAAAAAAAAATCCACAGCTTCTTACGCCCCGGGCAAGTGCCCAACTTGCCCATTTATAAATCCTTCACTGGCTAAATTAGAATAGTTAGTGAGTTGGATTAGTATAGGTCATTACTTAATTAAATTAGTATAATTAGTTATTTTAGTTAATGAAATTAGTAATTACTGGCTTTTGATATCAATCATTTCCGATATAAATAGTGGCGTATCGGGGGAGGGGGCACCAGGCGCAAAATTTCAATATTGGACTGGTGGAAAAGTTTAACGTTTTTCGACGGGCACAATACCTAATTTGCTCTAGCAACTCACGCTACGTCGCTGAGTATATACACATTAAGACTACGGCCATATGGGCGTGTTTTCCTGTTGAAACTCAGCGATAAAACGTTCATATGTGGCCATAGCCTAAAAGGAAACAAGGTTTGTGAAAACATCTGTTGGATATTTTTTACATTGGCATTTACTATTGTTGATTCGCAATAGAAGTACGTCACATTTATTTGGTAAATTACAGCAGGTGAAACGAAAATCTGAACACCCGTTTGCCATTCGCGTAATAATCGGGCTACAGAAAATTCAAATGTGCCGTTGTTGTCGTCGTATTGTGCAAGGAGATTATTGGGAAGGGTGGCCGCCGAAGGTGACAGCGCTGTATTCTCAGACAGACAATTCAAAGGTGCCAATCGATAGCAAACAATGAAAGCTACCCATCCATGTGCATAAAATTTGCGTAAGGGACCGTCTTTATATTAAAACTTGCAGCAACTTTGAAAATTTCAATGGCAACAAATAGTTTCGAATCTGTGGGGAAACACACACACACACACACACACACACACACACACACACTTGAATACTAAATTTCATTAATTAAGTTTAAGGGTTTATGAATTTTGAGTATTAAAAATGTTGAGCTCATAATGTTAAAATATTTCATAGTATTTTTATGAATATCTCACGAAATATTTATCATATCTCTTCAACATTTTTATTGCGTTAAAGTTCCAATAGGCCAAATAAAATTTATGATGTTTTTCATTTTTAAAATGATATCTACTGTAAATTATAAATTATGAAAATCATATTCGATAAAAATATGAATAAAAACATTAATTTTCTGATGGGAATTGAAACCTTACGGTTTTTTACCTACTGTACAGACATTTCAGCGCAATCTGAACTGTAGTTTTTTTTTTTTTAATGCTTAATATTAGTTAAAGCGACGGTTAAATGAATACACATACAGAAAGGGAAAGAACGTTCAAGAACAGGTATTGGAAGAAACAGCGTCGGTGAAACAATCTTT
>QLNU02015360.1:159859883-159898193 GCA_006491805.2 Dysdera silvatica | reverse complement strand
AAACATTTTTTTGTTTATTCACTTTTTCCAGAAAAATAAAAGTTCGGCACTACAGTGAATTTAGTGTTTGCATCCACCACATTCAAGATTTTCACAAATGGCTACAATGCGCCATTTCACGAATTTTCAAAATTATTTAATGTCAACGGACGTCGGGCTCACTCAGGCAACTTTCTAAAACCAGTTATATTCACCGGAATTGTATGTGTAGAATCCATGGTCGCAACTGAATATCGGATTCTACACTACGTAATATTCCGGGCATTACTTACAATACCTACAAATAGTTACTTTAGTTCGTCGTGCAAATTAAACAAGCATAATCTTATAAAGCAAACACTACCTTAAGCTCATACCCATCCCCAGTTTGTAAGCGACTGCAGATGAACATAAACTAGTGGGCAAATGACACTGAAATGCTTATTCTTCCCTTCGGTTTGTAAGCAAAACTGCAAATAAACTGATACTATGAAAGATACCTGGAACATTATGTTTATATGCCTATCTACATTTTGGCTTACAAACTCTGGGTACATTCTATCAGTCTATCTTATATCTAAACGAAAATCAGACATTTTTAGTCCCGTGCCTGAATATTTGCATTTGCCTAGATACGTGCATATGCGTCGATGATCAAAGAATATCTACGAATCCTTCGATTTGTCTTAACCTTAAATTAGGTTCAATGCAAACAGCAGTCGATATTGGCAAACAGTGGTGTATCTGCAATCATCTTTTATGGTCTACTAAAACTACTATCCCCTCAACTAATTAAACTACAATCCCCTCAATATAACGTGTACAAAGTCGTTCGTGTTTGACAGATGGCGCCGTTCGTGATCATTCAATATGAGGAAGGTGGATGTCATTATGGACCTAGTCCATGTTTGAATGCATCGCAGCAACCTCATCCGTTCCCAATGGAATTCGCACAGGTTCATGGAGTCCTGCACGTTCACTTTAAACGCGCTCTCGTAACCGTCCGCATTCCGTACTTCACACAAATATTAACCCAATGTCTTCGGCATTGGAAACCAGCCAAAGCCCATAATACAGTGATTTACTTCCATCGCAATTTGTTAAAAATTAAAGTAGAAGAAGTTAAGTTCATGTCTTCTTTTCGATTCCAAATTACGCTCCTGAACTCAAAATTTGATAGCTGTATATTGAAGTGATCAAAAATATCCATAGCGAATTGAAGCCTATCACAGATAATAAGATTGTAGCCAGGATTTAATTTCGGAGAGGGTTTGAAAAAGTTTTACAGCATGTAGCGATACAATCACAACAATCAATGCCCTAGTCAAGTCCTATTAAAAATTTACTTTCGGGGAGGGGGGGGGGACAGACCCGTCCCTCTGGATACGGGCATTATAGATCAGCTGCCAAAATACTCTAATCCGCATGTACAGTATGTGCATGTCTGATGCATAAAAGTTGAAATAGATTTTAAATTATGTTTGTCTGTGTGAGTTTTACTGCGTGAGGACAGCAAGAGTCGCGTTGCGCCCAGACCTACAGTTTTCCGAAAAATTCGAAGACTGGGAGTCAAATCCGGGATAACCGCACACTAAGTGAACGCGTTACCACTACACCACCGCAGGGCCAATTTTAAATTAGTATGCATAAACCAGGACATAGGCGTTGTTGGTACAAAAGGTACTTCTCCTGGCCATCTGTCTATGTACGTCGTTTTAATATATGCTGAAAAATTGTTTTGGTTTTGTAAGATGCTTAAATCGTGCCTTAGGTAAGTATCGTAACAAAAGTGAGATATATAATTTTCTCCAGATGCTTATTATTTCTGGTTCGCACCTACCAAAACATCTGGCACACATACTTTAAAAACCGTTTATTTTTTTTTTCTGTTCTAATTTTCCTCAGCAACGAAAAAAAGGCAATGGAAAGACGTTTCTAAAAAGGAAACAATCCTGGAAGAAATGCTGGTGTAATGAAAGCTTTGTCTTATTTGGCTGAAGCTTTGGGTGATTTCTAAAATAAGTTCAGCAAGTCATCTTAACTAAAAGTGGTAGGCCGGACGAATTATTTTTGGAGAAACTGCTTTAGGTGGAAAACAAAAACCCGAGAGCAAGCAAGTACCTTGTTACAGATTCTATTTTCCGATTGTCTCCAGATTTTTCCCTCAATCTATCTTGGCAAAGAAGAAACAGAAACCGAGAAAACCCTAAAAGGCGCTAATTTCCGAGATGGGTAGGATGCCGTGTTGGAAATAAACTGCGACACACTCGGGAAAATGTAGTTTTCTCACAGGTGATACAAACATTTTCTCTTTTCTGCCGGAGAGTACTTAAGCTGTGTCACGACAATTATATTACAACTTGCAGAACCTTCTGTTATTTAAAGCGTTGGCTAAGTATTCTTCTTCACTTGCAGAGAAGTTGTATCTTGGTACAAAAAGATTAGCTCACGCTTAAAAATGCACTAACGCGATTTAAGGTTTCATTTTCGCCATCTCGTTTTCTCATTTTAAACTTCCTAGTAGGTATACGATATGACCATCTGCAAATGTTTGAGGTTTTCGTTCAATAAATTTTCTTATAGGATTTAAAACTAACCTCCTTCAACTGTGGCCCCTACTCTAGCAGATTTCTACACTGTTAAAAATAATAGTTCAGGGTTGAACCAAAATGTGGTGATTTTCCAGCTTCATCCATTGTTAAGAACTACGTTTCACCACATTTTTGCTCCAGCTATGTTACCAATACTTGGCCGGATGTTGAACCAAAATATGGATATACTTTCAATAACGAATAAGGCAACACTGAACCAAATATATGGTTCCAGCTTGAACCAAATATACCAGCTTGAACCAAATATATTGTTCTAGGTTAAACCAAATATGGCCGAAAGAATCCGGACACTGTATAGCAAAATGAAAATCTGCCTTTAACATGCAACCTGTCAGAGACGTATCGAGGAGTGTTGGAGCCCCCCATTATTTATCTCGGCTGCTATTGAAGCCACATCTACCCCATTTCATATACAGAGAGTACACATAATTTTTATTAATTACGAAAAGGTAGCAACCAAGCGAAATCATAACGAATTTTTATTAGGCCAAACATAAGCATTTTAGCTGTTAATGATAAAAAACATCAACTTCATATATACAGAAATTATTATATAAATCATTGTAATTTATCAAAAATAAAGGATGTGTATACCATAAACCAATAAATTGGAATGATCTTAGTTTGTTGGATGATTGGAGAGATATTGGAACGTAAAAAAAACTGGTGAATATCGGTAAAGAATCGCAACGGATGTTTGCCACACGTGACTTCTCTCGCCTCAAGTGATTGGCTAGGAGGTGGAACGAAAATGTGGTTCGGCGTTTAATCGTTATTTAAAAAATACCATACTTTCACCAATAAGTGGTACTTTTGAATTTTCAAGTGTACCAAATTTTGGTGAAATTCCTATATTTTCACCATATTTTGGCAACAACTAATGCGGAAATTTTTAACACTGTAGTCTCTTCTTTCTTCCTTAAAGCAGATATCAAGTTTATACGAATTCCGTGGAGATAGCGTTCTCCTCCAAGAAAAGTTTTTCATCTAATACCAAAACGTTATACACTCCTATGTAAAGTCTACACTCCTATGTAAAAACTATAAATTAATAGTATAGATGACAAACACTGAACGCTAATCTTCCTTTATATTGACCAGCCACCTGTAGTCATACAATTCTAAATGCTGCAACTTATTGAAGCAAATTCTTCGATACAAAGCGGATTTGCCTCAAAAAATGATCCCTTTCCAGCGTGATGGGATGGCCTCTAGAGGACTGCACGGTCGACCTGCCAAATGAAGACAAAAAAGGCTTTGACGATTCCGACCACTTTCCAGAACAATCGTCTGCTTTTTACTTTACGAAGACGAAACAAATAAAAGAGGCAATGGAAAGCCCCACTGTCGACTGACTAATGCTTCTGTGTCTCTCGAGGTGATAGGGTACACAGAAAAACTCTCAGCTCCGCCTAAATGTGACTGTCAGAAGCTAGGTATCCCAACTCCCTCCTTCTTCTGAACACTTGAAAGAAAAATTTGGGGAAATTTCTTTACTACTCGAAGCCGATTTCCTTTCTTATTCTGGCACTTCTCGTAGTCTCCGAAAGTTGGAGCTGAGAAATCTATTTTGTTGGCGAAATAAAGTGGAAAATTGAGGGAAAATTTTTCACTGCAAGTGAAAAGGGGTGCCTTACTTTTTTAAAAAAAAATCTGCCAGCCATGGAAAGGGCCTCAAAGGCCATGTTTTGTCGATATTGATTATGCCTTTGGAAATTTTGAAACGTGCTAACAGTTGTCCCGTTCCCAAAGTCAATCCATTATCTCTCAATTTTTCTTCATACCACCATCAAAAGGCTCACAAATGTAGCATCAAAAGGCTAAAAGGGAGAGTTTTTTCTTTTCAAATGCGAGATTTGCTGACTGAAAAGAACATGTATGCAATGGCTTTTACACTTCAGTAAGGAAAAAGTACCTTATTAAACAGCACATTTGACACACTAGTGAATATATTCTGCTAAGTGTACCATTTTGATACTGACTTGTACACATTTACGTGTTCAAAATATATGAATGCCAAGTTACAGCATACCAAAAATTATAGTGACATGATGACATCATGCTCAACATACCAGTTCCTTTTGGGATCCTTTCCCTTTTTTTTTTCCTTTTCATGACTCGTTTTTCGCGCGAGAAAAACGAGTCATGAAAGACGCTCTACCCTCTACTGCAATGAAACAACTTGTCTGTGATGTCATCTCCCTTCAATTCTAACGGGACCTGGCCGCCAATTTTCCGCGAACGGACTATATACATCAAGTGAGAATTATGTGAAGTATCTTGTGAAACCACCTGAATCCGTTTTTTATAGTTTTACCTTTTTAATCTGACTTGAGTTGTATTGTTGCGCCAAGCAATAGTTCATATTGACACACATTTTCTTTTATGTACACATTGCACTTTAATAAATAACGAGTACTTGTAAAATATAGTAAGCTTTTTTTCCACATTTAGCAAAATGTTTACTGAAAGAACAAATTTTGCAAAGTTTGAACGACTTCATGAAGATCTTTAATTTCTTTAAAAGCCTACCCCTTACGATATTTCTTCTTTTTTTTTGGCTTCTAACTTTTGCGTTTCTTTTTTTATTTGCTTTATATTTAAATTTCCTGTTCTTGTTTTGCGTTTTAATTTTATTTTTATCTTCTTTCTTCCTTATATTCTCTCTCTTTTTCATTTTTTTTTCTGGATTCCAACTACAGAAAAACCTTGATATTTTCAGTGGAGTTCGAAAAATCTTTATATTCCTTCAACATTTTGACTGGTGATGGAGCATTTAAATTTGGTATCGGAAACGACTATTTCAAGAGTGGAAATGCACTCTACTCTCACGGCATCCAAACGATTTAGCTTGGTCATTCCCGCCATCACTACTATATTCAAATATATAAGTAGACATCGGTGAAATATGAAAACCATTTCCCATATTTTGTCTTACAATATTGCACAGGCTACTTTTAGTGTATATGCAGGCAACACACACACACACACACACTCATTACGTGATATGCGTTATAAATTCATGTTAGACACCAATCGTGCTAAATCTATTAGTAAAATGATCACGTTAGATTTAACTATACTATCACATAAATCTTACTTGCTAGTGATGCAACGCTATTGTACATCAACAATGTAAGTGACACAATAACTATTGCGTTTTTAAGTAATTCAAATGACACTAATACACCTGAACCGTGTCGGTTTCTTTACATGCACGTGTCGTATATGAAAACATTGAGATATGCACCTACCGTTGTTACTGCCAAAGAATCGGCAGTCCTGAAGTTAGGAAATGTAACATGAAATAAGATTTCGTGATATCAATCAAAAATATTTAAATTATTATATTCATATATTATAATTTTTATACATTATCATTTTTGTATATGAAATTTTAAAGCTATTTGGAAAATCGTATTTTATAAAATTCTGAAATTAACAGATTATTATATGACGAATATAGTGATGTAATAAAGCGTATGGGCTGGCCATGCTTTCACGCCCTGTCTTCTTTTATTATACGCTAAAAATGTGAAAAAATTAGGATTAAATGGTTGTTCATATTCACCAATGGTTATGTCCTAAACATTTTCAGTTTGAGGTATATTTGCGAATGAAAATATTTAGATGTAAGGAAAGGATTTTTTAATGTGAATAATTGCAGCTACTATTAATTAAGATAATTCTTCGACGATAATATGAGGTACAAAACTTGTGTGTGTTTTAACTTACGTCATTATCAAGAACACATTGAACAGTATAATAAAATTCATCCCCAACGAAGGCCATTATTCGTCCTACAAATAGTTGCATTTCTCTGCTTCTAACGTATTGAACGGAGGAAGCTATCCCCGATGCCAGAGTGTAACTTTAATTAGGAAAATGCCGGTGGCTTAATGTTTTGCTGAGACTCCATTCGACCTCTGTTCCTCGGTGTACAAAACAAGTCACTCAAAAAGCTATTGGACTGAAAGCGTTGATGTAAAGGACCAGATAAGACTAAGGATAAAAGATATTTCAGGATGGGGAGGAAGTACGGGAGGACGGATGGAAGCAAGAGACTCGTTCCATTTGTCGACGGTTTTCAAGGAAGGTTACAGTCTGTATTAAATCCTGGGGCTTGTGTAACTCGAAAGATCTTTACTCCTGTACTTTTTCTTCTTGCTCGTGGCTTTGTGAGACCAACAAAAGGAGAATTCTCGTCCAAGAGACATCTCCTCTTCTTCAAGCCTCCCGGGGGCAAGGGGGTTTTCATTTTCGATGCGACCAAAGAGGGTTTCATTAATTGTCTTGGCGCCCCTTGTCTCTCTTATTCCATCCCTTGGGCACAAGGGGAAGGGGGGATATTCGTCGCTTGTTGCACTGGAAATTACGAAATTATTGTACTCTCCACCGGAAGAGGGAGATGGATGATTGAAAAAAAAATATATATGGCTTTTATTATTGGAAAACGTCAGGGTTAAGACAATAGTTTTGTGAGTGATTCCGAGTGGAAAAAAGTACGTTTTGGAATAGTCTAGCCGATCCCTGTGACGATATATTTCGTCAAGAAAACAAAAAGTTGCAGTTGGGGGATTTTTTTTAAATATATAAAACTTCACAACATCAGAGAAGTGTCGAATGCCAGAAACAAAAACTGATTTCACAAAATCTTCCTTTTCTAGAGGCTGCAAGCGCAGTTTCAACAAAAAGGAAAAAGAAAATACCTTATAGACCGAAGTACTTAGGTAGTGTTATTCTTTCAGAAACATGTCTAAATTATGTATACTGCGATTATTCTAAAACAATATAAGACATAAATAAACGTGAAAATGAGGACAGGCCTTTTCTTATACAAGAGCATGAAAAAGAAAAGATATCAATATGGTATTTTAAATATAAATATAAATAAAAATAATTCTATACATACACTGAAGTGCCAGAAAAACTGGTACACCTACGTAATATTGTGTAGCCCCCAACCCCACGCATGCACACAGAAGTGCCACAACACGACGTGGCATGGACTCGACTAATGTCTGAAGGTATCCTGGAGACAATTCACACCAGGAATCCTGCAGGGCAGTCCACAAATCCATAGGAGTGCGAGGTGGTGGAGATCTCTTCTGAACAGCACGTTGCAAGGCATCCCAGATATGCTCGATAATGTTCATGTCTGGCGATTTAGGTGGCCAATGGAAGTGTCTAAAGTCAGAAGAGTGTTCCTGGAGCCACTCGGTAGCAACTCTCGATGTGTGGGGTGTCGCATTATCATGCTGAAATTGTCCAAGTCCGTCGGAATGCACAATGGACATGAATGGGTGTAGGTGATCGGACATGATGCTTATGTAACTATCACCTATCAGAGTTGTCTCTAGACGTATCAGGGGTCCCATATCACGCCAACTGCACACGCCCCATACCATCACAGAAGCTCCACCAGCTTGAACAGTCCCCTGTTGACATGTAGGGTCCATGGATTCATGAGGTTGTCTCCATACCCGTACACGTCCATCCGCCTGATGCAATTGGAAACGAGACTCGTCAGACCAGGCAACGTGTTTCCAGTCATCAACAGTCCAATGGCGGTGTTGGCGAGCCTAGACGAGGCGTAAAGCTTTGTGCCGTGCAGTCAACAATGGTACACGAGTGGGCCTTCGGCTCCGAAAGCCCATATCAATGATGGTTCGTTGAACAGTTCGCACGCTGACACTTGTTGATGCCCCAGCATTGAAATCCGCGGCAATTTGAGGAAGTGTTGCACGTCTATCTCGTTTAACGATTCTCGTCAGTCGTCGAAGGTCCCGTTCTTTCAAGGTCTTTTTCCGGCCGCACCGCCGTCGGAGATTTGATGTTTTACCGGATTCCTGATATTCACGGTATACCCGTGAAATGGTCGTACGCGAAAATCCAAATTTTGTCGCTATCTCGGAGATGCTATGTCCCATCTCTCTTGTGCCGACTATAACGCCACGTTCAAAATCACTTAAATCTTGATAACCTGCCATTGTAGCGGCAAGAACCGATCTAACAGCTTTGCCAGACATCTCTTGTCTTATATAGGCGCTGCCGACCGCATCGCGTTACGCTGATTGGTTGCAAAGCTCCGTTATTTGCATACGCACGCCTGTACCGGTTTTTCTGGCACTTCAGTGTGTATATATATATTTTTTAATACTTAAATAAATAAGAAGCGTTTCTGGCGTGTTTGTAATTGTTTGCAGCTAAAGTCGGACAAGGAGGTCATTTAATGTTGAAAGAGCATTTATCTACAGAGCCTATAGAAATAGTATAAAGAAACGGTGAAAACATGTCCATAACTTGAAGCGTCAGAGAAGGAATTCTAAATTCCGTCACGCTTACCTCTAAGAGTGTTTTAATCGATACCTAAATGAGGATCTTTTTAATATTCATCCAATTAATATGTAAAGGAGGATACAAAGTAAAGAGGCGTTTCAAGATCTTTGGATATACATCAGCAAGTACTTTCAACGTACTGCGTATGGAAATGAAGAAATTACGTGAAGCGGAAAGCCATATCATGCAACAATATGTTTCGTATTTTATGGGATAGAAATCAGATAACTGAAGTGGTTTTCAACTCTAAACAAGCTATCTATCTGTGGGTTAGAAAGAAGTAAGAAGGAAAAAAAAGACTATGTTAATTATGTATGCGTAATATCATAACATCCCTTCTTCCGGATTGGAAACAGTTACAGGATAAGATGGGTTAGGCAAGGATACTGTAAGTAAGCGGGGAATAAATATTATAAAAAATAGTAGCATTAAGAGTATACAATGTGCCCAATCTAAAACCAACGCATCCGTTGGTAGATAAGAAAAATCTAAGCTATTTTTGATTAGAATGTCGCAAAAAATATAGAAAATAGAAGTTGAAAAACCGCTTTATCCAGTTGGCTCAGGATTCTGAAAGGATCACATATTTCTGAAGCGAAGAATTATGGGAAATCCTACAAATTTATGCACAACTAAATGATAAGATGTTTTTTTAATGGTGGCTATGATACGAAGGGAATATTGCACTTACTTAGAAGTGATGCATAAACTTTAAGCAACGTACCGTGGCACGCCATATTTCAGTGACGTCATCAACAAGCGTTATCAGTCCACTGCAGGATGGGGGGGTTCTCTTTTGTTACATATACACGTAGTATGGAGAAAGAAACAAAGAGATCTTCGGCCTAAACCACACACAGATTGGCAATTGGTTATTCCATTGACATGTGTTACCACATACATAAGTAAGTAGTAAAAGCTACAAGGCTTTAACTACTATAGAAGTACACAGCCCAATTTCTTATTGTTCTATAACGATCGATATTACAAATTTGAAGATTGAATTTCTAGGTCATTTTTATAGACAGACAGAGATTGAAACAAGTTTGCAGGATAATAACCGAAATTTAGAGATCGTGAAATCAACTACCTGCTAATATTTACTTTCATGCACATGCATGCTACTAAAAAATACAGGCAGTGAAATATCGTCGTAGGAATCAGGTTGCAGTAGCATTTATCTAAAACCGGAATGGATAAAGGGCATTCGGATCTTTAAAGTATTGCCTTTCCGAATATATCAAAAATAATTGCACCAATCGATTATAATTAAACTAATAATAAAATAATTACTATTTAGCCTCTTGATTAGCAAAGGTGACGTCCAAGGACGACCAGAACGCACTTTAACGTTAAAACGAACTCGCATGATTTTTATAGAAACTCGTGTTAAACGTTCATGGCAAGTCAAATAGTGCTTCATGAAGCTAAAAGATTCTAAATAAAAATGACGAACAGAAATTATAGTAGCTTTTGAAATGTGATGGTATTGTATAGAATGGAAAAAATAAATTGTATTGGAAGAAAAGCAAACAGATTTCAAAAATAGTAAACGGAAAGAGGAAGCCGCCAAATATCCAGAAAGAAAGATTGAAACAGGTCGGACACATTGTATGTCACGATGGACTAATCTCAGGAGTTCTGGACGGCAGACTACATGGTAAACGAGAAGTGTTCAAGAGATAACTTCACCCCGCGGACCTTCAAAACATGTCAATTCTGACCCGTGAGGACTCCAAGATGTACAGAAATAATTGCACGTGTTCATTCGGTATATTTAAACTGGTATATACTGGTTAAAAAGAAAGTTATCATCCAACATTCGAACACAGGCGATTTAGAATTCACCTTCCCCTTTTCCAAAATGATATCCAATATGCTCAAAAGCCTTGTAGTTTTAATGAAATTGGTTAAAGCGCATAATTTGTCCGTGGTAATAAATGGGATAGGATACGAAGATCACATATACAGTATAACTAAATGGCGATTATGCTATATAAATATAGTGCCCATATATAATAGTATATTCAGGTCCTCCTTCGAACTTAACATGCGCGTTCGTGCACAATCTTCGAGATGGGAAGGCTTCACTCTCAAGGCGATTGGTTCCATAGTGCATTGCTTGTTGCACAGCATAGTTTCTAAGTAGTCGCATTAATATTCCTAGATACTCGTAACCACCTGTGACAAGGGGCTCAGTTCCCGCGGGTCTTGCGTTGTAGAGAAGGAGGCCCGTTTGCTCGCTCTATATCTCTTCTCTGTCCAAATAGAGAGAAAGACGCGTAGTTTAGAAATTCAACGAAAACTCTAGCAGAATGCGAATACTGCTCTCTCGTCTCCCGCACCCCACCCCCCTCTCTCTCTCTCGATGCGAAAAGGTGGTTGAAGAGGCTTCGAGTAACGGTGAGGTTGAAATCTCATTACACATGCCCAACCGACCACCACCAACTCATGCTTGTATACGTATGCTTTGATTTTAGGGGAAGTTCGATACGTTCAATCTATTTCATCTGTGTTACATATCATTATCGTTGCGTTGCAATAATGTACAACGCTTTTTTTTTTTAGGAATCTTATACTCCGCGTGTATTGAAAAACGGACTTAATTACCTTTGTCGATTTTGGCACGCCTGTGTATGACGGAGACAGATTTTTTATTTATGTCTTCATTCTCGACTCCTCTGCACCCCCTCCTTTTTTTTCGATTATCCGCTTTGCACTCCTCCTTTTCCCTCGATTATACTATTACATTCTCTCAGCCGATTATCTCCTCCATTTACTAAATGCAACAACGATCGTGCAAAAGAAAACCAGTTTCCTCCAAGCTTGGAGACGATAATGGTAATTATCTGTCCCCTTGTGTTGTTGCACTTTCTGTCTATCCCTCTCGTTCCCTAAACCGAAGAGGAAGGAAAAGTCACCCGACTACCTACCTACCCGGAAGTTACGCTACCCAAAGAAGGTAGAGAGGAGCCGGAAATGAGTGCGCTGAGGCGGGAGGCACTTCGGTTCGCCCCTCCTCAACACAATCTCGAAATTTTGAAAAGCTCTCCTAAGATTTTCCAGTTTCCTCTTTTCTTTGGGTGTTGCCAAACTCGATCTTTTTTCCTTTTTTTTTTTTTTAAGTGAAGTAAGAGGATATTTGTCGAACAGAAATTGAAAAGTCAGGATTTCGGAGAACATAAGGAAACAGGAGATCTTGAACGTACCGAAAACTTTTGGGAAACTCAATGGAATTTTGATGCTAGTTTTCCCAAAATTTACTCGCTACCGATACTCTTTCCCCACTCTCAGAGAATATGTTCCCAAATTGTCTAGTACTTGAAATTTCTCTCGGTCTGTGGGCGATGCATTTTCACCTGTTTTCTTATCTATACTCAGTGCAATGCGGTGCGCAAAGGTATACCTAACTACGAAAGGAAAACAGCCCCTCACTAGCAGCACAAATCCTTCAGATGTAATGTGCACCTATGTTAAATCTTCAAAAAGTTGTCAAAACTTATAAAGTAGATTTTACGGAAGGGACATCTACCGATATCCCGGACGTTCAGAAGTCGGCTCGTTTTCTCATGGTGAGATACTAAATTTAAGAAGTAGAATGTGAAAGACAATTGTGAAAATAAAGCGGAAACATCAGGCTACAGTTAACAACTTGAAAAATAACTGTAGTTTAACGAATAGACAAACATTGTTTAAGGATATGTAAAATACTGAAAACGATTTTTTTTTCGGTATTGTTATCGGTTTATTCTCTAAGTATGTTAACGACGAAAAGAAAATACGTTCAAAGCGAAATTTCAATTAAATTCGTACGGAAGCGATTTGTTGAAAACTGCAAAAATACAGTGACACCTCTCTTTATGCGGACGCACTTCAGATACGGTCACCCTGTTTTTACGGTCAGGAAAATTTATTGGCAAAAAAAATCTTCAAAATAATATCCCTCTTTTATGGCCATTTATCTTTTAGGGGCAAAATTTTCTGTCTACTAATGAGGGATTTTATTGCATTGCTTACGTATACTTATCGCACGTCGCCGAATTATTTATTTAAAAATTTGCAGCTTCGTGACATTCTTTGTATATGACTTTGTATTCACTTTAAGGAATATGTTAATTTTATATTTAATAATTTATGCTATTGAATAATTTATATTATTTATTAATAATCAGTATAATTTTATAAATTTCTTTTTATAATCGGTTAATATTACATATCCTTCAATTTCATTTTTGAACACGTTTCATGAATCATTTTCCTGAGCGAACAGATTTCCCCAGAGTGGAAAATTGAGAAATCATTTTACATATCTGGAAGGTCATGGAATGTCGTTCGTCAAAATAATGAAACTGAGATTTCGAGTTTGACAGGAAAAAAAGAAAGACGGAAACGAAACTGCATGAAATTTTGTTGGGGGCAGGAAAGATTTAGAATTCAAGAAACATCTAGCATTCAAGAAACATCTAGCATTCAAGAAACATTCAGAAGTAAAAAAAAATCAGAATTCGGATAACATTTAGAACTCATTAAACATTCAGAATTAAAAAACATTTAGACTTCAAGAAATTGTATGTGAAACGTGCGGTTTATAAAAAACGCAAGTACTTGACCATATGGATGAATGTTTCGCGTAACACACTAAATATTATTTAAAATCTCTTATGAATCATCAAATCATTAAAAACTATACTATAGCTAAACTCAACAAGATGATTGAAATTAACAAGTTTTTAAAATAAGCAAGATAATTGAAATTGACAAACTATTCGAAACCGACAAAAAGGACAACACACTTAAAGAAATGGCGATAGAACTTACACTGTTCATAGATTTCAAATTGTTGCCCTTACATTTTAGATAGGGCCCTGTAAGTTACCCAAGCATGTTATACAGTTTCTCCTGAAATTTATGCGTTAACTTGCTTTTAATGGCGTTAAACTGTTTGGTATACGTCGACTAAAGTGCCAAGGCTCTAATCTCTGATCGACAGCTGTCGCTGTCTCGTTTTCATCATTTGGCGGCCATATTTTTCGAGCTATCCCGCACTAACCTACAGACTCGGCATAAAAAATCAAGCGGGTATGAAACATTTATTCGTGGGTCGGCTCATGTTTTTTTTTTCCTTTTTGCCCACGTACACTCTTAAAAAAAAAGGCCCCACCTCTCCCCCCTTTCATTTCAGTAGAGTAAACGCACCGGTGTGTTTGCGTGTTAAGGTACGGTTGCCTAGCGACCTATACTAAACTAGACAAAGTTGAGCCACGGCGTCTGGTATAGCTAGGCTTGAGTGTATTCGTCCACTCTGGGATTTAAGGTACAGTGCTTTTTTTTTTACCTGACTTCGGTATACACCATGTACGAAGTAGTATAAATTTTTTAAGCTACAGGCGAGTGAAAATTTTGAAACACAAAAAAATGGAATTCATTCTATATTGAGGCAGGGTGGGGTCCAGGGGGCTGAACTCCCGGAAATATAATCAATCTCTTAGTAAAATACTTTTTATCAAATTAAATGATTATAGAATTTAGTTTTATTTATTTATTTATTTATTTATTTTTGTACAAAATTATACGCGACAATGGAAATTGTTCTTTGTCGTTAAAAAATATTCAAAACAAATTTTCGCAGTCGATCTTGTATACAGCATGTTCTTTTTCAAAGGTTGAATTCTTCATCTACTCTACAGCAAAGTGAAGGGAGATTATAAAGTTTAATATACCGCTCCAAGTTTTCAATGCAAAATTTATTCTACAAAATTTTTTCGTTAATGTTAAATATCTTAGTCTACTTAAATATTTAGTATTAACTATATTAATAAAACACACATCAAAACGTTAACAAATTCTATGCCCCCTGTAATTTTCGGAGCCCTCCTCCCCCCTGTAAAATGCATCCAACTACGTATTTGCGTTGAGGCGTGCATGCTACAAAATAATACAACAGTATTTCGGAATTTCAAAGCTTCCAAAAATAGGCGAATCGAGGAAAGTGTCCTTCATTAAAAGGACCCATTAGTATTGAGCACCCATCAACGTAGAGTAGGGGGGGGGGGCTCTCGCCCCATAGGCCCCAAATAAGTCTATGCCCATGAATACTGAGTAATATTTTCAGGTAAACAATCGCTATCGTGGAGTGTGTGCCGATGATAATAACAATGCCTCGCGTTCCGCGCAGGTATATATATTTTTTATTAGTTGAAGGCGACAAGAGTTAAAATGCCCAACTGGCCCAGCAATTACAGTTTTTTACCCTTTGTGAGGCGAGTGTTGCCGACACTGTCACCTGGGCAACTCAGAAGGCTCGGCGCCATGTTTATTGATGCACCTGCCCTCATGTGCGGACACGTGAGACAACGCCGGCTATTCCTCCGCCCTCTAAAGGTGATTTAGTGTGACTCTATCATTTTGTTGGTGGATCGAGAACAGATGGTTCGCGATGTTTTAAGGGACAGCATCAACGTGGGCGAAACACCCCCACCCACCCATTACAGTTCAGCCTTTCTGCGAACTCGAAGCAGAAAGTGCTTTTTAATGTCCCCATTCCGGTACCAGGGAGAAATGAATAATAAAAAGCGAATGGGGGGATAAACCCAGCAAAATAAGTATATAAAACTGCAGGCGAGAATAGGACTCGATTTTTTTCCCTATTTCTTTAAGTGTACCTGGAATAATAGGGAAAATCCTCTCTTATTTCTCATAGTGACGACTTCTTTTGCTGAAGGTAAATTATGGGTGTGTATATGTGTACAGAAACCATAATCACAGCTAATGCAAATTTGTAATCATCGAATGTTCTATTTCCGTATTCATCCGGCGGCAGTCTTTGCGCTACATACACACTAAAAGGTCATACCTGTTAGTTTAAAGAAAATACATAAATATCAGTTATATATACACAGACAAATTGTCTCATTGAATCATTTTTCGAATTGCGGGTAGCGACCCACAAGTGGATCGAAAAATCAACTTATGAAAGATCGCGACCCGCATTCCTATAATGAAATAGGATATAAAATGCGTCTGTATCGGGTCGCAGAAGAAAAAGTGTTACTTATGGAACAGCCAAATGTCCGTCACAATGTGTGAATAAAATTGTAATAAAAGTATATCAAAAATAGACTACAACTTGAAAGTAGATTTTAAGTGAAAACTGAACTACGTTTAAATTTTATATTGTAAGTATATTCTTGCGTGAAATATCGACTAGAACTAATAGCGCAGCAAGTTCAATCTCATTGGGGTCCCAAAATTTTGAGAAAGTTTTTCAAGGCTTTGAAGAAAATTACGTGATGCGATTTCGAACAAAATAATGTGCTTTGATATCCAATGGGAGGCTTGAAATACCTGAGCCCCTTTTAAAACGCCACTGACTAGGGCTGAGGTTACCTTATTTATGTCACTAAACAATACAGCCTAGAACAGTGTTTCCCAATCTTTGGTCACTCACGTGCCAGTTTTAGTAGTTCTTTACTTCTCGCAGACTTCTGTGCGGGGGGGGGAGAGGCGGAAAATCTAGGGACTTACGTCCGAAGAAAATTGAAAAATGACATGTCTGTATCTAAGGTTTCAAACACTAGTTAACAATATTAGACTACACCGACAACTATCAGTTGCAAGCTAAACAATTCTGTTCTGTGCGCCAGTGTTAAAACATTAAAATCATCTGGTAGGATTTCACATCCCAATATGAATCGTTCAAATCACTTGGGACAATCGCAAGAATGTTACTTTCAGAAATTTAATTGCCTGCGTCGAATTTTTATTCGTCGCTTTTGTTTTTCGAACTATGAGGTCAAAACGATTGCGAAGGCAACAAATTAACACAGTTGAATAATAAATTTAATCGTTCACAGCTGTTTCAATAGCCCAGGGCTATTGAAGCAACTTCTTCTTCTTTCGCTTTGTCATTTCCTATGTTATATGGGGTCGGCGTTATGGTCCTTTAATCTTCTCTTCCACAATCTTCTATCCAATGCCTCTTCTCTACTCCATCCATACTCTTCCAGATCTTCCGTCACTTTATCCTTCCATCTCAGCCGTGGTCTTCCCCTCTTCCTCTTACCCATTACCACCAGCTTATCCAATACCTTTCCCACATATTCCTCATTTCTCCGCTCCATATGCCCAAGCCATCTTAACCTATGTTCTTGTATTTTTCTTCCTATGGGTCCAACCTTGACCGTACCTCTAATTAGGTTATTCCTTATTTTATCCCTCCTTGTAACACCATTCATCCACCTCAACATTCTCATCTCAGCCACTTAAATCTTTTTTTCATGCGCTCTTGTAATTGGCCAAGTCTCTGCCCCGTATATCAAATTATATAATGTTAAATATATTATTTCATTATTTTTTCCTCTGAGATTTTCTGAAGATTCTGCGGACCACCAGTGTCCCATGGACCACACTTTGAGGAACATCGGGCTGAAGGAATGATTGGTAGAGATTGAAAGACCGAAACAATTTGGACAGAAAACAAATGAGAGTCGAAAAAATCGTAGTCAAAAGAGAGAATTCAAATGACAATCGACTGGGCATATCTCAAAGACTACCGGCGATGAATAATCGCATTTTTGGAAACAAACTGTCCTATAATACTAAAGAAATTATTCATATAAGATACATAGACGAAATTTAATACTATATTGTAAAAAGGAGGAGCCCTGGACAAATATTTATGGATGATTATGGGAATTTTAATCTGATTGATTATGATTGACTGTGACGACAGTCTAATTAACCTTCTCACTACCCTTAGTTAGTTAACTTCAATACTGGAATAATGTCATTAGAAAAATAAGAACTGAATTAATGGCGAATTCAATCCAAATATAAATTCCATCGTTGTTTGGAAATGAATAACAAATCTTGAGTTAAAAGTAACTGTATTTAGTTCGAGTGTCAGCCATCAAATAAGCTCATATCGAACGTAAACAATAACTGATTTATATGCACTACATTTGTATCGCAATCTTGTGTATTGTATTTATATCATAAAAGCAAAATATTAACTTCCATATCGGCACAATCACTTGATTCAACTACTCTGATTGTTTTGATGCAAACTAGTGGACCTGTGTAATTCTTAGGATCACGTTTGGTTCTTCACTTTCTTATGGTTCAGCAATCAAACACTAGAACCCTAACCCAGAGGTAGATAGTTTGAGTCCAGACTGACTGCCAGTTCTTTTCTCCTGCAGTTAGGAGCCAAAAATTCGTTCTAGTATGAATCGTACATTTCTGGGTGTCAGCCTTAACCGTAATGACCACGTCCTTCACACCCTCCTTCAATTTCTCAAGGCGATATCTTTGGCAAATATATAGACGTAATAATGTTTGTTTAGTACCATCGAAAACAGAAGCAAAGCTTTTCTATTATTTGTTTATTTCCTAAAGTCGTGCTGTGTAAATACAGAAGAATGAAGACAACTGCAGCTGTGTTTGCGTGCATGTCTATATCTATGTCAGAATTAACTAAACTTTTTGAGAGAGAAATGCATATACACGAGTGATTTCTCTTTCTTATCATAATGTGCACATAATAAGATACATTTGAGAACAAGTGGATCACAATTAAAGCCTTTCTGTCTGATGTAATACCATCAAGAAGTGGACATAAACTGAGTTATATCTAAAAATTAATGAGCCATCAAAGTAAAATCGGGTGGTTAAGTGAAAGATGACAAGATACAGAAAGTAATATACCACTTGAAGAGCGATCACAGCTATCTACAAACCTACTGATATTTATGATCAGTGTTATATTATAAATCAGACGATTACGATAAATGGCGGATTCGGCCACAATAATTAGAAAATAGATTATGTAAAATATGCACTTCGCGCTCTTAGTTTCAGTGGGAAGCGTCAAAGACAGTCTAGTGAAAGAAAGGCTTAAGAATACAAATAGTGAGATTCATATCTTTTACGGAGATTGCAAATCTTTTCCTTGCATCTTATATAAATGAAAATAAATGGTTGCACTGCTAACCATCGGGTGGAGTTAGGATCGTTCTATCGAATAATATATTACAAAAATACAGGAAGCGTTTAATTTCAATTATCTGGATGCGGCTTCTTGCTTTAGCCTTGTCTTTAGGGACGAACTTCAAGGTAATCCCAAGCTTTAGATTCCAAATCAATTGAATCTTCAGTATATATTTCGAGAAGGAAAAATTCTATTAAACAATTACCATCTCATAGGCGTATAATGACGATAACACAGAATCATTATAAAAATAATGATTGTAGTGTTTAATAATGATCACGTAGAGCAAAATGTTATATATATATATATATATATATATATATATATATATATATATATATATATATATATATATATATATATATATATACGTTACCGCCAAACCGATTTTAGGACAAACTAGTTTGTCCTAACACATAGGATGAACTAGTTTGGCCTAAGCCAATCTAGTTTATCCTAGGCCAATATAATTTGGCGTAATTTTATTGATCGTTGA
Organism: Dysdera silvatica; assembly: GCA_006491805.2. NCBI lineage: Eukaryota > Metazoa > Arthropoda > Arachnida > Araneae > Dysderidae > Dysdera > Dysdera silvatica. Next base: position 159,878,779 of record QLNU02015360.1, on the reverse strand, counting down.
GCTTTAAAATAATTCAATACTTATATAGGACATATTTCATTGAAAATAGTCACATTTTGTTAAAATAATTTTTCTTTCTGTGGATCAGGCTACTTAAAATTTCTTTCATAAGTGAAACCTGGTAAATTATCTCAATTATTGTCATATTATTTGTGGGCATACAATACAGAATAATATTAAATGATTATTTTCATTGCAGAAGCGTTTTTGGCGACTCTTATCTCCTAACACTAACACCTCTTCTTTACGATTACTCACTGAAAATTCTATTTTACTTGTTCCCAATATATACGATTTTATCTTGGGCCAATTAATGTTTCGTAGAATAAATTATGGATTTTACTATTCAAATATTATTACTCTAATAAAATTTTTCCATACTTGTAATACTTGAAATACCAATTTTCTTTTGCTTTGTCGCTCTCAAACGCATTTGATGTGTAATAATAAAGTTGATTCAACTCTTTCAAAATTATGGAACGCTCTTCCATCGGAAATTAAATTTTATTATGCTTCAAGAGTTTTAAAAAAAATGTTTAGGTTATTTCTTTTTAACATCCAATGTGTGGCATTTTTATTAGTATATGTTGTGGACATAGATGATATTGCAGTATTTTGTTGTTTTTTGTGATATTGCTCTCCTAATGTTTGTTGTATTTTGGGTAATTTTTATAACTTTTATGTAACTATGATAATTTGTATGGAATTTATTTGATTTAATTTCTTGTTTTCCCCTTGAATATTCTTATCTGCGGAATTCGTTGATTTGGGGGACAGTGGGCTGGTTAGGCCTTTTATTAGGTCTTTTCTCTCTATCTCCGTTCGTAGGGCATGTGCATGTATGCCCTGTTGAAAAATAAATATAATAATAATAATAAACGTAGAATATAATCATCGCATATTATGCCAAATTGCTACAAACTATTATGCAAATTAAAATAATGAATAATATTAATATTAAATAATAATATTGATAAGTAATAACAATAATAATTACATAAATAATAATGATAGAAAAAATAAATTAAATAAGTAAATAAGTAAATAATAACTACAATATTAAGAAAATCCCAACTACATTGGATCAGTGACCTATATAATTTTTTTCTTGTGGGTGTGCAGACCCTTAAAAGGGAAAAATCACCCATTATCAATAGCATAGATCAAAGAAAGTATATGCTAAAAATTATATTCTGTAACGCATGTGATACAAAAAATCCTAATTTTTTCTTTTTAGTCAATTAATTTTAACCCCCCCCCTCCACAAAAAAAAAACCACCCTGCATTATAAAGTTTAACAAAGCAATATAAAAATAATAATTTTTAATATTCTGAATTTTATTTAAAATAAAACTGTTGCATCTATGTTATTATAATCTTATTTAATCAATGGCGTAGATAATGGTGAGAACCACAGTCTTGACTCAATACCACACAAAATGAGTTAAATTACATTGAAAGTAACTTACATATTTTCTTGTGTATAAGCGAAAATATGAAACTACCACATATACACGTCTTGGTGACTAACACGGGAAACTAAAGAGTAAAGGATGGGATAGACGGTAGGGGTGGCGACGACGTTACTATTGGCTTAAAGTTTACGCCAGATTGGCGCTGGAGCGGTCGTTTGGATCAATAAAATTAAGCCAAATTCTCCATCCATTGGCCCAGGATTAACTAGACTGGCCTAGGACAAACTAGTTCAGATCAGAATATAGGCCACACTAGGTTAGCCTAAAATCGGGTTTGGCCGGTAACATATATATATATCATCATCATCATATTCAACCATTATCTATCCACTGCTGGATGAAGGTCTCTCCAAATGCTTTCCACACAAGTCTATCCTGAGCAATTCGCTTCCACGTCACCCCAACCTGTTTTCTTATTTCATCCACCCATCTAGTTTGAGGACGTTTTCTAGGTCTTCGGTGGTCTCTTGGAATCCAGTTCAGAATTTCTGTTGTCCATCGTTGATCAGTTCTTCTTGCAATATGCCCAGCCCATCGCCATTTCAGCCCTTTTACTTTAACAATGATGTCCTCTACTCTAGTTTGCTCTCTCACCCAAGTGTTTCTTTTTCGATCTCTCCTAGTTATTCCAAGCATGCACCTCTCCATGCTCCTTTGCGTTGTCTGTAACTTTCGTATTGCTCCAACTGTTAGACTCCATGTCTCTGATCCATAAGAGAGGACTGGCAATACACACTGGTTGAAGACCTTTCTTTTTAGACACAAAGGCAATTTCCCCTTCAGGATAAAACTGTTTCTTCCAAATGCACTCCAGCCAAGTTTAATACGTCTGTTGAGTTCTTTCATAATGTTGCCATCCATTGAAATCAGCTGGCCAAGGTAAATATATGAATCAGCAATTTCTAGCTCAATGTTGTCAACTTGTATTTTTGTTTCCTCTACGAAATTATTGAACATGATCTTAGTTTTTTGTAGGTTCATCTTGAGTCCAACTTCTTTACTTCTAGTTGAGAGCTCTTGTACCATGTCTTGGAGTTCTAATGGGTCCGTTGAAAAAATAACAATGTCATCAGCAAACCGCAGATGATTTAAATATTCACCATTTATTTTTATTCCCTTGTTATTCCAATTTATCAGCTGAAAAATCATCTGTAAAGCAGAAGTAAAAAGTTTTGGAGAAATGGTATCTCCCTGCCTCACCCCTTTGCCAAGTTTGATAGTTTTGGTATCTTTATGTAACCGAAATTTTGCACTTGCATTTTTATACACACGTTTCAATATGTCAATGTACACATCCTCAATGTCTGTTGATCTTAAAGAGTTGATGACTGCTGATGTTTTAATAGAGTCAAAGGCCTTCTCATAGTCAATAAATGCAACACACAATGGAAGTTCATATTCATGTGTTCTTTCAATTAATTCTCTTAATACTTGAATATGGTCCACTGTACTGAATCCACTTCGAAATCCAGCTTGTTCTCTTGGTTGAGCTGCATCTAATTTTTTCTGCAGGCGATGTGTTAGCACTTTTGTGAAGATTTTATAAATAGCAGGTAACAAGCTAATTGGTCGGTAATTTTTTAAATCCTCTTTATCACCTTTTTTATGCAAAAGAATTACTGTTGCAGAATCCCATTGGTTTGGTATGTTACCGCTGTTAAGACATTTGGTAAAGAATTTTGCAAGTATGTCTTCTACATATTCTCCAGCTTCTTTTAGGATATCTAATGTAATACCATCATCACCAGGGGCTCTTCCTTTCTTCATATTTTTTATTGCAAATGAAACTTCTTCTTTTAAGATTTTAGGAGCTGTTCCTTCGACTATTTCGGCGTCTTCGTTTAATTCACTGTTACTTTCGTATAGTTTTTTGTAGAATTCTTCAACTCTTCTAATGCCTCGGTATTTACTTTCAGTTTCATTAGATCCAACCTCTTACTTACTTGTTTCCTAATGAGCTTCTGTCTTTCTAATTTAGTATTTAAGTGCATTTTACATCTCACCATTCGATGATCACTTCCAGTATTAAATCTGTTCAGTAAGCTGCAATCTTCAATAATTGATTTCTTGTTTGCCAGGATGTAGTCAATTTCGCTAGTTCCCCCATTTGGGTGTTTCCATGTCCATTTTCTTTGCGGTTTCTTCTTAAAAAATGAATTCATGATGCTAAGATTTTTAGCTTCGGCAAATTCTATGAGTTGATCGCCACGTTCATTCCTTTTCCCATATCTATATTTACCAACCGATGTCTCTCCTTGTTCCTGTTGTCCAATTCTTGTATTAAAATCCCCATACGACGTTTCCCTTTGATGTGTAACTGTTTGATTTCTTCATAAAATTCTTCAACATCTTCGTCGGTATGGCTTGATGTTGGTGCATATTCCTGTACTATCTGCAGTTAGTATATATATATATAATCTTTGTAAACGATTGTATACTATCATATAATTGTTATTTACCTATTCGCAATAGACATGTATGTAAATATTTAAAGTGCAAAATTCATTTAAACAGCAAATAATTAATAAAACTTTTATGCGGAAAATATTATCAGGCTTGTTTGTGAGCTATGAATAAGTTCAATTGATTGCTAGTCAATAAATCAATTAAATTTATGATGCAAACAATTAATTCAAATAGAAATAAAATATATCGAGAATTTCCGTATGCACTGTAAGCAGAAACATAAATTTGCACAGTAAGATATTCAAATTCAGAAACACTTTTATTTGGCATTTTTTTTTTTTGATTATTCGTAAATTTTCACAAAATAATCAAAGTGTACGAATACATAGAAAATAAATTAAAACCTTTACAAATAGTGAATAGACTGCTTTCAACTTTCAAAACTAACTTGTATATTTGTAATTAATTCAAGAACTAGTGGTTTTTAAAACTAATTAGTTTTCTTCGTTTACCAGATAGCGTATCTAAACACTCATTTGACGTAAAGATATAGTAAGAGACAATAAAAACACAATATTGTCACAGCTAATATTTACTAACCTGTCGTTAACAGATTTTTCAATAGCACGTGCTGCTTTCTGCAGAATGAAACACACATAAATAATCTGTTGGCTAACGGCACCAATCAACGTTGCCATCATTCAGATTATAAATCCGTTATTTGGGGGGAAAATAATAAGTAAGTCCCTGGCGACGTCTCTTGCTGTAGCGTGAGCAAAATTGGAGAACAAAGTTACCTCTGAATGTAATGAAGTGTACAGAAAGTTTTGGACCAAGTAGCAAGCTTTTTATGAACCAGAGATGTCAAGTGGTCATAAAAAGCTGGCTACTTGCTCCGACACTTTCTGCACAATTCATTGCCTTCAGAGATCATTTGTTCTCTCTACAGCTAAAGACGTCACCATAGTCTTACTTGTTATTATTGTTCTCCCAAATAACGGATTTATAATGTGCACAATGGCAACGTTCGCTAGCACCGTTAGCCAACGGACTATTTGTGAGTGTTTCGTTCCGAAGTAAATAGTATATGCTATTGAAACAACCATTGACGACATAACAATACATTTTAACTGCAACAATATGGTATTTTCACTATGTATTAGTTTTTGCGCAATGCTCCACCAAAATATATAGCAACAAAAAAGCAATTACTATGTGACGATTAAATGGATAATTTTAACGCTCTGTTGCACATGGTAAAAAGATATGTGCAAATTTATCCTTTATAATATTAAATAAATAATATTAATTATCAATTTAGACACAGTTCTTAAATAAATCGAGGAAAAATAAAAATCTGTTTCAGAGATATAATTATAAAATGCGGGGGATTTTATAGCAATCAATTACCAGCAGGGGCGGACTGGGCCGATGCCCAACCGGCCCCCGGGACAGTGCGCCCTCGTGGGCGATAGGATTGGCTATAGAACTTGCGCCCTGCGATAATCTAATGTATGCGCCCTTTGAGAAGACCTGTTCCGTCCCTGATTACCAGTGCATGTTTACGTACGTAGTTGCAGCTCATAGTTATATTGCACAAACGTAAAAACATTAAAAAAGTCCAGTTCTGTAAGTTAAATTTTGGGGTAATTTTTATTTATAATAAGCTCGAGTAACCTTTACTAGCTAATTATATTTCCACTTTGAACGATTCGTATCAGTTTTTGAAGACAATTACGTGTTTTATTAACGTGTGGTTAAAATGAATATTATGGAGAATCGAAAAGTTTGCTTATTAATTTTCGTTCTGTTAAGTGTTTGTGTGATATATTAGCCATCAATAACATGTAAGGGTGATGAAGTAGTTATTCTACTGGGCAAAGACAATATAAATATATTTATGGTTCCCTCAACAGCAGAATCTATCCTGCCATACTCAACTACCCAAGGCAGTAGCCAGGATTTAATTTCGTGGGAGTTCAAAAATTTTTACAGCATGTATTAATACAATCACAGAACACAGGGCTGTAGCCAAGTCCCATTAAAAATTTAGTTTTGGGGGGACCAGTCCTTAAGATCCCCCCCCCTGGATACGGGCATGTGCAACTACCCATATGTATGCCTTGAAAATCATTAACAAATTAAGTGATCCACACAGCACTAGTAAAATTTCTTTTATAAGATCCTAAATATTTCCTTAAATACTTTTTAAAAATGCACGGAGATTCAATAATTTTATTTCTTCGTCTAATTTTCCATTTTCACAGCTACAGTTAGCCCTTTTGATATCATCGACAGACCGCCCCTGACCCTTCTCCCAATGCTAAATAAAGCCTTGGCTAACTCCAGCACCTTATCGAAATATCGCTATCACGTAATGCCACACGTCTGCTTTGGGAAGTTAGCCTACCGCTTAACCATCTGCTAGATTTTTTGCCTTTTATTGTTATTTTTCCATTTGAGTGCCTCATTATAAAGAAACCCCTCAGCAGCTGTTTAGTTAAAATGCCACGCCGTGATAACGATAAACGAACAATGGTGACGCCCTCCCTATTATTTCATTAAAAAACTCACTACTAAATACTGCCAAAAACAACAGCAAACCCAAATAACAGCTGCACTTGTATAGAGAAAATTTACGCGCCATTTCATAAGCGTTGAAGTTTCTCAGCGTCAACTCATCGTAAAGATATGGAAACACATTTTTCAATCCTCGTCGCTATTATTTTATTGACTTTTCTGCTTATATTGCATCTTATACAAATACAAATAAACAATACTATGCCAAACAAGGTTTATTAGCTAAAGTTTTGAAAAAAAATTACATAAAAGAATGAATTTCTGCAAAGTTTTTAAAAATTCTAAGGTATCATATTTTTGGAATAAATTTTCAAAGCGGGTTCACTCAGGTAATTAGACAAGAACTTTCTTTCCTAAAAACAAAGAGTTTTTATTTTAATATGTAATAATCTGCCGATTTCTCCGTCACAGAATGCTTTAAAAAATAAAAGATTAAAAAACTATTTAACAATTATAAAATGCTTGTAACATGCCTAAAATTTCATTAAAAAATTACTCGTCTTTTTTCCCCCATATAACTCTTACGATCGCTATTTCAACGTTAGACAATTCGGAAATAAAATATACAAAAAATATTGCTCTTATGTTTAGGAAGCGCAAAATGTGTGTGCGCGATAAATAAGCATACGGAAATAAACACAGTACATAATTCAGAAGTTCAGTACTGCACACAAGTCATTACATTCCCACAAAACTACGCACAGATTATATAAACTTGAGAACATGGTGGCTAGGAAGGAATCGTGGTTAGAAGGCCATCGCACAAATGAATCCAAAAATTGCTTAACTGCGATGAATTTTCATGTTTTAATCGCAATTCAGAAGTTAAACATGTGTAAATAAACTCTCGTAAATAAATAAATAAACAAACAAACAAATTAAGTCTCAGTGTACATAACTAGTTTGAACATGTTGTCTAATCTCCATTGATATTGAAGAACCAAAGATGAAGAAATATTACCACTGTCTGGAGATGGATTACATCCGGGAAGTTTCCGGATGGCAAGGAACAATCCGTTTTTGATTGGCTGCTAGAGGAAACGACAAACTGAGAGGAAAAGTGAAAGAGGATGTTTTCAGTGTTCTGATTCTTCCCATAGACTGCTGCTTGGGATGGTAAAAACCTTCGGGGATCGAACACATTGACAGGTAAAGAAGAAAAAATAAGCGCTTCTTCCATATCGACATAATTCATATCTTCCTTGCTCCCTTTCTCATCGCTCTCCCCCCGTCTGTTTACCGAAGGAAAAATGTGCTTGTGCAGCCTACTGACTTACCGTTTTTTCTCGATAACTCAGTCTATAGAACTATTGGACAAGAATCTGGACATTCTGTATTTCATTAGATCAGCTTCCATGCGAGGTCTTTGTGAATTGTTTGGAAGTCTAAATGTTTAGTAGCCTTCTCAAGATCAGTTATAGAATCTAATGGGCATACAAAAATTATATGCGTTACACAGTTCTAAAATTTTCTTATTCCATAAAAGCGTCATCGTTGTCTATATTGCGGGATAGAAGTGTCCGGGATAAAGAGTTTCATCGCATGCTCTCCACCACACTTGCTTTGGTTTGAAGAAAAATTTGTGTTAGAGAAAAGAACCAGAATAGACATTTTACAAACGGCTCAAAAGAATTCAAATCTTGAATGCTTTGGCTGAATTTTGTCTCTTGGAAGGAAATTCGTCTGAATTTGAATAACCTGTCCGTTTATTTTTGGCAGTTCCGTTTGACGTGTTGGCCATCAGCCAACGCTGATTTGACGCGCCCCGAAATTTAGCGACTATTCCAAAAAAGCAAAAAAAGCAAAAAATGCGATAATAAAATAAACTGGTCATCACGATAGAGAACGTTCGCTATGTGGATAAAAAGTTGTATGCATAATTGCACATACTCTAACGAGCGGAAACGTAAAACGAAACGTGTTACGCTGTGTATATATGGGCCAGAACGAAGAGCAACGTATAGGTAAAAAGGGGATAGTTTAATAGACGCATGGATGCATTCGTCCTTTAACACTATATTATATATTTTAAAACTATAGTATAGGAAAAATGATCTAGATGTCCAATGGGAATAAACGAAAATTTATGCCAGTACTTTCGCTTGAAATTAAGCATCTTATCTTTACAGGCTGTACATATAAGACAAGTTAATCTATATAAGCACATATGCAAGTTATCTATACAAGCTTTATAAGTCATTTACAAATTATTATTAAAATAAAATAGAGTTGAGAAATGCAAGTACCTATTCTAGATTTTTATCCTGTTAGTAGAACGGCCATGCTACAATGTTAATGAAATTGTTCAATATGACTCTAAAATAATATTAATATACACGACAGACAAGAAGAGTAAACAAGAATTTCACCAACATGAAGAGCAAACTTAATGATTAATGTCGATCAAATGCAAATTAGTGCACCTTTTCATCGTTCACTGTACATTCTATTGCTTTATTGTTTACTCCCGCTAAATAGTATTATCGCCCATAGAGGTGTTGTAAACCTATATGTATTTTTTATTTTTTTACACAACGTTTGAAACTATGAGAAATTTTACAACTGAACACTCACAACACTAAATGTATAAGATTTTAGGCATTCAAACTATACCAGTACCTTCAACTGACCAGAACCAAAATGGCAGCGCGACAACTAAACAGTGAATTGTTCAATACGTTTCATGTGGTTTCTACAGATAGATAAAAGAGTCTTCTATATTACAGATTAAAGTTATATATATATATATTATTACAATAATCTTTTAAAATTCCACACGACTACGTTGAAGGGTCATGTTTGTTGTTCGAATTAACTTACTTGAGCGTTTCAAGTATTTACTAAGCAAGTTAAAATTGTCCTATAGTTAAAGTTTGCTAATTTTCCGGAAAATCCTTTATTTTCTATCAATTTGCCTAGGATATATACTTAGAAGGACAAATGAAAAGGAAGCGAGAAAGAGGGAGAGAGATTTAATTAATTTTCTTACGTTTAAAAAGTTTATATAAATTTTGTAACTACAAATACACTCATACATTTAATACTTTATATACTAAAGAATTACTGACGTGCCGTGTTGTTTTTAGATGCTTTCTCGCGTATCAAAATGTATTTTATTAGGATTTCCTCCCATGGTTTACATCCGTTCTAAAATTGATAAAAAATACTAAAATGCTTTAAGTACGAGCATACGTATTACGCAAAGCTGTTGTCCATACCGATGGAATTAATTTAAGAGAGAGAGGCCCATCACATACCTTTTAGATTTAATTTAGACTGAGCAAATTTTCCATAAGTGGAACAGAGCTTAAAATTATTTTACTCAATGTTTGCCTAATGTTGGAGATCCAGATTAAAACGTCCCTCCATATCAAATACCCTGACAATTGCAAATGAACAGAAGATACACAATTTTCAATAAGTACTAAATTCATTTCTCTATTTCCTGAGTCAAAAACGTTTTATGCAAAATCCGGAATGGGGACACGGGGGACAACAATAAAACATTCTTCGCAAAAAATAATTGCGAGACTAATTTTAAAACAACGAATATTTAAAAGCTTTCCATAACTTAATGGATTCTTTATTAGCGTTGTTCAAACGCTTCAGGTAGATTTAATGCTTTTAAAGTGGCCATTGCACGTCATCCCATTAGAATGTTTCAACAAGCGGGAATGGCAATCATGAAATATATCAAGATAGCTGGTTCCTATATAACAGTGGTTCTCAAAGCTTGTGTCGCAAAATTCGGTGACTGTGTCGTGAAAAAATAAATGTTGTGAAGAACATTATTTATTAATACGGAAGTACATATGCACATTGTGAAAACTGGAATAGCTGAAGTTAATGAGTCAATAATATATATTATATATATTTTTAGTTCAGTGAGAAATATGTGCTTGCTTATTTCTGCACAATTAGTCAATACATGGTCGAATTACAGACAAACACGTCGTAATTCTTGATCAAGAGAAAGAAGCCTCCCCCGTTTTCTACTTTTAATGTTAGCCATCGTTGAAAATCCTCGCATTTTTATTCGATCCTGGGGGAATCGCTACTTGTATTTTCACAACGAACATCATTTTGGATGTTCAATCTGCGATGTTTAACTAAAAACTTCTCCACATTGAACAAAAATATAAAACACAGCCACAAAATGTTGCGACTTAATAAACAACGAACTCGGAACAAAATAAACACACAACCATTCGTAAATGATTTATTGAACTTGCCTAACCGCTCTTGGTAATAATAAAGCCCCGCCGCAGTAATGCCATCTATTGTACAGGTGTGTCGCAATATCTGACGCCGCAGAATAATATGTCACGTGTTAAGAAAGATTGAGAACCACTGGTATATAAGGATATTGGCGCTCAAATATCGTAAAACATACGTTCAAAAGCAGCGTTTGAATTTAGTCATTCTGAAACATGGAGTTCAAAACAAAATCAAAACAAAGAATAATTGGTTTCAGCCGCAGAATGTCTGACTATCGAACGACCAACAGCAGCAATAAACCAGTTGCCGAAATCAGTACGTAATAGTACAAAATACGCTATGATTATGTAATAATGTTAATGAGTCTTACGAATAGACTACTTCAAATATCAAAAACAACGCAGGGCTTCCGGCACAAGATACAACGGATATTTTAAAACGCAGTTCAGCTAGTGTTTGTTCGCCTGCATCCGTTATGACTATTTTACCGGACGACGTAGTGTCACGAAAACTGGCTCGCACAACAAAACGGGTCGCCGCGCTCACGACTTAGTAGAAATATATTGCACTACATTTAGCGAGATGAACCAACTTTCTGCATAAAGTCATGCAGCGGACAGTTTCCTGGCGTGACCTCTTCGTCAAGGCATCACGACAGTATCGTGCAACTAAGATTCGTCACAAAAGCAGGTCCATTTCTAGGCTCGATTAGTTAAAGGAGTGAAGTCATCAGTGCGCCATAGTTAATAGAGTGAACTCATAGCAAAAAGATCCATATAAAATTTGAAAAAAAGGGGGTGGAGGGAATGCTGTCATTATCGGTAGCATTGAGAAATTCCAAGTTTTAGAGGAGGTGGTGGTGATATATGTCTGAGTGGAAGGGAGGAGGAAGAGGAGGAAAAATTTGAAGTTTATATAAACACAGTTGATTCAAACTTTAGTTAAGGAGAACTTGTATGTAATTTGTAACATGGCGAGCCTTGAAAATACAACCGAAAACTTGGCGGGTGGGTGTGCGCAAACGAGAGTTTGCCTATATCTCTAAAAATTCCTACCCCACGAAAGAAGCTCATACATTTGCTCTGATAATAATTTTAACACAATTTAGTGAAGCGTTGGGTAATTGCATCAAATTTATAATATCTAGATGATTTCAATAATTGTTTAGCATATTATTTATATTAAGTATATCTGGATGACACCGCCATTATTGTCTTGAATAATTATACAAGTTAGGTATACCTACCAGATTAAATATTACTTTGAATTTGAATTTCTTTAAATCCATTAGTACGTTTTCAATATATATTTTTATCACTAATGAATAAAAACCATTATATAATCTCCATCAAATAAATCGACGCATCCTGAAATAATTGACCGACTTTTTTCACGTGAACTTTTCAGAGATTAATCGATTATTTTTGTTACAAGTGAATTTAAACTTTATTAATAATTTTGCTAAACCCAGTAAAATGTCACATTTTGGCCTTTATGATTAAACATAAAAAAAATATTAAAAGACGTAAATCTTACTCTTCTAGAATAAATTTCTAATATCTAAATCGTACTTCCGTTTTCAAAGATATACAGTCTTATATAAATTAAAAGTATCTACATACCCATTAAAAGTATCCATATACCATTTATACTAAAGAATTTGCATTCATTAAAAGTATCCATAAACTTCGCCAGTTTTTAATGGATATGAACATATATAATGCACGAATATAAGCTTTTATTGCATTAAAGACACATACATAGAACAAATGTTTTCTGCACAAAACTTCGCACATTTTAATTATTACGAAACGTTGGTGATGTCTTTTGATGGTTCATGACGTTTGAATGACTTAGCGGGGTTCTTGTTTTGCCTAATCCATATGAAGTGATAGAATTTATTTGCTTCAAAATCAAATTTTCACAATTGTTGCTTTTGATTTCATTCATTCACGAATTTTCGTGTTATTTAAAAAAGAAAGCACTTCTAAAAAATCAAGTTTTTGATCAAAAAGAAGAATCTTACTTTTGCATAATATTCCTCAAATTTCTCCCATTTGCATCCGAAAAATGTCAAGTATTTGGCCATTTTTAGAAACTTGCAAATTTCATTACTAAACATGATTTTGAAATATTTTTCAATAAATATTTTCCTTTTAAAATGCTGTTTTGTAGTGAACGCATTGAGAAGAATTGGTTTGATAAAACTAATTAGTGAAATTTAATTAATCTTCCAGGGAGTTTTTCAACAAATTATTTATACCTTTGCGCTATATATTTCTCATTTTTCAAAAAAAAAAACGTTATCATTCGTACCTGTATTTACGTGGCTGTTCCTTTGTCTGTGAGAACTTTTCACCTGTGATTCATTTCTTATTTTCCCATAATTTTACTCTCGGAGCATTAGATCAGTATGCCAATACTGTATGGCATCCTTATAAATCTCCGTCAGTTTCTTTTAATACCAACTAATCATTTTCAAATTGGAGCTTAAGGAATGTAATACCTTTTTACATACAACCGCAACATGAAATTTCCTTATTCATACAAAAATTTGCTTTATCCGGAGCGCTTAAAAGCTTAAAAAAAAATTAAAAATTTTCTGATGTTTTGAACTACAAAAAAAAATAGTATTCCTCCTCTCTATATAATCTCCCCTCCCACTTTAATGCCTTTAAAAAGTTTTCGCTAATCATGATGGTGCCATCAATAACAATGGTTATGGTTTAGTTCCTTCCGTTGCATAAATATTTTTTAATATTTATATATGCAAACCAATTGTCTTTGAAGAGTTCAGATGAATGTTCGTTGTTACCAGGACCGTAGCCAAGATTTAATTTCGGGGGTTCATAAATTTTTACAGCATGTATCGATACAATTACAGCATGCAAGTCCGTAGCCAAGTCCCATTAAAAATTTAATTTCGGGGGGAACCGGTCCCTAAGATCCGCCCCTGGATACAGGCATGGTTATTACAAATTATGACGAAATCTATCTTTCATAATACAGGTAGATTTGACTTCGACGGCTAAGCTGCTTTTTCTTTTCTCCTACATATATTTTCGCCGTCAATTTCCTTATTGTTTTCAGGGTCAGCCTTAACCGCTGCGGTGCCCAATTTGAGTCAAATCTAAGGGATCCCCTTGTATGATCCCCGCACATATATAAATATGTAAAAAAGATTACCCTTCCACAAAATGCGGGGCTCGATTGAATCACATCAGTCAAATTAGCTTGAGGCCGTTCCCAGTAGTTTTCTATATTTTAGACACATAAGCGTGAATCGTGCTTGCTGCGTTAATTAAAACTGAAGTCAACAACCTCAAAAAAAGTTCAGTTTTGCACAAAAAGCAAAAAAATCACTCAGCAATAAACAAGATGAGACTCTATCGATTCCCTCAAATCGGGTAATCCAGGAAGTGGAAAAGAAAATCTCATACCGGATGTGCTCATGAAACGACTATGCGGAACAGGATATATTCTTGGGTTTCCTATTTCTATATCCAAATTTTTATATTCTTAATTCTTAGATCCCTATCTTATTCTTAATCTGACAGTTCCATCCAGGTGCGAACATGCAAATAGTTTTTAAGCGCAATTTCCTCAATATTAATTAAAAATAAAATCTAAAATAATTATCTCACCGGTTGCATCTTTTACTTAACAGGGATAACCATTCTCATACAAATTACTTATTCTTGATAAAAATTAGTTATTCATACAAATTATTTATTCTTGATAAAAATTAGTTATTCTTGATGAAAATTACTTATTCGTAATGAAATTTGCTTATTCTTGAAGAAAATTGTTTATTCCTGATGAAAATTACTTAATTAAATTGCTTTTATGTACTACATAGGGTGCGGGCATACCCGTTTTTAAAGTTGCATGCATAGCGATATTAATAATAACGATTTCCAAATAACTTCCTCATAAAAAATAGTACAAAAATTTAAAATATAATAAACTGTTAAAACTATTTTACCGTACTAAAATATTTTGCTATGTATTAAACTATTTTACTATCTATTAAATTACTTTACCATATATTAAATTACTTTATCGTATATTAAACTACCATACATTGAACCGTATTAAATTATTTTACCATTTATTAAACTATATTACTATGAATTGTTTTACATTTTTGTACCTTTATGACGCAAGGACTTGACAGGTCAAGCTGCGCTAGGACCTACAAGTTTTTGGAAGAATCTGAACCGCTTAAATTCGAGGGAATCAACCCCCGAACTATTGTATCAATTATTCGGTAAGTGTTTTAGTTATAGCACCGTTGGAAGTCAAACCCACGTTAATAGCTTGTTAAGTGAGCGCAGGGTCTTTTATTATGTATTAAGACTATTTTAACATATATTATATCTTTATTCCTCGTCATCTAATGTTATTAATAAATTTTTTTAAAAATAAAGGAAAATATTATTGTATACCATTTGCCGTATCAATGTAAACGCAATATTTTAAAGGACTCATTTGGATTGGGTAAAGTGAAAAAAAGAATACAAAATATGGAGAATAAGTACATGTTTTTAAAGGAAATAAGAGTTAATTTTTTATATGTTTACGCATACTTGCGGAATTTGCGTGACTCTATTAGGATTAATAATTTCTAACAAGATATCTAATTCAAATTTTAATGTATTTTAAATACCGATGAAGAAAATAATCATTAAAAATAAAATTTGACACCCACGTATTAGTAGCTCAAACTAGAGCTTATTTGTTTTGGAGAAAAAGAGACACCGTCCTCATGCCAGATTCGAACCAGGGTCCCTCCGTTTAGCCCGGAGTGTCTTGACCTACTAGACGAATGAGGACAGGAACAAACGCTCTTTTTCTCCGTATATAAAGGTGTAAGATATTATTACCCTCCGCAGGGATAACACAATTGCCAAATATTAGTCAAATCCGGTTGTTTCGAATCCGGGATGAGGACGGCGTCTCTTTTTTCCATAAACAAAAATATTTACTAGTTTGAGCTAATAATACGTGGGTGTCAAATTTATTGGTAATAAAAAAAGTCCCCTATGAAAAACTCACAAAAAACTCGCCCCGGTGGCTTTGTGTGTTGACTATTATTTGGCAATTGTGTTATCCCTGTGAAGGGTAATAATATCTTACAAGGAAATAATCCCCAATATCGTGAATATTCTTGCTTTAATCGCAAAATAAAACATGCTCAAACTATTTTGAAATTTTCTCCGTAGAATTTAAAGCAACGTTTATTTCGGTTGTTAGATTGCTGTAATAAGCTTACATCTTCTACAGGGTGTCTCAGCACCAGGGTTATAAACATCTAGGAGGGGTAGGGTACACTTAGAAGAACAATATTTGTCATAGAACCTAGGGTCGCAAACCACTCACAGCGCTAGTTCTAAAACCGTCCAGCATGCACAAATATTTACAACCAGTGCGTGAAAAGCGCCAGATAAAACTCAGGTCAGCTGCACAAGTGCATAGATGATTAGGACATCGCATTTTGCGCTTCTCATGCACTGGTTGTCACTATTTGTGCATGCTGGACGGTTTTAGAACTGGCGCTGTGAGTGGTTTGCGACCCTAGGTTCTATAACAAATATTGTTCGTCTAGGTGTACCCTACCCCTCCTAGATGTTTGCAACCCTGGTGTTGGGACACCCTGTATATCCTCATAGCATCATTAGAAACGGTTGGAACGACTTTCAATAACCTCTGAGCTGTGAAAAAACTTACCCTTGAAAACAGGAATATAGAATAAAAAAAATAGAACTCGCTCTGCTATTCTTCAGTAAAGGTGTACATTTTTAAGAAAAGAAGGAATTTTTCCTTCCTTTGTCTCTCTTTCAGAAGATAAAATCCCTTTCACATTTATAAAGCGTGATTATAAAACAAGGCCGTAAAAGAAACGGAAAAGCATAAAATGGAATCTTCGATGAAACTTTCAGCTCGTATTTGAAAAGCTAAAAACCGATAAAAAACTCTCAAAAAATACTTTTAATTACGGTGCTTTGATGGATGCGGCGCAGAAATTGTTTAAATGACCCTGTGATCAAAATTTAACAAAAATAATCTTCCGATCACCAATGCGAACGCCAGGACACAATCAATACTTTTGAGAGTTGCCGGGTCTTTTCTATTGGCCAGGTTTAAAATATAGCACAAGTGGCCGGGACCAACGGTAATATGGATGAGTCTAAATTTCTCTAAACCAGGAAATCTTCTTTTCACGCGTCAGTTCTTTTCCACTTTTTTTTATCGGAAATAAAAATCCCGGACCCGTCGAAGAAAATCCTTATTTCAAGGATCATTAAAATATGGATTTGTATCAACCAGGACAAAGAAATTGACCGAGTTTAAAGACACGTTCATAGTTTTCAAAAATTGCAACAGAACCGAAGCAAAATCAATCATAGAAGGTACATACACCTGCGATAATTGTAAAACCTTATACACTGAATATTTTTCAGTAACATTTAGAATAAATAAAAGAGGGTTAGGAATATAAAAGTCTATTAATGTTTATATTTTGATTAATAGATCACCTGACACACTTAAAACCTACAGTCATTTCATCGGAGACCATGTAGCAAAGAAAATATCATAAATTACAACGTATTAAGTAAAACGTTCCATTTCTGTCAGAAATAAGCATTTATGTATATATAAAAATTGAATACAGTCTCACACCAGCTGGATCAAAGTTCTAACACACGTAAGCAAGGAATTCTATAAAGGTATTGGCACTCAAATGTCATATTGCAATATATTTAAAAAAAAAAAGAAAACGACTGAAAGAGAAAAGGAATTTTTTACGCTGGATAAGTAGCTACTTTTGATGTCGATGTAAAACAGGGGAATGTGATTATACTCATGTTTGTAAAAATTGCAACACCATGAAGGACTCGTCCGAATTGAATGAAATTTAATGTACAAACGACCTGTGTTGATACAAATAAACGATTAAAATTACAAAGCAAAAAAATAATATTGCATGTCGAAAATCAGTATTTGGTGAAGCCACCACGCGCTGCAATAAGTGATGCTATACGACGTGGCATGGAATCAAACAGATGTTGAATGTGTGCCTGAGGAAGAGCATTCCAGATTGCTTGTATGCGACCCCAAAGTTCATCTGTAGTAGCTATGGGACGAGGATCACGAGCGAGACGCCGACCAACGAAATCCCACACATGTTCAATCGGCGACATATCCGGCGAATAGGCAGGCCAAGGAAGAAGCTGTATCTGTTGTGATGAAAAGAAGTCTTGAACATTCCTGGCAATATGTGGGCGGGCATTGTCCTGTTGAAATACAGCTCCGGGAAGGGAACAACTTCGGGCTCCAGAACTTCATTGATGTACCGGTTGCTGTTAAGATTACCCACAATTCGTAGCAGCTGAGATCGTCCATGATACGCAATCGCACCCCAGACTATAACGCTGGGGGTTCGTCCACTATGACGTTGGATAACGCACTCCGGAAGGTGGCGTTCACCGGTATAGCGTCTAACACGGATGCGGCCATCACTGTACCCCAAATTAAAGCGGGATTCATCAGAAAACACCACTTGTTGCCAATCAGCACGCCAGTCTCTATGTCCATGAGCCCATTGTAGCCGCAGGCGCCGATGGTTTTGCGTCAGGAGGATCCTGTATAAAGGAACTCTTGCACGCAGTCCACGGTGCAGTAGACGCCGACGAATTGATGAAGCACACAATGATACACCTGTAGCAGTGCACCAACGTTCTGCCAACTGTCCAGATGAAGCAAAACGGTCCGTCACCGCCATGCGGACCAGGTGTCTATCATCCCGTGCTGACGTCACCTTTCGGCGTCCACTCCCGGATTTCCGAGTTGTCTGGTTCTCTTGAACCCACTGCTTCCACACTCGCATCACTGTGCTGCTGTTACGCCCCATACGAGCTGCTATTGCACGATAAGAAAACCCTCCTTCACGAAGGCCGATCATTCGTCCCCGTTCAAACTCCGTAACTTGCTGAAATGTCGCCCTCTTTCGTCGTAGAGGCATAGTGACGTCTCATGTAACGTTTACCACTAGCAGATAACCATACACGCCCCGCTACAGCCCTCTATTTATACGGATCCATCAGCAGTTCAGAGGGCGCTGCTCAGCCCACGCATGCGTGATGACTCTGAAATTCTAATCATTTGAATAGCATACCCTAATTTGCATTTCCTGGAAGTTTCAGCTCAATCACG
>QLNU02015360.1:159810773-159850290 GCA_006491805.2 Dysdera silvatica | reverse complement strand
GTTAGATCGACTTCGAAATTACTTATGTTAGATCGACATCGAAATTACTTATGTTAGATCGACATTGAAATTACTTACGTTAGATCGACATTGAAATTACTTATGTTAGATCGACACCGAAATTGCTGGGATCGACTTCGAAACGAAGCTATCTGAGAAGCTCGTTTCTAAAAGGGCCCCCAAGTCATTTTTTTTTCAAAAGTGAGTTTATTGGCCGATAGTCAGCCTCAGTAGTTCGTAAAGGTTTTCGGAGCCCTTTAAGCGATCAAAGTGTCCTAAATCAAGGTCAAAGTTCATAGCGAAAATACAGTTTTGTTCCAAAAGGACCTAAGTCACTCGAGGTTTTTATGCCAAAAAGCCCTAAGTCAAAAAGCTTCTATTCCCTGTCTGTTCTGAAACGCGCACCCTTTTTTGCGCATACCTATGTATTTCAGCAGACTAACTGAAGCACAGTAGTATTGACGCATGCGTAAAATACGTATTTTGCATTATATTTTGGTACGTAATATGCAAATTTTATTCTAGGAATAAAAAAGAAAGAGTAGTACGAGAATGCAAGCAAAACGTGTGTGTGCTGCTGTATGAAAAGTTGTAGCGATACGGAGATTATTTCGACGACTCTAGAACACCCACGGAAACGTAAGCGTGATTCAACTAAATGGCAAAAAACTGTTAAAAAAAGTGAAATTGCATTCTACTATTGGAAAACGCCCAACAGTGGCGTATAAGCACAAAAATGACAGTTACTGCAAAGCAAAACGTCTTACTACTGTCAGCATGCAAAAAGTTTTCGACATTACCTATAGTTCGTTCCCGAAAAATAGTCCGATTGTACCGTTAGAATTAACGGGAGCTGATGTCATAAACGGCCTTGTCGATTACAGTAGAGGGGAGGACGTCATTTCAGAACTGGTTTTTAGCGAACTTTTGTCTGCGTCAAAAACCAGTTCTGAAATGACGTCCTCCCCTCTGCTGTAATCGGCTAGGCCGTTTGTGACGTCAGCTCCCGTTATTTCTAACGGTACCATCGGACTACTTTTCGTGAACAAACTATATAAGGACAGTGATAAAACAAGGCAAGATGCCTTTCTGCGTGCGTGAATGAAAATTAGGCCTCCACCATCGTAACGACGAAGAAAAGAAAAACTAAGAAATCGGAATGTGAGTGTGAAATACTATATTTCAGTATCAGGTGAGTGTGACATTCCAGTTTGTGCTTCAACATTTATTTCTGTCTCTTGTGTGGGGCGGAAAAAAAATTAATAATTTTGCTGAATATTGGTTTATTAATAAACATTCAAGATCGGAATGCAGAAGAGGAGTTCGCTTAAATGAACAGCATTCAAGAACACATCCGTAGCTTTTGTTGTCGCCCATCAAGCCATTATGGGCATAAAAAAAAACGTCATATCGCAAGTACTCATCTACAACTCTGAATGTAAGTAAAATGTGGAAGCTGTTCCAAGAAAAATATAAAACCGACTGTACATATTCTTTATATCATAAAATATTGACGAACGACTTTAATCTTGGTTTTGGTGCACCAAAAAAAAAAAAATTTTTGTTCGTACTGCGTGAAAAAGAAGCTTCAAATGAAGATTGGGAAAGACGTACCACAAAAAGGAAGTTTTAGTAACTGAATATTTACTGCACAAACATCGGAGCAGAAAATTTTATTCATTATTAGGGAAGTTTACAAATGACAAAAACACAATGACTATTTGCTTTGCCTTGATGCAGAATCAGGAATCACCAAGAACACCAATTGCAGAAGTGTATTACTCATTTAATATTTTTGTGGTGTGGTTATTCATCATGGAAAGAATGCCGAACAAACGAAAGATGACATGTATTTTTACACATGGACTAAACATGAGAGGGGTCGCGACCACAATGAAATCGCAAGTGCGTTGTACCACTTCATAATGAAGAAGGTTCCTAACAACGTAAAAAAAATGTGCGCTAGTTTAGTGATGCACGTAGAGACCAAAACAAAAATTACACGGTTTTGGCAATGTTGTCAGTCGTAGCTGTAAAGCGTGATGTTACTTTCACTTACTACTATCCAGTTCGAGGCCATTCATACTTGCCTGCCCTGCGGTGGCGCAGTGTGGTAACGCGTTCGCCTAGTACGCCGTTAATCCGGGTTCGACTCCCAACAGTGTACAAAGAACGCTTACTCAGAGATCTCATAAAAAGATCGCACTGCTCACTGTAGTCCGGGGTTTGGTTCCCTAGGCCATAAGAGGTTCGGATTCCTCGGAAAACAGTAGGTCCCGGCGCAGCATGACCATTGTAGTCTTTGAGCCGTAAAACCACAAAACAAACAAACATACTTGCCAGCGATTGGCCTTTTCGTCGTGTGGAAATTAGCCTTAAGAAGGTGGAAACGATATTGCATCCAATTGAATATTTTAAATATTTTTCCAAAGTTGAAACTCTATTACAGTATACAAAAGATCGAGACAGCATGGATTGGAAAAAATACAACCATAAACACTTAAAGAGTAAGCACACCTTTCTGACATCGAAGCAAATGTGATAGAAATTACAAAACGGGGCGATGGTGTTGAAACAACTACTCAGTATTCTCGGCGACTAATCCTAAAACGTGGGAAAAAATTCAATGGTATTGAGTTGCACGTAAAGCCTCACAACTGCATGGAACACACGAAAAGTGCTAATATTCTTAAACAGTTAAAAACAATCAAATAAACGATGCTCACTTGTGTTTTCCCTTCTACAAACAATAGTATATTAACGATGCTACAGATAGAGAGGAAATAAATGGTGATGACGAAATGGCTTTTGTAAACGAAGGTCTTTAGTAGCTAACTAATGCACATTCATCTGAGTTCAGATTCGGCATAGTGTCCATTGTGTTGAGAATCCTACATAGTTTGTAATACTATTTGTATTTCTATTTATGCAAGATAGTATTTAGCATTCAATTTATTTATAGATGTTGTTAAGCTAAGCAATAAAATTTAATACATTCATACTAATGCACAAATCATTTTGTCTCAAATAAACGTGAATTTTACGTTTTATTGCAAAAGGCCCTAAGTCTCCTGTTTTATGGCAAAAGGTGGTAAGTCAAAACTTGATCAGTTTCGCCACCGTACTCAAACCTCCAGGATTTCTGTCACTTGCATGACAGTTGCAGTGAGGGATGTATAATATTTCCCCAAAATAAGATTTAAATCCAAAACATTATTTAGCGTGAGAATAAAAAATGCGTTTTTCTCAAAAACTGCAAAACATGACTTAGCCCTCTTTGGAAACGAGCTCTTCATCTGAAAAGTAACCATTTTTTACCCTTCATGTCGGCTACACCTGATTTTTCAAAACTAACTTTTGACTACTGAAAATCTTAATCTACCGAAAGCCAAATTGGCATATTTTTGTCTATTATTCACGCTTCTCTGGTCATAAAGTTCTATACTCAAGTTTAATACTCAATATTTTACCACTTTCTTGAGAAAAATTATCAAAACATTGAAGTGAATTGAAAAGAAAAAAAATAAGTTTGCAACGTCCTTGACATTCCAGAAAACCATGTTTGTAAAACAACTAATAATTAATTTTTATAATTCTATGTATTATACGCTTGCTTGCGTTTTTTTTTTGGTTTTACGGCTCAAAGACTACAGTGGTCATGCTGCGCCGGGACCTACTGTTTTCCGAGGAATCCGAACCTCTTAAGGCCTAGGGAACCAAACCCCGGACTACAGTGAGCAGTGCGATCTTTATGAGATCTCTGAGTAAGCGTTCTTTGCACTGCTGGGAGTCGAACCCGGATTAGCGGCGCACTAGGAGAACGCGTTACCACACTGCGCCACCGCAGGGCATGTATTATACGGGATGTCGGAAAAATAATCATAAGATTTTATGTTATCATCACTGGCTCTCCACGAAGTACGAACCTCATCCCATCGGATTTCTACTTCTGGATTCATAGAGAAACCTTGATTTACAACGAAAATTTGAAGAATATTGTCCATCTGAAAGCAAACATTACTACACTGATTGCAAGCATCACTCCAGACGTTCTTGCTAGTTTATGAACCGAGGTTAAATATCTTTTCGATGTATACCGTGCCATTGATGGCTCATATATATAGAGAGAGAGAAATGGTAATGCTTCTCAGAATCTATGTTAGCTATTAACCGAAAAAGCACAATCGCAAAATATATTGCCTATAGTTCGTAACCGTATAAACTGACCCAAACCCCCACCCCCCCACTATTATTTTTGTGAGACGCTGCACCTGAAATTCCAGATAACCATTCAAACCCAAGGACTTCAATTTCATCAAGAAATCTCTAATGAGGTTAATCTAAAATTAAAAGCTTTACTCTGATGTGCGCAGAATCTCGAGAGTGGCCTATATACAAAAAACGAATTACTCATAAACCAGAGACCCCGGAAATTTTCAACGTTTTACAATTTTCAAATTTGCTCTTTTAAAATTTTATTTGAGAATATAAAACTGGAACAGGCTATATCATTTCTATTATTTACCATTGTTCACGGCCTGAAGAGAATTTCAATGCAGAATTTTTAATCTCCCAACGGCACGACAGCTCTAATTCTCTCACAGCATTGAGGTCCAAGAAACACAATGCAAGTTATAACAATGCAGAATATAGCATAAATGCGCATCTACAATTAAATGCACTGTTTTCAAAAGTTTTCATTCTTTCAAATGCAGCCCATCCACGTTTATATCAGCATTTTATTTCGCCCACGAAATCGGAACTAAAAAAATACGTTAGCGTTTTACTAGAACAAGTTTTACATGGATCTTTTCGTGGTAATATTAAAAAATGTAGGAACTGTCAAAAATATTAGTACAGCGTTAATGACTATCTCAAAAGTAAATCGAATTAATTTTTATTTCCAGTTAATATTAAATCGTTTAACTACAATTTAAGCGCATATGTAGAACCAAGGATTCAAAATAGCTTTTCTTGAAATGTTTTATGACACATATTATAAAATAAATGTATTTAATATTAACACCATCTACATTGAATTGCTTGCATTTGCTAATAGATAGCTAACATTGTAATTTCCCTATACACGCCTAAATATCCAATTTTAAATAAATATATAGATAACTATAACGTAAACACTTACTTAATTGGGGGTCCTTTTGCGATAACACACACGTGATGTTGCTCATTATATGATGTCAACACCAGGGCGTCAACTTAAAAAAATATTGCCCCTCCCCCGAATGGGAGAACACACAAATGCAGTTAAATGAGTTAACCAGATGGTGTGAAAACGTAAATAGTAATTTATACATGTTACATGTAATGGGGTAGCAGGGAAAAATGTATGGGGGGGTTCAAGTAGCTTTAATGTATTTTGATATCCGGTTTGGGACTTGAGCCCCTGAACCTCCCTTTTCCCACGCCACTAGTTACATATTAGGTCTTTCACTCTCGATTATATTTTGCATTTCTTTATTCGTTATCCATCTATTTCGGGAGGACCCAATTCTCCCCAATGGTTTTGGGAGCCAAAAGGACCTCGACGTCTTAGAATTGCAGCTCCTGCTATGCACTCTTGGGGACTTGACCACATGAGGGGTTTGGGTGCTCTTGTTTGATTGACTTGATCTCAGACAAATATATACTTTATAAACTCGTGTCCAAAATTAAGGTTATACTCAATATCATGGAGGAGATACAAATTACGTTTTTTAACTTTCAATGTGCTTTATTTATAAAAAATCATTTTACAGAAAATTAAAGAGCTATAACTACTTAATAGAATTTCAACAAATCAAATTCTTTCAGGTATCCTATAAAGGAAAATCCGCAATCAAAAATAGTACAGAAATTGAAGGTGGAAAACAAAAATTCGTAAAATGTAGATTTAGTATAAAAAGTCGCATACATATACATCAACTGTCATTTTCCAATAATTTTACATGTTTATGGGAGAAATGTATTATTCAGTTTTTTACGAATTTTCGTTTTCGAGTTTGAATGTTTGCATCAACTTTAATCGTGGATTCTCCTTCATAGGATGCCTAAAAAATTTTATTGGTTGTGATTCTGTGAAGCGTTTATAACTCTTTACTTTTCTGAAAAACTATTTTTTATAAATAAAGCACATCGAGAGTTAAAAAGCAAAATCTCTCTCTCTCTCCCACTGAAATAACATTGAGTGAAGCCTTAATTTTGGACACAAGTTTAAAATATATTTCTCTCTTCAAAACGAAAATGCAAGAGAGGGAGAAAAAGACACGTGTTGCTAAAGTAGATAGTTGTGCATGTTTTGCTCCTACTAATATGCAAATGCCAATAGGTTTTCCGTATGTATGTTTGCACTAGGGTTGTTGCACGTGAAGAAACAAATCTATGTATAACTTTGCCTTGAACTTTGGCAAAACCACATTATATATATGGATTTATTTTTATTTTCATTGTGAAAACAAAATTATCCAAAGTTATTTCATTTTAAGAACGAAGTTTCGCAGATGTCGAAAATGAGTACGCAGCGGGATTGCTAGAAACATAAACAGGAATTTTGGGTGACTACATATTTTTTTTTAAATATATAAAATCAAACCTCTATTCACCGAACGTATATTTTGCGAAATTTTCCGTTTAGAGAATTTTTTGTGAGTATTTGAAATATTTGCGGATTCCCTTATAACATTTTTTCGAAATAGTGAAATCCATTCTCTCTTTTACGAAATTGTTTCCCTTCTTCTAAACTTTTCAAGACTATATTTATGGTACCGCACAAAGGTACAGAATGCATATTATAACAAGAAAAACTGTTTCAAGTTAACAGTCCAGATAAAGAAGTTAAAACAAAATCTATATAAATTATGCATATTGTGTTTATTCCATTCGTATATTAAAATTTAACAAATATATGTACATCTATAATTATATGATGCTGTATATGGATAGTCAAATCTTTCTTTAACGAAGTATGTTTTGCGAATTCCTCTATTTAGCAAATTTTTTGTGGAATATCGAACCATTTTTAGATTTCCTTATAAATTATCTCCAAACAGCGAAGCCAATTCTGTAATTATTTTTTTTCTTTGTCTAAACCTTTTTACGCTTAAGATAAAAACACTTATATAAGAATAGAGATTTGACTCTATATGCAGTGCGGTTATAATTAAATTTCCTCTGTTTAAAACTATCTGTAGCCCGAAATAATAAGCGGGATGATACCGAATTCTGTACTCATACTATTCAAGAGATGGGAAAAAAGAATTTTTTAAAAATAATAATTCCAAAATTTGCCGATTGGGGAAAATTGTAGATCTTCAAAATAGGAAATATGTGAAAAAAACACGAAAAATTTATAACTAAAAGAAATCTATAATTACACTTTCATTTTTTAAATTTACTTGTTGCAAGAACTAAAACAATTTAAATAAACTTTTCTAAAATTTGTATTTTAAAATAAAAAAAAACGGAAGTAGATGCAGTGGCTTTCCATGGAAATCTCCTCAAGGAGATGAAGGTTAGCTTCATCTCGATGGGATAATCAATAACTTCTCCACAAATTGCCGAATTGGGCTTCAGAAGCTCCAAACGTTATTCATCAAGTTCCTTTGCATTTTCCGAAAATTAAAATATGGTACATATACGATGCATATAGTGATGTGTTCGCAGCACAAAGCTATCTTTACATACTACATATCTTCCTATATCCATAACTGCAGGAAAGAAGACACTTGGCTAAGATAACTTTCGTGTAGGGTGTAGCTCCGCCTCATACTTCAGGACAAGTGCAGAAGCTGTAGCTGCGCCATTCTACTAATGAAAGCGATGAGTCGCTGTTTTCCTATAACATGGCCACCAAGATCACGTGTTCTTACACCGTCTGATCTTTTGCTGTGGAGCCATTTCAAAGCCAGTGTTTATCGAGCAAGTGTTCCTAACCCACTTGCTTTAAAAGACAACATAAAGCACCATGTACAGAATATTTCTCCAGAAACGTTGCATTCTGCAGTTGGAGGTGAAGCATGTCGAAACACTTTCTGGCCCAAAATAACGGCAATCACTTTATGCTCAACTTCAAAGTCGGCGATAACGTAAATAAACGTTGAACGAGTTGTAAAATCATTTACTTTGACAATTTACCTAAATTTCTTTCAATTTTTGCAACGAATAAACTTTAAAAATGAAAATACATTTTTATATTTGTCTTATTTTTCGTGCATTTTTTTCGCGAATTTTCAATTTTGAAGCGCCACGTTTTCCCCTATCGGAAAATTTTAGAAATATTTTTTTCTTCGCATCCTTCTCCCCATTCTTTGAATCGTATGTGTACAAAATTTGGCGTCATTCCTCTTAGTAGTTCATTCTGCAGGGGCTCTAAACATGGAAACTTTAATTATAGCCACCTGGTATATTTATGTATTTAATTCAAGTAGTGGCAAACAATGCTGTAGTTAAACTTGCTGATGCAAGACACTTAATAATTATCAATGGTAGGTGTAGACTACACGTCACGGCACTCAACGAAATAAAACCATTTCGTAACTCAATAAAACTCCATATTAGCATGAATGATTTGGGTACAGCTAAATAAATAACAGCTCACCTACAAACGAACGGACATTTAACAACCTCCATGTCTCCCATACTTCTATAGCAGCAAAGATATATGAGGAAATCGGATGGCAAATCAAGTATTAAAATGTTATCTGCTTGTTTTTAGTTGGCTTGTTTGCAGACATCTTTTTCCTCAAGCCCGATAGAACAAGCAGAGACCACGAAATTATGCTTATTAATTGGAACTACATGAATTCAGAGGCCTAAATTCTGACTTCTTATCTAGGTTCCATCGTGCGATTTGCAGCTGTATGAATAAAATTGGACAAATAAGTAATGTGGCAAATCGTTGGATAAATTATGGATACCATTCCCTTTCCAGTACTCTCGTATACTGTAATTTGGAGCATCCTCACAATATCTTCTGAACTAAAGCATAACAATGTTAAAAGAAGGATCTTCAACGAGCGTGAGGTTGGGCTGAAATTATCATAAAGTCCTTCAAAGCATTACCATGCATTATTAGCTGAACTAACTCTTATTGTCAACGAGTATCCACAGACTTTTATGTATGCATATATGTCCTCAGTTACTCTAATGTTACAACTGGCATTCACCAGGGTTGAAAGCAGTTTGTCCTAGGATCCAAGCAACAGATGTTAAGGCATAAAAAAAAAGTGGCAACAAGGTTATCGGAAGTGGCATACATCCTATGTTGATGCTCTTCCGCTCTCAGGTGGGACGCTTCGTGGGAAATATCCCCACGAGGGAAAGTGTCCCGTCCCCTGTTCAATACCTGTTAGGGGATCGACACCCCGTGTGAACTATACGGGCACTATAACCTAGGGAGACCCTTTTCCGTCGCCTGGGAAAAAGGATGCATACGAGGTAGACTGGAGAGCAAGTGGATACGGATGTGAATAAATCGGTACAGAACCAGGATACAAATACGCACTGAAGCCGGAAAAACCAGAGGTGCATATATATGCACCTCAACTCGTATTCTCAGTATATGACCTACAAGCCTCAGTTAATTTAACCAAACTGACAAATCCGTCACCTTGGCAACTGCGATGCAACGGGAAATACACGATTTAATGTAACTGTCTGAAGTGGAGAATGATTGGTTGAGTATGACATTTTACGTGACTAATATCGCCTGATGTAATAAGGGAGCAACTACAGAGATTCACTTGATGGAGAAATGTTGCGATTAGCCAAATTAGAGAATCACGCTCTATAGTTTCCCTGAAAACGAATTTATATTTATTTAGTACACAAGCACCATAAACTGCATCAACGGCAGATTGCGACCAGAGCTTCTAAAGACGATATAATTTGTTGCCCAAAAGCCCATTGCATGGTCCACGTAATAAAATTCAATAATTAGAAGCTTCTGTTAACATGTATAATAAAGCACTAGGATTTCAAACGCGTGTTCCTTCATGTTTTGTGGAGAGTTTCCCTAGTCGTAAATTATTCCACAGCCATGCATAATGTTTTAAACGTACGAAGTTACACATATTATATTTTATTATACACACATACACACACATATTACCGTGTAATATGCGTTTATAGTACACGATAATATGTGTAATATGCGTTTATATGTTTTAAACGTGTGTGAAAAATATCACTATTATATTGTACATTGGTTGCGACGACTTTTAACCTTGATGTGCTAGGCTGACTTCGACTCAAAATACTGTGTGTTCGCGCACAGCTGACGGCTGATACCGTTAGCAGACGGGTTAGTCCATTGCAGTTTAGGGAAGGCCGTCTTGGAGGAACTGGTTTTTCCCACATGAAAAACCAGTTTCGGCAAGACGCCCTTCCCTAAACTGCAATGGACTAACCCGTCTGCTAACGGTATCAGGCGTCAGGTCTGCGCGAACGCACAATAAGTATGGTTGTATCGCAACAGACGGGACACTTTAAACCATCTGCCCCATTCCAAGTAACCTGTAACATCGTCTTGAGACGCAAATTCCAAAAAGAAGCGAAGCTGTATTATATCTACGTAAAATTTAAAAGATAGAACATTACAGAGACAGGTGAGTTTCAGGCGTTAAGTTCGCTCAACCCCTGTAAGTGATTTATCTGCAGCTGAACAGAACCACGGCACATCTGCAAATGACTAAGTATTCACAGAAATCCCACTTCGTATTGGAAAGAATGACGTCATAATTCTAATTCTGGAAAACGTTGCACATAGATGACCATCATTTCCAAATTATTCAAAAAGAAAATCCTCGAAACGGGCTAATCAGATATAATTTGTACTGTCCTTATGAATCCAGCAATCTTGACCTAGCACAAGCCTTGCACTTTCTTTAATGGCTTTCACTGCAATCTTCAATATTATTTTTTCCTCCTTTTTTTACTACATCAGAGATAAGCATCCTTCTCGTTCGTTTATAAAGAAAGCGCTACTTTATAAGCGAAAAGCGTGATTAAATGATTCGTCTCATTTAATTACTCTTTCCGAAGACGGGCTTATTCCGTGCATAATTAATAGTTTACTGTGCAGATAAACACGGAGGGTTCGTCAGAAACTAACCCTATAGAAAAAGGATTCTCGTGCAGAGAGTCTACGAGTTACGGTTAATCATTCTGTTCTTAATGTTCCGTTTCGCGTGCGGAACTCGGAACCGATAATATTATGCAAAAATGGGAAAAAAGAGGCGCCAGCAAAGCTCCAAACTTCAAACATTGTTTCCATTTGCTTTACCAACAAACTGTCGCTTTCCCAAGCAAGAATTTCCTATTTCCGAATAAAGAGGAATACGCAATTCTCATAATGAGGAATGCATTCTTGAAAGCTTGTGGCAAAATTTTAATTTGGTACTGGTGCAAGTGTATGTTTCTGATAGCACCACTAGGTCAGACATTCAATTTGTTTCCCGTTTCTGAGCGCACAAGTTATTCGGCTTAAATTTTAAATGGACAAATTGTTAGTTAGATCCTGTAACCGTGCTTAACTTGATCTCCGAACTGAAATGCATTTGCAAGCGTCCATACGTTATCGAGATTCACTAAAGTTTGATTAAAACGCTGGAGAAACAGGGGTTGTCTTTCAAAGATTTACAAACGCAACACAAGCCGGCAAATGGATTTTCTCTTGTAATAGCCATCGGTAGCGTAGCCAGTAGGGGTGCAGGGGGGCGGTAGCCCCCCTGGAATATTGTTTCGAAAACTAGGGTCCTAGTTGACATTTTAACTTTTAAAAGTTAAGCGAAGAGAAAAACTGATTTGAAAACGCCCCTTCCCCACAAGTGAAAACTGAGAAAAACGTGGTTTTTTTAAAGAAAAAAATACCCTTTTGTCCTAGGATAGGGCCAAGGCACTGGCGTATGCAGGGAGGTAATAGGGTTATAATCCCCCATTGAGTTTTAATTGCTGAAAACGAAATCGTACTAAGAAATAAAAAATGTACTAAAAATCGTTTGACGAAAAAAATAAATAATTATTAAATGAATGGATTACAACTTCAAAAAACTTTTTTTTTTACATTTTTTATACAAATATACTGATCTTTTAGCCTAATATAGATTAATGCCTATATTTTACCAATCGCAACAATACTAAACCCCTTAAGTGCATACGGAAACCAACGTGCTATCGTTCATAGTCCAAAAAAATATCCGTCACGCTTGTTCACATGAAGAGCTTAAATTTCTTTCGTGCATTTGTATTTTGATGTGAGTAGGGTTTATTTTACATGCTCACCCTCTCCCCCCTGTCGATAAAACCTGGCTACGCCACTGACAACCTTAGGGTAGCGTAGTAGTAAAGCGTTTATCTACCATACAGAAAATCCGAAGTTGGATCCAAATGGCACCCAATGCATGCCGATATTTCTACCTGCCTTTAGTCCGGGGATCGATTCCCCAGTGGACGAAAATGCAAATTCCTCTATAAACAGCAGGCTCAGACTTATCATTTCCATACCTGTTCTTCCGCCATAAAACCTAAACGAACTGCTTTATAATGCGGCAGTGATAATATATAGTCGTTCTATTATTATTTTAAAATTCCCGACACCATATACTCATAAAAATTATTTTGTACTTACAGCTGACGTTACAGAAACGGACATTAGTTCGTTTCCTTTCGGTGGGTTTGAATTTGTGAACGTGGACACGCTTCCTTTGACTATGGGGAAAATTTAAGCGTCGGTCGTTGCCATGGCGACCAGAAGAAATAGACGAGGGTAAAAGACGGAGGGTAGGGGAGGGAAAACCACCGGAAGTGACGCCAGGTCGTGTTTCCTGTTTGCGGGACGTCCGGTGTCCATGGTCCGACGGCTACAGCCGTATAAAAGGCAGCTTTACCCTTATTGTTAACTCAGAATAAACCGAATGAATAGCCAACTAGGAACCTTACCTATTTTTTGGTTATTCCCTCCCCCGCCTCTATTTCCATTTTATCCCTCCCTCCACCTTATTTTTCAAAGTCGACCAACATAAAAAAAAAAAATAGAACGCTTACTTCCCGTTCATTCACAAATTCGCTTGATCCGCCTCTCTGCTTAAAACAGCCTCACCCAACCTAGGTAACAGCACCTTGTAGTACGCAGTGGTTAAAACAGTTCGGGCTTGAGATCTTCTAACATATTTTGCGAATAGGTTTTGAAAGTTGCGAATGTATTATTTAATATTCGTATTAAATTATTATTATTATTATTTATAAATTTCCTCATGAAATGATGCCAATCAATTCATGCGTGCATTTCTTTTCTCCTCTAAATACAATACATAAAGTGAAATTGCTTCACGAACAGCTGATTTCTTGTTAATGTGAGACCCTTGTGTTTATTTTGTTTTTCAATAACAGGCAAACGAGAAGAAAATTTAGATAATTTTAAAAAGGGAATTTGTCTTTAATTTCCTATGGGATAAAAATGGGTTGTTTTAATATTTAAAGCCCGATTTTTAACAAGGTACATTTGAAACTATGTGAAATTGACAAGCATTTCAGAACAAGTTTGCTTGCCTTTTTCAGTTTTTAAGTATAACAATATGTCACTTCTTGTAAAGATGTGTTAACCATGCAGAAAGATAAAAAAAATGCACACGTTGATTTATTTTAACTTGCAGTGGTGGAATCAGTTTCTTTTTTTCTTTTTTCAAATAAAATGTCAAAATTTCTATCATTTCAATAATTTCAATAAGTATCAAAAAATATTCTTAGGAAATAAATAGTAACATTTTCTTAACGTTCACACTTACCATAAAATGATTTAATCTTAGTCAGTTTCAAGAAATGCTATATTTAAAATAAAAAAAAATTGAAGCAACATTTCTCAGAGAAACGCAGCTTTGTAAATTGCCTTAAACTTCTAACACAATACATATAAATATAATTTCATTCCAACATATTCATATATCCAAAGGTCATATATCCAAATCTAAATCTATCGAAAAATAAAAAAAGTCATATATCAAATAGTCATATATCCAAAGTTAAAAATTACATTCCCATAGGAAAAACATCGGAGTACATATTTAAAACTGGACTATGTTCTGTATATTGAAACATGGGGCTAAAAAAATGTCAATAATAAATCTATTATACTTGATGTCGATGTCAAAAATCACAAATTTAATTAAATTTTTGGGGATCTCTGTTACAGAGTTAAATGACATTTCATTTACTTCTGAACACGAGCAATTTCAAGGCACTGAATCTCGAAGCATTACTAAATTCAAGGCATTGAATTTTTCAATATCAAACTTACGTCCACATAGCTATATGTGTACATAAATAACAGGTGTGTATATTACAACAGGTGTGCTTAAACGATCAAAAAAATGAAATTGTTGAGCGGCAAATAATAAAAGCTATTCTAAGACATTGCGTTATAATCGTCATGGTCCTTGAATAATTTTTTGATATGCATCACGTTCCATATTTGTGTGTTGTCCTTGTTTTTACAAAGCCTCAAAATTAAAAATTATATCTATCTTGTAAAATGTGCTAATGTCTCTTAGGATAGTTTTCTTGGAACCCTGAAAATTAAAGGATTTTTATTTATTTTTCATTGTTATTATACGAAGCAAAAACAGCGTAAGTGTAAGAGCACTTGAACAGCGCATGGCAGGTTACGAAACAACCTCAAATTTTTGAATTAGTCATTCTGCTAGCGCCGTACGAAATATATGACAAAGCTAAAATCACATAGCAATGAAGTACATGTACCTTGATATCGAAGTAAGACAACAATAAGTCAAGGGAAAAAATATAATGAGGCGTATTTGAAAATGAATCGAAATATTAGTGGTTAAATAACTGTATGTTCCATGGACGAAAAATTCCATAAGCTTCATCCACAATATTGAATGCCGTCCATTACAAAAATAAAAATATGGAAACAAGCTGCATAAAACATAGTTAAATAATATAAAACAAATAGAAATACTTTTTGTCGCAAATTGTAAAAGTTCCGAGCAGTGGGGCTAATTAGTTTAAAGCAAAACTTGAGTAACTAAAACAAAATTATGTGGACTAAAATATGGAAATAGTTATTCTAATAAAGAATTCATTAAATTTCAAAGACTCATTTATTTTATTTAAGTTTATGAGATTATGTCTATAATCAAAGAGCAATCTCGAATATAAGTTACATATAATATATATATATATATATTATATTGTTGTATAGATATAAAGATATATTGTTGTAATTATTATTGTAATTAAAGATATATAGAACAAAATTATATATATATATATAATTTTGTTCTATAAATCTTTAATTTCGTTTGATAGGAATGTTGAATATAGGAATGCATCTGATATTAAAACTTGATTCCATGTTTTAATCGCCGCTATTCAAATATGTGTTTAAAATCAGTTTTCATAATTTAAGAATGGTATTATAACTCCGAAGGAGTCGTTGCTATTAAAAGAATGGATAGAATAAATATAACATATGAATATTGAGATTTTTTTTTTTTTGTAATTAATCGTTGTGATTTTTTAATGTTGATCGCTTTTAATTAACGCAAACGAAAACTTTATTAAAAAAAGTTCACATTAATATAATTTGTTTTGAAATAAATGAAATATTTCACATTTAATTTGGGACAGAACGTTTAAAATTTTTCCGATGAATTTGTAAATATGATATATAATTTTTTAAATGTATTTTAATGAAATAATTAATTGTCGATAATCAAATTACAGGGAAAATTATCGAGTATATAGTTACGACTTAAAAAGGATATTTTTAATTTACGTAAAAACTCAATACAATAGAAATAGTGACTGCTTAAAATAGAAATAATGACGTCCAAATGACCGTGCAAATTCTGTCATTATATCCAATGCTCTTTATAAAAGATACATTTTTTTTAGATCGTATAATACATTTTATACTCATTTATTCTAAACATACTGTTAAACATATTTATACTTTTTACGTGAAACGTAATTTTGTTTTTATTTATTTATTTATTTATTTATTTTTGTTTTTTTGTTTTTTTTTTCAAACTGAAATAACGTGATTCGGATCTTTTCCGGAAGGTGGATGCTCACTTGCTTAGTTCTGGTAGACTGTCAAGTTGCTATAGCCAATTACTGAATCCTTTATACCGAGAAAAATCGTCGTTATAAAAGATACAAACGTTATATACGTTATACAGCATCGTTATCAGAGATGCGTTTAACATATAAAAGAATAGGAACCAAACTTTCTATAGCGATATTGTCGCCATGGACGTCATAAATGATTTCCATTGTATATAATGAATGGAGATTCCCTGATTAAAACAAAAAACTATATTACTTTGTGTTACTTTTCATATTACTATAATATTAATAACATATAGCATATAAAGTTAATAATCACATTATTTAATTACTAGAATAATCGCCTTTAAATCGTAATCCACCGCCTACACCTGACATGCCTTTTAATGTAACATTGGGAAATTTCTCGTAACGTACCATTCACAGATGAGTGGTTGACGATAAATCTTTGGTATATGTCTACAACAGTGTAGGAACACGTTTGACATTTATTTTTGCCATAAGTAATTGTTACACACAAGACAACGAAAACAACGTCCAGCGAACTTGAGAAATTTTAGCCAACACAAGATTTCAGTGAGTTTTCCGTTGAAAATTGAGCCTAAATAAGTGGATATTTTTAATCATTTACACCAGCGGTTCTTCAACTGTAGTTCGTGGACCCCTGGGGTCCGCGGGATCCTATTAGGGGCTCGTGATACCCTCCCAATATTTTACAAAAGTTCAGAAAAATACTAAGAAAAGAGCATTTGCTCTTTAATGCTAAGAATAAATTATGAGGGAAGGGAAAATTCTTTCCTTAAATAGTGAAAATTAGTGATGAAACACTAGAAATAAATATGTATGATGCAAATTCTGGGTTTTGAACTTTGAGTTAATTCTTGGGGGGTCCGCAAGGGCGAGTGATCTCTGAAGAGGGTCCGCTGTCTAGGAAAGTTAAAGAACCGCTAGTTTACACAGTAAGGAAACTGATGCATAAACGGAGTCGAAAACTTTACAACTAACGCAAGGGTCAGTTTCATTTTCATAATGCATCCTCCATCCTAGACTTAATACTCACCCTGACATACCCGCGAGCCCGAAAAGCAATTCGAAATCGAAAAGGAAAAACACTGAAAGTTATTAGTTTCTTCGTTGAACTTTCGCGGGAATTCTGACAAAGAAACGCGGGAAAACCAGCAGGCAAAGTGTCTCTTTTTCGCGGATTGCTTGTGCGCAAAAATTAATGCATGCAAAACTTATGCCGGGAAGAATGTAAATTTTGGACTCTCCGTTTCTCGTGAGCCATTCATTTGAGGGCTCATTTTTACGTTGCTAAAAGCATTAAGAGTCTCTTGGGTCATTTATCCAAAATCTGAGCACACTTTCATTTTAGAAGAAAGAAACATGAAAAGAAAGAAGAAATTTGCTAGTGGAAAAAAAATTTTTTTCATTAACGGCACTGAAACGAAGTAGATGAGGTAAGTCTGTTCGTGTCATTCTCCTGTAGTGGTCGTTATGAAGCTACAAAAAAGAAAGGAAAAAATACTTTTTTTGCTATTTTGGGAGAAATTTGTGACGAAAACGACAGGTGATCTGCATACAGCAGCACACATTGTCGATTTCAACCTGGAATTGTCCATGCAAAATCCGTGCGAAATTTTACCGGATGTGAATCGGAAAGCATGTTTTTTTTCTTCTCGTGCAACTTCACAAATTGTATCGATGTTAGCTGATTGATGATAATTAATCGG
Source organism: Dysdera silvatica (assembly GCA_006491805.2). Classification (NCBI taxonomy): domain Eukaryota; kingdom Metazoa; phylum Arthropoda; class Arachnida; order Araneae; family Dysderidae; genus Dysdera; species Dysdera silvatica. The sequence continues at coordinate 159,832,477 of QLNU02015360.1, read as the reverse complement.
GTGCCCGAATTACGTCCGTAATCGATTAATCACATTGATTTTGATAGGTTTTCCTCATTCGTTTTACATTTTTTGTAGTCATTATTCCTATAATGGCTAACTGAAGCACAGAACTGTCGAAAAGTACTGAGCAATGTACATAGAGAGTGTATTATTTTTTTTCATATTGTATCATTACTCTATCATCTATTATTGTCATTATCGTACGTATTGTCGCAAACGGAAGTACATGCACGAGGCGGATATAGCCTAGTGCTCAAATCCGTTTATATGAATATTTTTTATTCGAATAATATGCCTAAAAACTTCTTGGAAGTTTGGCATGTATTTCTTCATTGTTATTATACAATAATTTTTGCCACCCACGTATATTTAGCTCAAACTAGAGCTTTTTTTATATTTGGAGAAAAAGAGGCGCCGTCCTCATCCTGGATTCGAACCAGGGTCCCCGCGTTGAGCCCGCGGTGTCTTGACCTACTAGACGAACGAGGACAAGAACAAACGCATTTTTCTTCGTATATGAGGATGTAAGATATTATTACCCTTCACAGGGATAACACAATTGCCAAATAATGGTCAACACAGAAAAGCCTTCGAGGCGAGATTTTTGTGAGTTTATCGTGGGGGAATTTATTATATTTATTATATTCATTAGTATTATGCACATGTGTTCTTGCACTTTGCGGTACAGGCTTGACACGGGCATAGCCAAGTATTCTAGTCTTCTTTCTATGTTTATAGATTATTGTGTATTGTTATTGCACTTAGTATAAGCTAATAACAGATGACTAAACTTTTAGAAAGAAATTAAGAAATTCTTTGCGTATTTTAGGTAAAAAATTTAAGCGGCTGCAAAATTCCTTGAGAAAATGATTACAACATGAAAATGAAAGAGATTCCAAAACAAGCTGATCTCTTGCGTAACTGTCATCATATCTGGCAAACCTTTATGCCGAAAATAGCCCAGAAAAAATTACCGGCAAGAAGAAGAGGCATGCTCTGGCGAATTAGTGAGTGCATCTTAAAGACAAAGCGAAAAGACGCAGAAAAAGTAGAGGAGCAGGAGAAAGATGAGGCGGAGGAAAAAACCAATTCTTTCTCGTATGAAGTTGCAGCGAAACAAAATTTTTCGCATCTCGCGTTTCAAATTAAAAGGGAAAAATCAAAAAATAAAAGAATGCGGGCCACGAAATAAAACCCATTCGCGCTCGCATTTCCCGGCATTTTTTCCCCCGGAGCAGGGAAAATGGAAGTTGGGCTAATCACATTAAAACTCACAAAGAGGGATTTTGTTTGTCCCTCGAATGCAGAAAAATTGAGCTTCTGCAATTAAAAAATACGAAACAAAGGTCGTTTAATGACAATCTATTGACACGATTCTCATCAATTTCAAGCCGAAAAGACATCAAGATTTCGCCACTAGAAACAACAAAATAGCAGCTATAGCCTCTAGTCAAAGCCAAGAACATTTTCTACTAAATTCTTCGACGAGAAACAGATGAATAGAATACGAAATAAAATTAGATTTAATTAAATTTAAAGAATATGCAATTTCCCCATGGAATGAACTCACATCCTGGAAGCAAACTAAGAAAATTAAAACGCCTTAATTTTCCGAAGAATTCTTCGTCCGCGACACAAAGAAACATGAATATGCAGGATTCAAAATAATAGAAAACGTTGCCAACTACAAGGCTATTAATAAGCATTTAAAATTTGATGTTTGGGATGAAACTACACAATTCTAATCATTTTCAGAGGCTGAAGTTCTCCCGTGTCGAATTCCTCATCTCAAGGATCGAGAAATTTTAAATGGATCAAATGAAAATGACGACAGACGGTCGTAGAATTAGAAAATGACTAAGAGCGAATGATCGCGCAGATTAAATATTAATATTCGATGATTCTTAAATGGAGAGGTCAGAACAACTAAAAAAGTTTCATTAAAGCTAATCAACTGATTTTGTGTCTGCGTGTACAGGCAGATAGGTATACATGACAGAACTTTTATTCTAAAAAATCAAACTTCGTAATTTTTAAGACTAAAAGAAACCGACAGAATGTGGATGACAGAAATAGCATGATTCCTTCCGCTTTTTATGATTAATGTAAGTGAAATTTCTAATTGGCAACTTAGGGATTACCACCCAAGAGAAGGCCTTATAAAAATATCAAATTCCGCTCCATAAGCAAAAAGGATGCGATAGGAAGGGGAGGAGTAGGAAACGAACAGGGGCTGATGCACAACAAGGAGTTGTCGGCCTCCAAGCATCTGTTTCGGGCGCGCGAGCGCGCGCGTTGTCATGACGACTAAGAGACGCTCTCCTGCATCGATCTCAACGGAAAAGAAAGAGCAAAATAGGGGGAAAAAAGGAGGAAAAGATCGGAATAGGGGTAGAGAGAGGGAAAAAAAGAGGAACCCTTAGGCTCGCAGCTTTTGTGTAACGAAATAAATGTTTTAGCAGCGATCAGCCAGCCTACGTGGACGGTGTGAAGACATCCCTGGCTATAGGATAGCCTTCGTTTCGGTGGATAAGAAAAGCCGTGGACCGAAGAAAGCCTGCTCCTGAGTTACTTCACCAAAAACTAAACGTGTATGTGGAAGGGAGAACCTGGGTATAAAAAACATCGGAAAATACCTAATAAAACAAAACGACAGCCATGAAGTTGAATATTGCATTTTTCGTAAAATCTAAAACATTTTAAAAAGAGAGTTTGCGTTCGACCAGTCTCTGATGTGGATGATTGTTATTTCTATTGTTTAATTTCGTAGACCAAACAAACAAACAAAACAATACGAGAGGCATCCCTGCGAGCATAGAAATTTCGTACAGAGCTTCCCTTGCTATACACCTCATAAAAGACAAATCTCAAAAAAGTGTTTCTCTCTTATTATTCACCTTTTGTATACCAAAAAATTAATTTACAAAAATCTTAACTACAAAATAATTCTTTTCTCTAGCTTATAACTAATTTTGATGCTATACATTTTTAGTTTTAATCAAAAATTCTAGTTTTTTGGAGTTTATTAGAACTACAATTCACGCAAAATAAATCTTTGATGACTAAGTTCAACTTCCTATCCTAAACCTACAATTATCCCTCTTTAAGGGAAAGAAATTCTCAAACTAAAACAAAACCACTTAGTTCAAACTTAAAGTAAAAACAAAGAATATAAATAGCGGTATTTTATCTGAGACTTCAAGAATAGGGAAAATAAGTGTTGAATCGTCTGGTAAGACGAGGGAAATGGGGAAAAAAGAATGATGAAAGGGGAATCTTAAAATAAAGTCACATAATCCCTCCCAAAAGTAAATCGTGATATTTTAGATGGGAGGTTTTCGTTTTTTTTTTTTAAATGGGAAGTAGGTGGGGTAAAAGCCTCTAGAAGTGAAAAAGTCAGAAAAGGGAAGAAAAAAGGAAAACTAACAATTTGGCATAGATGTGATTCTAGCAAATCAAGAAAGACGACAAATTGAAGAATTTAGCCTCGAATTTCCTCCATTTGATTGGTCTCCTCCTCCACAATAGATTTCCAAAGTCCGCGAGAATTAAATCCAAAAACCATATTCCCTTTCCCTGTTGCCAAATAACTGTAAAAAAAGTGTTAAAAGTAAGAAAATGTCATATCAAGTTTCACCAAATATTTAAATCTGTTCTCCAAAGCTATTGTCATGAAAAATTCTTCCTTTGGAGGAAGTTTTTTAATCTGAAGTTCCCGGGAATTATTAGGAAATCTGCAAATTGTATTTGGTCTGTCAAGTCACTATCAGAAACATCAGTTCAAGGTTCGACGAAGAGGCAGCATGAGGGTAAGGCGAATTAGGCAATTGCCCATGGCCTCGCGTCATCGCAATACTTGTTTCATATTCGAGGTGCTTGTAAATATTTTGCGTATGCATTTTTTTTTCATGGACGTTTATAATTAAGGCAGACAATTAGTTGCATCAGATTTTCTAAACTTTGATCTTGCAAAAAAATTAATATAACAAATTCAAGAATTTATCTTATTAAAGAAAAAATAATAAAATGACGAATTATTTTACCAGTGACACAATTTCAAATCCTGTGTGAAACTTTTCCATTGAAAATTAGGGGACACTGCAGAAAATCATTGAAAAACAAACATGTTTATGTAACAGGAAATAAAATCATTGTCTACGAACAAGAAATCTAATAATAGAAGAAAAAGATTGTTCATAATGTAGAGATATGTTGTTCCTTCCTTTTGCATACACACTTTTGCTAAAAAAAACACATGAAGAAATTGTCTATTTATATTTAAATTAAATGTATATCCAGCACATACACAGGTAAGGAAGTGAAAAAAAATTCAAGGCCGTAGGACCCATCAATGGCTAGGAATTGCACATTGAATGTTCAAATCAATAGTTGGTGAACCCCCCCACCCACCTTGACGATGGTACATGTTTCTATACGTCTAGATAAAGAGCACTAAAGTTTCCTAATATCATCCTGAGACACATTCTGCCAGACATTACTCACTTGTTATTCCAGATCTGCAACATTTTACGGTGCCCGAATCTTACGGCCTACCATGTCCCATACATGTTCGATTGGTGAAAGGTCTGGTGATCTTGCTGGTCAAGGAAGAGTATCAACAGCACTGGGGTAGCTCACAGATATGCGAGCCGTATGGGGCCTGGCATTATCTTGTTGGAAAATGACCCCAAACTGTCGTGTCATGAAGGGTAACGTAAACGGCCGCAGGATGTCATCAACATATCGTTGAGTTGTTGAAGTTGTAGGATGACTGTCCTGCTGTCGTATGAGATAGCACCTTACACCATCACACTAGGGGTAATGGCTGTGTGCCTTTGTAAAACAAAGGGTGGTTGGGACCGCTATCCCTGCCATCTCCACACATGGATCCGATGGTCATCTGCTCCAAGACTGAAGTAGGATTCATCTCTGAACACTATGCGATGCCAATCTGCTGGCAGCTATGATGATCGGCTACGACACCACTCCAGACGACTCTATCAATGGTGTGGGGTTAAAGGCAAACGTCTTAAAAGCCGCTGTGAACGTAACCCCACCTCATCCAAGCCTAGTGAGATGGTGGAAGATGGCACGGGTTGTATAGAAGGAACTGTAGCAGGTTAAATGGCGGACAATGATGCCGTTGGGTCAGCTCGGGCTTGTTGCACAACCAACCGACCTTGCCTCGCATTCGTGCACCTTGGCCTTCCAGAGCTTTTATTACGCCGATGAGTTCCTCGCAGAAACCATTGCTGCCAACACCTTTGCACAGCAGTGTCCGTACGGTGCAGGTGGCAGCCTATTGCTCAGTAGGACCAGCCAGCTTCAAGCATCCCGACTATGCGACCACGTTCGAAGTCGTCCAATTGGCTATAAGGTCTTGGCATTACTGGTTATGTTTTCAGGGAACTGCAACGCTGATAACGAAAAAAAATAAACCGTCCGCAATTTTTACCTCTTTTATACGATGCCAGTTGCGCAGTAGAAATGCGCGCTATGATCGAAGTTAACACTCATTGGCTTTGAAAATTTAATCATTTGCATACTTGATCTAAAGGAATTTGCATGCGAAATTTTGAGATGATCGGATTATTTTTATGGGGTGCTTCATTTTTTTTTTTGCAAAAAATGTATTATCGCCATTCCATTTTTACCCCAGTTAAGACTTATGCGTCAATGTGCGACATATAATTCAAAGATGTCTTGAAGCCTTCGATTCCATTCTGGATACGATATCACCCACCAAATTTTCGGATTTAAAGACACCCATTATAATATAGACTAATAATTTTAGTTATTGAGAAGGTTTCTAAGACATTATTAATGATTAGCTCTTTAATAAGAATATCGCGAGTTTAGCGATTGACAGAGTTATAGTCAAATCTCATATACAGGTATTACAACCACGGGCGCCGTTAGCGGGGGGACAGGGGACCCGTCCCCAATGTTGGCGTTAGAATTCCATACCCTCCTTCAGTTTCGAACAAAATGCCTTCTACTGGCATGTTATCCCCACCAATATTTTTATGCCGTTGGCGCCAATAATTACAACCTTCTAATTCCTAATAATCGTCTAAAAAACCTGTTAAACTCCCATTTCATTACACTGGAATCCCAACCAATGTCCGGCCTTACTTTTCAATGGACGTTTGCGTCTGAGACAAAAAACAGTTCCATAATCTTAATTTGCACCAAAAAATGCTTTAGAGACTAAAGCTAACTCAATTTTGGAATTTTTCAAATAGGTCTACACCAGTCATGATCCTCTGTGAATCGTTGTTTGGGTATGAAGGAATTTATCATTAAATTGAGGATGTCTACACTTGCTTGCGAAAGCAAGTGACGTCATTCAAGTTGAAAATAGGTACATACATGTATTCTATTACAGACACTTCAGTAATTGATCGAATATAATGTAATCAGTATCATTGTTTATATTATTTTTCACTTTCCTCCTCACCCTCGTCAAAAATTTATTTCGAACTTTCAGATATAGGGGCTTTCTACGACAGATACTATTTTGCAACTCGCAAATCCTTAGGTTTGTAGTTCGACGTGACGTGGCAATGATTAAATTAAAAAAAAATTATCAGACGGAAGGATTAGGAAACTGTCACTCAATATGAAAGTGACAAAAGAATATTCTTATTTAAGATAGGGAAAACAAACACAGTATGTGTCCCCAAGATCTCTCAAAGTCTTTTTATAATGAAATGCAATATACACATATGTCGTTCGCCTTAATTTAAAAATGGAAGAAACAGGAGTCAATATCACCGTTGCAGCGTAAAATAATTTAAAAAATCCGAGTTCCGTGCAATCGAAAACTGATTGAGAAGTTACTGAAATTGATGAAAAACCGATATTTTAAATGCTTCAATTACATTTTTTCTCTCCATTTTTTTAAATAATTGCCAGACCATGCTTTTGAATATCTGAAGAAAATACAAAAAAGTAACTGACACAAGAAATAGTCAGGTATGCTGATAAATATATTTTGAAGCCAAGCATGAAACAACCAACATATTTTTCGAACTCGAAAAAATTGTAATATAAATCGTCTTTATTTATTTAATCATTTATTCATAAAACCATCCCGTTATATGTTTCTGCTTTCAATTTTTAATGATTAAAATATACGAAAACTTAAACATTTTTGATGTGTTGAAAATAACTGTTAATCACTCGTAAGTCTGCACTGTAGCGGATGGCATTTGAGCTAATTACGACCACACCAACGGTAGTATAGTTCTTTAAATTTTAATTTTTTTGTACTTGAAATTGCGTCTAATTTGAAATCGTAAAGAACATGGGCTTACAAAATAAACACAGCGCAATCTTAATTATCCGGTCGTCGCTAAACCGTCACTTCCAGTAATTCCACATTAAAACAAAAAACTAATGAAAAGTGTTGACGTGTGACTATATGACATATATAAAAAACTCTTTCTTTCTATTATTTATAAGTTAAAAAGGCAGTATATTTTAAACACGATTGTATAACATGTACATAGCAAATCATTAAATTCTATTATGTAATTATTAATGTAGTCTATACGTTATCTTTTATTACCGGTAATCCGTCACTGACGTATTAATATATGTATGTTGGATTATCAAACTGGCAGTGTAATTAGAATTCACATTGCATTTTCTGATCTCTAAGCCGTGTAGCATGTATTCGTGGATAGAACGACCTCGATGAGTTATATCTGTCTCACCTAAGACTAAAATCAAATAACACGATTCCACTAACCGTTTAAAATACGGCTGAATTGTCAATTGCGGATCAGTTTTGGTGAAATAAAGCAACTGGCGAGTGAAAATAAGTGACAATTTCCCAAACGATTCTGAAAAAATTTGTTCCACGAAAACTAAGCGCTTCAAGGTTCATTTAGAAGTCATGGTGTATATTATTAATTCTTTCTTTTCCTACGAAACATTACCCTGTTAATATTGTTAGGGAAATTATTTCCAAATCTCTGCAAGAGTAAAGGGGGGAATTTTTTTCGCTCTTATGCTCGCGTCACTCCTCTTTACCTCCACCCGGGCACGAAGACCTTATCCGTCCCACTATATATCACAGGTCAAATATTCCAGCGCTTCGTGCATAACAGCATTACTTTGATAATATTAATTCGTGCAATGCTTTATCTTGACAATGCTATGTACTTTCGTACGAAATATTATTTCACTTCTGTAGTCTATCGTTTGATTATTTTGTAATAGTTAACCGTCTCTGAAAACCGCCCTTTATTCAAAAACTATACGAAGGTACGTTTTCAAAACGTACATAAATGGGCTAACTGTATAATGGATTCTGTATTGCTAAGCAAGCAAAAGTATCAAACAGTACCAAATTAGACAGATTTGTTAATTTCGTAAATAATACAATAAGGGAATTCATATATGAATTCATTATTCTTTTTCCATAGCTTTCCATGATACTGGAACTAGGAGACTAAACAAAAGAAAATTGCTAAATCTGCGTATATGTTCCAAACGGCTGCATAGCATACTATGATTATTTTCGCCACAGGCGTTCATAAGTGAAGGGCAGCAACGAAAATGGCCACAACAGAACATTTACTTTACATTTTTGAAACCACTTATCTTCCCACAAAGCTAATGAATTACCTTATAATATTTAAGCAAACTTAAATTTAAAAATAACTTTTCTCTTGTCTCGGTCGCCCCTTTGAAATAAAGACACTAATGCCCTCGAACGTCTTTCAATGGATCGCATTTATGCGGTCTCCCGCTTTCGAAACCAAACTTTGGACCATGCGAAATGGTATTAAAGTTAAGGCGGATGATACAATATGTAACTGTAGAGAGGATCTCAGTGGTCAAATGGCGGTAGAGAGGATCTCAGTGGTCTAGTGACTGTAGAGAGGATTTCAGTAGTCTAATGACTGTAGAGAGGATCTCAGTGGTCTAGTGACTGTAGAGAGGATTTCAGTAGTCTAATGACTGTAGAGAGGATTTCAGTGGTCTACGGACTGTAGAGAGGATCTCAGTAGTCTAGTGATTGTAGAGATGTTTTCGGTTGTCTAATGACTGTAGAGGATTGCGTGACATAACTTACTTATTAGTCCGTCCATAACTGTCCTACTGTAGACTACCTACTTCAAAATAATGACACAGATATGATGGCGGAAATTTTTTGGGAATATTAAGCTTGATCTGGACACGAAAAATAAACAAACAAAGCTTAAGTTTTACTACAAAAGAGACCAATTAGTAAATGGTATGAAAAAGAAAGTAATAAATATCCATCACAAAGGCAATACGATAAAAAAAAATTGACCAGAACATTATAGTAGATACATAATTCCATAACATCTTTAATTTCATAGTTATGGCCAATAACGTTGAGAATCTACTATGAGCCCTCTCGTGACCCAATAATGTAGAGAAACCAAGTTTCAACACTGAGGCTGTACGTGAAAGGTAACCTATAAATCTATGTCGGAGTGTCCGAGATTATATTGTCACGTGGTAATATCTCTGATTCCAATAATCTGACGTAGAAATGGAGCTAAGTTAACGTCGTCAGTCCATTATTATTAACATTATATTCATTGAAACGATGATAGCAACAGAAATATACAAGGATGACATATATAGGTAAGTTACAATTTAATTTCAAGAATCTCTTCTGGCATCTTGATTTTTTAACTATTGCACAAACTTGAAGCTTTCCAAGAAAAAACCTGGCACGTAATCTAAACAGTGATACAAGTGGAAGAAAGTAAGGTGACTTCCAGATTTGTGTGACATCATGAGTTGGAGCATATCTCATGGGTTAATTCTTTTATCTCAATTAATTATTAGTTCTGTCTTTACGTGAAAATACATTGAAGGTAACAATCTGTAATGATTAATTTTGTAAATAAAATTTAGGAAATGCTGAATGATATATAATTATCTGAGGAATAGTGGAAGAAATGGAGGAAACTAAGCCTTCTTCTATATTTTTGCTTCTAAATTAAATGGCTGGTTTATTAATTCATTGACTTGAATTAATTGTTTCAGTAGTCAAGACGTCAGGGGTAGTCAACACAAAGTAATATACCTGACGATATTTTGAACCACTCCTTCTTCCATATTGAGGCACCCTGTCTCTGTCATTGGCTTTAATAAATTTTTACGGTTCTAATAAGATTTTGTAAAATTACAAGTTTTCAATTAAACTTAATATTCACTAAAATAACGAATTATAATGCACTAAAATTAAAATTCAATATGCTCCAACAACTAAGCAATTGAAGTTAGCCATGGACGGTCCCCTTCCCTTAATGCTGTGAACAACCAATAATATATTCAAAGGGATTGGAATAGAAATTATTTATATATATGAAATATCCATATAAAGGTAGGATCTTACCTCTTCTTCGGTGATCGCACTCACAGAATCCATGCTTTGACTCATAGTCATCGAAGATTCGACTGCTGTCGACATGTTCCAAACGCAATGTAGACAGATGCTCACAACTGGACTTTAGTAAATGTATATAGCACCACCGCAGACGATTAAGAGTGTTTCTACTTCCTAGTCTTTGAGACAAAACTCAAGTATCTGAATCATCAAGAAAAGGCAACCGGAGAGAGAGACGAGAAGATATCTTTACAATCTGCTGACGAATGGTTCAATTCTCTGAACAGCGAATGCAGAGGCACTGGGGAAACGCGTTCTTTTTTTTTTTCCTAGCGAATTATTCCACAATCCGGCGAATCAAGTTTGTTAGGAATCGCTAAGACCCACAGGTGGCCGGTAATTCGAAGATATCGAGATGATTCTGGCTTCTATATGTTAAAAACTTCCTGTAGAATAATTTTTGCCTGCTTCGCTCGACGTACATTTAGTCCCGGAAACTTTCCCGCGTTCTTAGGGCAGGTTCAAAAAGTTTTCAAACTCTTATCCAAGTCCGACTATCGAAACACGATCCCAGAAGTCTTCATAATTCGGTCCGAGTTCGCCAACTTTCTTTTGTTACTTCCGGGATAGCAGGGAACGAAGTAGCAAAGTTTTTCAATCTAAGCTAAAGAGGAAACGTTTGTTGTTGCTGATGGTAGTTTTCAAAGGATTGGTCCCTGATCGAAAGCGGACCTTCCGTGAATTATAGGATTCTCCCGGACGACACGTGGGGCGACAGGAAACCACGTTCTTAGATAGCCTTCTTACGGTGAACAGAGGTTTTTCTTTGCCGGGGGTTAGCGAGGCTAGCGCGGCTGCGCTCGAGGGACGTCGTTCGCCGTTGGATGTCGGAATGCCGGGAGCAAATGCCTCACCTGTGTTTTCCGCGTTTACCTGTGCGGTTCTGAAACACACCTTTTGTTATGATCCAATCTCGGGGCGCTCTCCCTCCCCACTCCCCGGCAATAGGTGACGTTCTCCGTGACGTCACGCGCCCCGCTCACGCGCTCACCTGGCGTCCCCACGCCGGAAACCCACTGAAATGGAGGCACCTGCACCTTGGCGCGTTAGCTACCTTTTGGCGACAGGTAAGAGAACAAAAGGATACAAGTAAAAGCAGTAGCTTTGGAGGGCCTTTCAAGCCCACGAAGCATGTCCATAAGCTGTATGTGTACGACTGTGCTGTGAATATGTATCACAGGGGGTTTTAATTTACAAAGGGAGCAAAGCAAGGGCCTTTGTATCACACAATAGTGTAAACTTAATCCAATAGTTCCTTATACAGGCACAAAGCAAAAAATAATTGTTCACAAATTTCAACAAAATTTCGCAGACGATTTTTTATTATTAAATATTGAAATTTTATTAATAAGTGTTTATTGACACTTTTTGGTAAAAAAGTTACCGGCATGAATTTTAGTCTATTATTGTATTTTCAGGCGTCATTATTACAGCATTATTATATGCATAAAATTATCCAATTATTTTATGCATTAGATTTCCGGAAAGCAACGTCTTACACCGATGTGAGCATATTTATATAATTTATATATAAATGGGAATTTCGATATATTTATATAATAATTATATAAATAGGAATTTAGATCAAACAAAAAAAAAAAGCTCTGAAACTTTTCATATTGGATCTATCAAACCCTGAAATATTAAATTTTCTCCCATAGTATTCAAAATTTGAAAAATACAAAATTTTTGGACAACTTTAATAAGTATATTTTGCGATATTATGAAGTTATTAAAATATAACGTGGAACAAAAATAAAATTTTTGAAGACTATTAGGTGTGTTAAAATCCGTTGATACGACTTTTCAACAGCATAGCTAATGAACGGATGCTCGATACTTGTGATTATAAATGATAAATTAATAATTTATCATCTAATATTGCCACATCATCAGCTAAGATGAGACTTGTTGACTTTAATAAATACTTGCAAATAATATTATAGAACTTGATTGCAGTCGTACTTCGCTGTTTACGGGTTTGGTATTCGAGGACGTTTGACGGTCGTTTTCTCTTAATCCTCAAAAAAAATTGGTAAAATTAGAAGTTTTTAAGTCAAAACAATAATGTACATATTCTATTACTTATAGGCTCGTTGTAGTACGTACGAAAAATAAATGTATAGAGTATACACATACGTGACGTATAATATCATATGACTAATAATATTAGTTCCGTATGGCGAAGTGCGTAAAGAACTGAAAAGGAACAAAAACGGTCAAAAAAAAAAGTTTTTAAACAAGAGTTAAATCCTTTTTTCAGTGATTTAAATTAGTTAGAATTTGGTTCGAATTTTTTTTTAAAGTTTAAGAAAAGAGTTGTTTCAGGTACATTTCAGTTGTTACTACGTAATTTTGTGTTTTAAACTTTTTAGTTTGTACAAGAATAAATAGGATACATAAATAATGATAAGTAAAGCATATTTATTTTTTTTTGCATTTTTCCACAAATATATTGAAGTAATATACAGCATTCAATATGCAAGGCTGTTGTTATGAACGTGGTTCTTCTTTTCTCATAGAGTTTTTTGGTTTTGCTATTCGCGGTTTTGCCATTCGCGATATTTGTTGTTTGTGATTTGTTAGTTGTCGTTTTGTCTTTCGTGGAACGTAACCCCTTATAATTTTTTGGTTTCGCCATTCGCGGATATTTGTCGTTTTTGATTTGTTAATTGTCGTTTGCGGATATTTGTCGTTTTGTCTTTCGTGGAACGTAACTCCCTATAGTTTTTTTGGTTTTGCTATTCGTAGTTTTGCTATTCGGCGGATATTTGTCGTTTAACATTTGTTAGTTGTCCTTTGCGGATATTTGTCGTTTTTCCGTTCGTGGAACGTAACTCTCACGAATAGCGAGGGACTGCTGTATAATGACATTCAAGGGACCTTCAAAATTTTAAGGCTATAACAGATGTATAGGCTCCATGAATAGGGTTTTCGAAAGGTGTTTGGAATTAGTAATAGCAAAGTTGTTGTTATAATCAAAGTTGTTATGAATGAGTTCGACTGTATATGTTTAAACGCCTTTTCGCATTCTATGCGTCATTACATATTTCAATTCAGTAAAATTATTAAAACTTGTAAAAATAAACGGTTGTGTTAATATTTATTTATATATAGCTTACTGTTTGGGTCGTTGCTTGAATTTTGGTAGATTTGTGGGATCAAAAACTATATACCGGGTGATCCAAATTAAACAGGAGGTGTTTAGACCTCTCTGTAGAGAAAACTATTTGATCAATTTCACCCAAATTTCATACACATGCTCCCCTGAGTATGCGGTTTCGATTTCTGAAAGAAAAAATTGAGTTCATATTTCGGCCGCTAGGGGAGGAAATGGCGCTGCGGAGCAGGCAATTTATATATTACTTAACATGCGCAACATCCTCTGCCTATATAAGGAGTCGTGAAGCATTTTTCCACCATACGAGGACTCCGTCATGAAACTTACTTTACCAGATCGCGCGTTACTTGTTAAGCTCTTTTATCAACGAAATAACAATGCTTCTGCGGCACTTAAAGCATTTCGGCAGGTAAAAGGTTTACGCAGAGGCACTCTCACAATTACAAATCTTCGAAAAATGGTCTTGTATTTTGAAGAGAACAGAACATTCGCCATTAAATCAGGACGAGGCCGCAAACCAACTCGAGTGCAGCAAATTGAAGAAGTTGCAACTGCAGTAGTGGAGCAGGGAGCAGCAAGTGCACATGGTAGCAGTAGTGCACGTGCGATATCACGGGAATTGGACATGCCATATACGACAGTGTGGAGAGTTATGAGAAATGTCCTGAAGTTTTATCCATATAAGATAGCCCACACTCAGCAATTGCTTTCTGGTGATAATGACGTGCGGAAAACATTTGCTTTGATGTTCATTGCTCGGATGACAGTGGATGATGAATGGCCTTGGCAGATACTGTGGAGTGATGAGGCCCATTTCCACTTGAATGGCGCTGTAAACACATGTAACTGCCGTATTTGGTCTGACACAAATCCCCACGTTCATCAACAAATTCCGTTGCATGCTCCAAAAGTGACAGTGTGGTGTGGCTTCACCTCATCTTTCGTCATTGGTCCTTACTTCTTTGAAGAAAATACGGCCTCGGGGCCAATGACATGTTCTGTTACTGGCTCTAGGTATGCATTTATGCTCTGGAACTTTGTCATTCCTTTGCTTCAACAGAGAAATTGTCTTGACACTACAATCTTCATGCAAGATGGTGCACCCCCGCACATCGCGTTGCCTGTTCAAACATTAGTGCGATAAAACTTTTCGGATGACAGAGTGATTAGCAGGTCATTTTCAACATCTTGGCCGCCTCGGTCACCCGATCTTAACCCTTGTGACTTTTGACTGTGGGGATATTTAAAGATCTGCGTTTATAAAGGCAATGTTCCGAACTTAGCAGTCTTAGAAGACATAATTTCGCAACATGTATCCCATCTCCAAGCGAATGAGTTACGTTCTGCCGTGGAATGTGTTGTGCATCGAATGCAATTTCTAGAGCAAAGAGACGGAGGACATATCGAGCCGTGTCTGTGATGATAGTGTGGTTCCACATATGATAGCAATAAAGTTATTGCACAAATCTTTTTTTAGTCATACCTACTGTCCTACGGTATACTGTAATTTGTAGTTATTTCATGTAGTTGCAATAAGGGTTAATGCATCTTAAAACACTTTTTCGTTGTTAATATTAATAAATTGCCTGCTCCGCAGCGCCATTTCCTCCCTTAGCGGGCGAAATATGAACTCAATGTTTTCTTTCAGAAATCAAAACCGCCTACTCAGGACAGCATATGTACGAAATTTGGGTGAAATTGACCAAATAATAATTGACCCTACAGAGAGGTCTAAACACCCCCTGTTTAATTTGGATCACCCTGTATATATTGTCCTTCAAACAGCTTTGAGAGATGTATTCCATAAAAACTCGTCTGAGGGACTTCACGATTAAGCCAATGTATATTGTCTCCCCTCAAAATTTTCTTTTAATTTCATTCTAAAAGTGCTGACTCTTTTTTAATTGTATACGGCATCTTACTCGTAAAAACGCATTTTCTTTGAATCTCGTAAAAGGTTGTCAAAACTAATACCGTTTCAAAATCAAGTAAATTAAGTTCCTGCCAGTTTGAAGTGATTATTTCCATTGAATGTGCCATCAAGCTCTTATTAGCTGTTAAAACATTTAGCTTTATGTCTATACCGCTCAGTAAATTTATCTGGGTAATATATTTATATTGTTAGGAATTCCGTATAGCGACAATAATATCTTTAGGCAGAAGGCTGTCTTCCCCCTTACGCAAGCCTGGACTTATACTTTACCATTTGCATGAGCACCACCACCTTTCTACGTACAGTACCGAATCCGAATTTGAGGCACTACAGGAAAGCACACCCAAGTACCATCTTAAATGGGACGCTAGAAGCTGAAGACCAAATAAGGATTGTTTTACGTAACCTAAGCCTACGTTAGGGGTACCAAAGGGATATTTCTGCCCGGGGAGTGGAATACCAAAGTGTGGTTCTGCTTTTACGTAACAGATAGGCACGACAGTTGGGCACTCTCTTCCGGATCATTGATTCCGTTTCAATCGCTAGAGATAAAGAGATCGAATTGTTGCCATCTAAAACTTCCGGAAAGGACTTAAAACTTTTATAAATTTAAAAATGGAGTTAACGTTGTTATTATGTATGTGAGGCCGGGAAGTTCGCTAACACGAATCATAAATGTGTGGGACGGATAGGAATCATTTACGTTGCTGGATCACTAAAGGCTCCAGAATACTTATCTCGACCTTAAAGCCAAAGGGGAGGCGATAGGGCGATCGTCCCCTCACCTTGAGCCAAGATTATATCATGGAAAATGAAATAAAAAGTGCCGGACACTTGGCTGAAAATAGGAATCGGAAACGAATCGCCCCCTCCGAAACATTTCTGGACCCGTCCTTGTATAAAGGTTTCATTGATGTTGCCGAAATCAAAAGAGCTGGGTATACGTGCTCAAATTCATCTTTCAAAAATAAGTCAAACAAAACGTTTGAAATTAGATTTGAATACATTCCCAGCGCTTTTCGAACATAATCTAAGTGCGTTTCGTGTATGCAGTATAACTTCTAATAACTTATTCAAAAACAACATGAAGGTCACCAATGGTATTCTTTCCAAAAATTGCAGAAAATATGTTTCTCCCACAGACTCCCATCACGAAGTTACTTCCTGATGTCGCATCTTCAAGCTCTTTACATATTCGTCAACAGTAATAGAAATACTCTTAATTATTGCCGATGATTTTTGACCACTTTCAGGGAATGAAAAGTCTATGGGAAATGGCTGTAGCTCTTTTCTCAGAGAATCAATTTCCTCTAATAGAAAAGCAGAACTTTCTCACGCTCTAATTTTTAAAAAAATTATCTAATTCTTCACTGAAATTTCCCATAATGCCTGCAGCTAGACAGGCAGACTTTTGGAATGACTGAAGCTAAATTTTCAAGAATTTTGCATGATCAGATGGTCAAATTAAGTAATTTAAAAATGAAATGAGGAAATGGTTTAGAGTTGTCGAAATATGGAGATATATAAGTACATTTCTCTATCTATTAACCGATTTATAGGTACTTCAAAACTTCTAGTTCGCAGTATTTTCATCCCTCCGTAGTTTCTCTTTTAATGATGAAATTGACTTTTGTGATCATGAATCTTCTTACACTAACTAACACTAAGCTTTAAAATAAATTAACGATATTGACACATAGCATAGTTAAATTTAACTGCTCTAATTTTTTCAATTTTTATAATTTTCAATTCTTTAAATGATTTACTTAATGTGCCATTCTTTCCGATAACTAACTCTTCAACAAGTCACACAATAATCGAATATCAGCTTGTAATTTGGCGAAGAATATAATCATCTCTAATGTTCTGTGAAGTATAACATATAATTTAATGAAATGCTCAAATCCCCAGATACGCTTTTTTTTCCAAATCTTTAATAAAAACATCTTATTTTACCTTCACCCATTCCCCTTCAAGCTATTAAAATCTGCTAGGATAAATCTAGTTTAAAAAAAGGTGATTTATTAATTGAATACAACGAGGGTCATATTCTTAAGGGGGCCCATTCTATTTTTTTTCAGCGTAGAGCCCACAACACTCGTAAACTTTCAGTGTTCGGAAGTCATTAGTATAATATAATAAATACTATTCATTACATTTGTTTTCTACATTATATACTTTAGTAGTATTTTCTACAATTTTTTTTTCAATTTAAAAACTAAGGAAATACCTGCGTATTTAGTGCCAATCTAATGTGTAAACTGAAATTAAATTCATTATAATTAAGTATTATTTATTTAATTTGAAAACAAAATGTTTAGTACTTTACTATCAAAATAATTTATAAATTCCCAGAGTGCATAGGCTACCATGATTTTAAAAAGGTATCGTTTACACCAATGTTACATAGTGTTACATTTATAAGCAATTCCTAGCATAATTTACATTGTTTAAACATTCGTTAAATTTACCTCGAAATCTATATATGTGTAAATTATGTATAGAATAATATGTATAATGTATGTGGTGTATGTATAGTGCAATATATTGTGTGGTGATGTAATGCTGTAAATAATCACGTGAAACAAATAAAATGTATGCGTAAATAGTTTAATAGCGACACACTGCACTGATCAATAGAAATAAATGCAAAACAATTTTTATGGTGTAGTTATTTAGAATCGTTAAAACGATAACATCGCTGATAGCTATTTCGATAGCGTTAAACAGCTATCGTCGTCAGAGCAAATGGCGGCTTCTGTTTATGTCCATACTGTTGGTCGGTGTTGTTATCACGTCGGTTGGAAACTTGATTGGGCGGAGGAGTAAAGCGTATTTGTGGAGACGTCTTCAGCCGTGAGACCCAAAAGGTTTTTCCAAGTGGATGATACAGAGTTACTAACGAGTTGATCATTAACTGCAACATTGATGTTTGCTAGAATGTGAAATGCCTCAAAGAAACTGAGATCAAGTGTTGAGTTGACTTTTTTAACAATATGTGCATTGGAGAATAGAAACCGATGTCCGAATTCCCACGAGTGTTTTGCCAGAGCCGATTTATGGAATTCTTGCTTTCTGACATAAGCCTCGTGTTTTTTTAGTCTGAGGCGCAGTGCTGTCCGTGTTTGACCGATATAAATTTGGCCACATTGGCACGGAATGGAATATATGTCCCAGCTGTCGGAATCCGGGATGGTATCTTTTAAATGAGAAAAGCCAATTTTGTTGATTGGAGTGAAGGTAACGCGAAAGTTGAATTTGTGCAAGACGGCAGCAATTTTGGTAGAATTTTTTGGAACATAAGGAATGCAGACAATGTCTCTAGGAGCTGAAGAATCACTGGAGAGAGAAGAAGAGGCCGGTTTAGGTTTAGTGAGTTTCTTAAAAATATGATCAATAATTGTTGGATTGTAGCCGCGGTATGAGGCAATTTTTCGAATGTAGCTGATTTCCTGAGTCAATGCGTCACTTGTAGAAGAGAATTTGATGGCACGAGACACCAACCAATAAAATGAGCTCATTTTCTGGCTTTGTGGATGAGCCGATAGAGCGTGAGGAAGAAGATTAACTGAACTGGGTTTTCGGTAGACACTGGTTTGGAAGCCAGTAGGTGTTCTATGGACTAAAACGTCGAGGAAAGGCAGTGTACAGTCCCTTTCTTCTTCGAAAGTAAATTGGATGTTAAGGTCAATGGTATTTAGGAGGTTGATGATCTGTGAAGGATTCATATTGTTAGGAATTAGAGTGAAAGTATCATCCACATATCTTATCCAGAATTTGAATGGGATGAGCGACAGAATTTTATCTTCTATATAGTGCATGAATATATCACACAGGATTGGGGAAAGTGGATTTTCCATTGCAAGACCACTGGTTTGTTTGTACAAATTATTTTCGAAAGAGAAACAAGTTTGGTTGATGCATAGTTTGGTAAGGAGAATCAGTTCATTAATTTCATAATCTGTATAATGGAATTCCTTCAATCTCCGAGTAAGTGAATCAAGTGAGCCTTGGATGGGTACGTTTGTAAATAAACTCTCACATCAAATGAGACCATTTTGAATCAAATGCACCACGATGTGAAGAGTTTATTTACGTTTACCGTAAACTCTAACTTTCTTCCACTGACTTTCATCGAAGTGAATCTACGATAACAATAAAATGGGGCTTCATGGCTGAATGCATGTATTTAAACTTCCATAAGTGAAAACATGTCTATTGCAGAAATATTTCACTGTCACTGAAGTTCAGGCATTCAGAGAGGGTACACTGTATTTTATAAAAATTTTAAGTAGGGAACCTATATACACTCCCTAATTTTATATAGGCTCCTAGGCCAAAACCATTTCTAGTGGGGGTGCCAAATGTACCCCCCACTCTGGACGGCCATTTATTATATTACTTTTTACCCTTTAATAATAATGAAAAAAAAACCGAATATCAATGTTTTTATTTCATGAAAATAAAAATTGAAAAATATTTCTTTTACATGACAATTATTTCAAACTTTGTATATACAGACAGAAAAGTAAACACTTCACAAATCAAATGCCAAATGAAATAATATTAAATTAATAAGGGCGATGAAATACTATTTTTGCACCAGGGTGGCCAACAATCCAAGATTGACTCTACCTATGTCACCAATCTGTCAAAATATGCCATCAGTCATTGTGTGTTGAATGCTTTATTATGTATGTTGTGTGTATGTGATGTAGTCGTATTTCTTTTTTACCATTAAAAAAATAAAATGTAGATAAAAACTGGACAAGAATAACAAAAAGAATATACATTTTTTTTCTTTTTTAGATGACTTTAATAGAACTAAACGTAACATTATTTTGCAGTTTTATACATAGAAAGTAACAATGTCTTCACATATTCTGGTGTCCTAGGAAGCAGCATTTCGGAGTCCGAATAATTATTACTTTCGTTGTTGACAGCCTCATGTACTTGCTGATAAACATCACAAAAAGACTCTAACGAACGTTTTCTTAGTGACTGCCTGAAAGTATATATAAATATCACTGATGACGACATGATTATTAATGATTATCACATATGCAAGAAATTGCTTTAATTAAAACAAATTAAAAACATTTGAAAAAATACTTTATAAAAATTATATCAACGTTTCAGAAAGTACTTGCATACAACAATCACATTATGGAAAGTCAGTTTAACTGCAAAGTGTGACATACATATCATCATCGACAACCATTTTCAATCCATTGTAGGATGGAGGTCTCTATGTTATCGCACATATATGTAGTATAGTGAAAGAAATACAGAGGAAGCAACCTAAAGCTCACCGCATTGGCCAGATGGATTAGCAAGCTGGACCTATAGTTTAACGAAGAATCCGAACTTCGGTCACCACAGCCAAAGTTCTGCACTAAGACATTGCCTCCTAAATTTACCCTCTAAATTTAAGAGTAGTGGCTAAGACAGGATTCGTTGTGTCACTCCCCTCCTCCCCCCCTACGGAGTAACCGCTACTGAAGACGCCTTACAGTGGTAATTAGTCAATTGCCGGTATTTTTGGTAGAGGATAGCTGTGAGATTAGTGAAAATAATCGTTAAATAGAGGTTAGACTGTACGTTATTAACGTTGCTTACAGACCAATGAAAAAACCGTTAGAAAAGCATAAATGTGTATTCAACCTTTTCCCGGCATAATTTCCCTACGTGGAATACAGTAAAATCGTCTGAGTCTTTAACATTGTGCATTTTCCTCTCCCTAGTATATGTATATACAGTTATACATATAGAAGTATAATATGTATATACAGTTGTGTCACATTACTGTGCTTATCAGCTAATATTATGAGGCACCACAGAGTGCAGCATAGACAACAGCTAGATGGATTGGGAATGGCTCAGTAAGGTATTAGATGATTGTCATAGGTATTGGGAGCTATACAGAGTAGTGCACCTGACAGTTACTGGAGGGGTATGTAATGAAGGAGGATCCATAGACTGAACAGAGCAATTGAGGTGGTTCCACAGATTCTTGACTGGATTCAAGTCTGGGTAATTAGGGACAAAGAAAGTACTTGGAAGTCTTGGTAGTGCACTTCGTACCACTATCAGACAATTCTAGGCATGTGACATTGTCTTGTGTTCAAAGATCTCATCTATCTCAGGGAAGACAATCAGCATGTATGGATAGACGTGATTAACAAGGATGGATTCATAACCAAATC
>QLNU02015360.1:159789829-159810673 GCA_006491805.2 Dysdera silvatica | reverse complement strand
ATGGCGCTGTAAACACACGTAACTTCCGTATTTGGTCTGACACAAATCCCCACGTTCATCAACAAATTCTGTTGCATGCTCCAAAAGTAATAGTGTAGTGTGGCATCTTTTGTCATTGGTCCTTACTTCTTTGAAGAAAATACAGCCCCGGGGCCAATGACATGTTCTGTTACTGGCTCTAGATATGCATTTATGCTCTGAAACTTTGTCATTCCTTCGCTTCAACAGAGAAATTGTGTTGACACTACAATCTTCATACAAGATGGTGCACCCATGCATATCGCGTTTCCTGTTAAAACATTATTACGTCAAAACTTTTCGGATGACAGAGTGATTAGCAGGTCATTTTCAACAACTTGGCCGGCTCGGTCACCCGATCTTAACCCTTGTGACTTTTGGCTGTGGGGATATTTAAAGAGCTGCGTTTGTAAAGGCAATGTTCCGAACTTAGTAGTCTTAAAAGACAGAATTCCGCAACATGTATCCCACCTCCAAGCGAATGAGTTACGTTCTGCCGTGGAATGTATTGTGCGTCGAATGCAATTTCTAGAGTAAAGAGACGGAGGATGTATCTGTGATGATAGTGTGGTTCCACATGTGGTAGAAATAAAGTTATTGCACAATTTATTTTAGTCATACCTACTATCCTACGGTATACTGTAATTTGTAGTTAATTTCATGTGATTGCAATAAAGGTTATTGCACGTTAAAATACTTTTTCGTTGTTAATGTTAATAAACTGCCTGCTCCGCAGCACCATTCCCCCATCTGGCGGCCGAAATATGAACTCAATTTTTTTTCTTTCAGAAATCAAAACCGCATACTCTGGAGAGCATGTGTACGATATTTAGGTGAAATTGACCAAATAATAATTGACCCTACAGAAAGGTCTAAACACCTGCTGTTTAATTTGGATCACCCTGTATATATTGTCCTTCAAACAGCTTTGAGAGATGTATTCCATAAAAACTCGTCTGAGGGACTTCACGATTAAGCCAATGTATATTGTCTCCCCTCAAAATTTTCTTTTAATTTCATTCTAAAAGTGCTGACTCTTTTTTAATTGTATACGGCATCTTACTCGTAAAAACGCATTTTCTTTGAATCTCGTAAAAGGTTGTCAAAACTAATACCGTTTCAAAATCAAGTAAATTAAGTTCCTGCCAGTTTGAAGTGATTATTTCCATTGAATGTGCCATCAAGCTCTTATTAGCTGTTAAAACATTTAGCTTTATGTCTATACCGCTCAGTAAATTTATCTGGGTAATATATTTATATTGTTAGGAATTCCGTATAGCGACAATAATATCTTTAGGCAGAAGGCTGTCTTCCCCCTTACGCAAGCCTGGACTTATACTTTACCATTTGCATGAGCACCACCACCTTTCTACGTACAGTACCGAATCCGAATTTGAGGCACTACAGGAAAGCACACCCAAGTACCATCTTAAATGGGACGCTAGAAGCTGAAGACCAAATAAGGATTGTTTTACGTAACCTAAGCCTACGTTAGGGGTACCAAAGGGATATTTCTGCCCGGGGAGTGGAATACCAAAGTGTGGTTCTGCTTTTACGTAACAGATAGGCACGACAGTTGGGCACTCTCTTCCGGATCATTGATTCCGTTTCAATCGCTAGAGATAAAGAGATCGAATTGTTGCCATCTAAAACTTCCGGAAAGGACTTAAAACTTTTATAAATTTAAAAATGGAGTTAACGTTGTTATTATGTATGTGAGGCCGGGAAGTTCGCTAACACGAATCATAAATGTGTGGGACGGATAGGAATCATTTACGTTGCTGGATCACTAAAGGCTCCAGAATACTTATCTCGACCTTAAAGCCAAAGGGGAGGCGATGGGGCGATCGCCCCTCATCCTTCAGCCAAGATTATATCATGGAAAATGAAATGAAAAGTACCGGACACTTGGCTGAAAATAGGAATCGGAAACGAATCGCTGAAAGATTTCTGGACCCGTCCTTG
This sequence comes from Dysdera silvatica, assembly GCA_006491805.2. NCBI lineage: Eukaryota > Metazoa > Arthropoda > Arachnida > Araneae > Dysderidae > Dysdera > Dysdera silvatica. Next base: position 159,808,690 of record QLNU02015360.1, on the reverse strand, counting down.
TATAAAGGTTTCATTGATGTTGCCGAAATCAAAAGAGCTGGGTATACGTGCTCAAATTCATCTTTCAAAAATAAGTCAAACAAAACGTTTGAAATTAGATTTGAATACATTCCCAGCGCTTTTCGAACATAATCTAAGTGCGTTTCGTGTATGCAGTATAACTTCTAATAACTTATTCAAAAACAACATGAAGGTCACCAATGGTATTCTTTCCAAAAATTGCAGAAAATATGTTTCTCCCACAGACTCCCATCACGAAGTTACTTCCTGATGTCGCATCTTCAAGCTCTTTACATATTCGTCAACAGTAATAGAAATACTCTTAATTATTGCCGATGATTTTTGACCACTTTCAGGGAATGAAAAGTCTATGGGAAATGGCTGTAGCTCTTTTCTCAGAGAATCAATTTCCTCTAATAGAAAAGCAGAACTTTCTCACGCTCTAATTTTTAAAAAAATTATCTAATTCTTCACTGAAATTTCCCATAATGCCTGCAGCTAGACAGGCAGACTTTTGGAATGACTGAAGCTAAATTTTCAAGAATTTTGCATGATCAGATGGTCAAATTAAGTAATTTAAAAATGAAATGAGGAAATGGTTTAGAGTTGTCGAAATATGGAGATATATAAGTACATTTCTCTATCTATTAACCGATTTATAGGTACTTCAAAACTTCTAGTTCGCAGTATTTTCATCCCTCCGTAGTTTCTCTTTTAATGATGAAATTGACTTTTGTGATCATGAATCTTCTTACACTAACTAACACTAAGCTTTAAAATAAATTAACGATATTGACACATAGCATAGTTAAATTTAACTGCTCTAATTTTTTCAATTTTTATAATTTTCAATTCTTTAAATGATTTACTTAATGTGCCATTCTTTCCGATAACTAACTCTTCAACAAGTCACACAATAATCGAATATCAGCTTGTAATTTGGCGAAGAATATAATCATCTCTAATGTTCTGTGAAGTATAACATATAATTTAATGAAATGCTCAAATCCCCAGATACGCTTTTTTTTCCAAATCTTTAATAAAAACATCTTATTTTACCTTCACCCATTCCCCTTCAAGCTATTAAAATCTGCTAGGATAAATCTAGTTTAAAAAACAGTGATTTATTAATTGAATATCACGAGGGTCATATTCTTAAGGGGTCCATTCTATTTTTTCAGCGTAGAGCCCATAAAGCTCTTAAACCGGCACTGTTCGGAAGTCATTAGTATAATATAATAAATATTATTCATTACATTTGTTTTCTACATTATATACTTTAGTAGTATTTTCTAGAATTTTTGTCAATTTAAAAATCTGAGGAAGTACTATGTACTTAGTATAGCTATAACATAATATAAATGGAAATTAAATTCATTATGATTAAGTATATGTTTATTTAATTTTGAAACCAAAAAGTTTAATACTATCAAATAATATATAAATCTCTAGAGTGCCTATATATACTATGATTTTAAAAATATATCGTTTATAACGCTATCGTTACATAGTGTTGCATTTATGTTGTCTTTAAGTATAATTTACATTGTTTAAACATTCGTTAAATTTACCTCGAAATCTATATATGTGTAAATTATGTATAGAATAATATGTATAATGTATGTGGTGTATGTATAGTGCAATATATTGTGTGGTGATGTAATGCTGTAAATAATCACGTGAAACAAATAAAATGTATGCGTAAATGGTTTAATAGCGACACACTGCACTAATCAATAGAAATAAATGCAAAACAATTTTTATGGTGCAGTTAGATAAAATCATTAACACGATAATACTGCTGATAGCTATTTCGATAGCGTTAACCAGCTACCGTCGTCAGAGCGAATGGCGGCTTCTGTTTATGTCCGTGCTGTTGGTCGGTGTTGCCATCACGTCGGTTGGAAACTTGATTGGGCGGAGGAGTAAAGCGTATTTGTGGAGACGTCTTCAGCCGTGAGACCCAAAAGGTTTTTCCAAGTGGATGATATAGAGTTACTAAGGAGTTGATCATTAACTGCAACATTGATGTTTGCTAGAATGTGAAATGCCTCAAAGAAACTGAGATCAAGTGTTGAGTTGACTTTTTTATTAATACGTGCATTGGAGAATAGAAACTGATGTCCGAATTCCCATGAATGTTTTGCCAGAGCCGATTTATGGAATTCTTGCTTTCTGACATAAGCTTCGTGTTCATTTAGTCTGAGGCGCAGTGCTATTCGTGTTTGACCGATATAAATTTGGCCACACTGGCACGGAATGGAATATATGCCGCAGCTGTCAGAATCCGGGATGTTATCCTTAAGATGAGAAAAGCCTATTTTGTTGATCGGAGTGAAGGTAACGCGAAAGTTGAATTTGTGCAGGACAGCAGCGATCCTAGTAGAAATTTTCGGAACATAAGGAATGCAGACAATGTTCGTAGGAGCTGAAGAATCACTGGAGAGAGAAGAGGCCGGTTTAGGTTTAGTGAGTTCTTTAAAAATATGATCAATAATTGTTGGATTGTAGCCACGGTATGAGGCAATTTTTCGAATGTAGCTGATTTTCTTAGTCAATGCGTCACTTGTAGACGAGAATTTGATGGCACGAGACACCAACCAATAAAACGAGCTCATTTTCTGGCTTTGTGGATGAGCCGATAGAGCGTGAGGAAGAAGACTAACTGAATTGGGTTTTCGGTAGACACTGGTTTGGACGCTAGTAGGTGTTCTATGAACTAAAACGTCGAGGAAAGGCAGTGTACAGTCCTTTTCTTCTTCGAAAGTAAATTGGATGTTAAGATCAATGGTGTTTAGGAGGTTGATGATCTGTGAAGGATTCATATTGCTAGAAATTAGAGTGAAAGTATCATCCACATATCTTATCCAGAATTTGAATGGGATGAGCGACAGTATTTTATCTTCTATATAGTGCATGAATATATCACACAGGATTGGGGAAAGTGGATTTCCCATTGCAAGACCACTGGTTTGTTTGTATAAGTTATTTTCAAACAAGAAACAAGTTTGGTTGATACATAGTTTGGTAAGGAGAATCAGTTCGTTAATTTCATGATCTGTATAATGGAACTCCTTCAATCTCCGAGTAAGTGAATCAAGTGAGCTTTGGATGGGTACGTTTGTAAATAAACTCTTCACATCAAATGAGACCATTTTGAAGGAATTAGGATCGAGTAGCTTTAATTTTTCAATGAAATTGGAAGAGTTTTTAACTGTAAAAATATTATTTGTTAGTAGAGGTGAAAATTTCCGGACAAGATATTTGGACAGTGGATGGGTGGCTGTACCAATATTTGAAACAATTGGTCGGAATGGCATTCCCGGTTTATGGACCTTTGGCAGGGCATAAAGTCGGGCAACATTAGCAACTGACGGTACAATTAACTTTTTAATCTTCTCATCTATGAAGAAACAGTCCCGAACCGTTTTCTTGACATTGGAAAGGTGAGCAGCGGAAGGGTTTTTCTTTACCATTGCATATGGTTATGATATTCTATCTAGAATGCATGTGTATTTTATAACGACCGAATCTGCACGGTCCCCTGGAGGTCGTTATAACCGAATTTCACTGTATATATTAATAAGTTGCATGTGACAATAATAATTCAAAACAATATTTTTAGGCATTTGTTCATATTTTAATGAATATTTTCACATATTTGTGAATACTTGTGGATAATTTGCAAAATATTGATCGTATTTGTATGTTACTCTCTAAATTTTATATATGAAAATCTGGGCCCTTATTATCAAATACTGACAGATTGCTGAGGATAATTTATACCGTTACAATCAAGTTGGAAGTAAAAAATATCGGATCTTCTTAGAATTGAAATTGATAACAAATGAATTTTTGAGTCTGTGAAAATTAGATTTGATAAAATTGGAACTAAAAGTTTGAATTTGATATATTTTTCACGACTACGAAAATATAAAAGCGCAAAAAAAGAGTCTCTCCACTTTGCCATCGCCTTCTTTAAATCACTGAAAAAAATAAGAAGCGGTCTGGTGAAAAGAACAATAATAATATTATAAGGGAGGTTAGAATAAATTCCACAAAATGGTCTCTTAGAATATATATTTCTGATCTTTAAAACTATTTGCTGGTTGTGTGAACGGTAAAATAACGTGTTTTTTGCCATTACCATGCACGAATGATGTTTGATAAATTAATAACATATTTTTTGTGTTTTTAATTTGTGTTTAGCTTTAGCAATCAGCTGAACCAATTCATTAAAATTGACAAAAATTATGAAAAATGATTAAAAGCAAGATTGAGAGCGCTCTTTTCATAAAAAAAAATTACGGTAAGAAAAAATCAAGCGAAAACTAAGATTTCATTGAATTAACTTCAAACTAGTACCCATAATAGCATTTGAAGAGGTGCCGATAATGGCATTTCAACTTTAGTCCTAATCAGACAATAGCTGGTAGGGAGAAATATCCATTTGGAGGATCCGACGCGGGGTGTTTTAGTTCAATGAGGAATTCGACTTACGAAAATCCCCTGTTGTCAAACCCCTTTCTCCTCAAAGATAGGTTAATTCACTTAAAATGGGACACTGTTCAGCTCAAAATTTCTGGAAGTTAATTGCAGTTACTCCAAATCTCGGTTTTAAGGTATACATTTTGGATTAAGCTTTAGGGATAAAAGGGTCCAATTTTTATAATTTTCAATTCTTCAAATAATTTGCCCAATATGCCATTCTTTCCGATAACTTACTCTTCAACAAGTCACACAATAATCGAATATCAGCGCGTTATTTGGCGAAGAATATAATCATCTCTAACGTTTTGTGAAGTATAACATATAATTTAATGAAATGCTTAAATCCCCCGATATGTTTTTTTCTTCCAAACCTTTAATGAAAACATCTTATTTTAACTTTTACCTTCACCCCTTCCCCTTCAAGGTATCAAAATCTGCTAGAATTTATTACATTAGTATATACTTGTACCCTGTATATAATTTTAACAGAATGTACAGTATGTAGTTTGTATCAGATGTGTGTAGACTCTCACACTGAACAAATCAATAAATCATTTTGCCAATCTCTAATAGATGAGTAGTAGAATCGCTTCCTGCTTCGACGAGAGAAGGAGTTTGCACACCTTTCATTCATATTTCCTGGAGAATGGTAGATTCCACGAGTGTTCTGCTATCGCAGTTACGACATTTACGATACGAGCCCCGATATCAAAGAAGATACGTTGAGCTTGACAGAGTGTAGAGGTGCACAAAGTAGTATATTTCTAATTGGGAGCTAATTTCTCATTGAACCTACAGACAAGTTGATTTTTAAAATTTTAATCACTTTTTGGATGTTCCACCATACAGGGTGTTCGGAAACTCGCATAAATTCTCTGCCATGCGAATCTTTGGATAATTGTGAGACAAAATTGAAGAGGGGCGATTTTTGCTTGAGGGTTTTGTTTATGAATTATATCCATTTCAAAATTTGTATCTAAAAGCCAATCATGCTCCAAGATAGCCTGCTTTTACGTTGTTTCATTCAACGACGAAGGACACGCCCCTTGGTTTCCCCGCCTCCAAAATAAAATAAAAGAATTTAACTCGCTCAGTTGTGTTGCTTCTAGTTGAAGAATTTCTTGGTCACGTGCTATTTAAATTTAGCTACGTAACTGCATTTCGCACATGCGTAACTTTTCTCTCAAGCTGAACACTTTCAAGAAAAAACAGTTCTTAATTCTAAGGCAGGGTCGGCTGAAATTTGAGACCTAAATTTAAATAGCAAGTGACCAAGAAATTCTTTCTAATAGCGAATTAAATTCTTTTTATTCCGTAGGCGGGGAAACCGAGGGGCGTGGATTTCATCGTTAGATTAAACGATATAAAATCAGGCTCTCTTGGAGCAGGATTAAATTTTAGATACAAATTTTGAAATACCTATAATTTATAAACGAAGCTCCCCTTCAATTTTAACGAAACAATACAGAGTTTCACCAGGAGATTCCATAACAAACAGTTATTTCGACACTGGCGTAAGGTTTAAAAACACGACGTTTCGGGAGCCAACTGCTCCCTTTTTTAACCGAAGGCAAAATGCCAGTATCTCTTCAATTTTGTCTTAAAATTATCCAAAGATTCGCGTGGCAGGGAGTTTATGCGATAGTTACCGAACACCCTGTGTATATCTAACGAAATATTAAAATTCGTATAAAATTAATAGCATTTTACGAAAAATACATCTTCAGTCAGTCTTACGTTATTGGAATAGCCCACTTATTTTGCTTCACCATTAGAAAGGAAATGATAATCTCATTCTTTTTAAAAATAGCAATGATTTTCCTTAAAACTGAAGATTTTTATTTACATACCTATCGCAATGAACCAAGCAATTAAAAAAGTTATGGGGCTCAGATAGCTTTCAAAAAAGTGTGGATATGACGATGTTGAGGAGAAAAATATGCATTGATATCAAATGGAAGAGGCTTGCGTTCCTTGACACTCCCGCCCCCTCATAGCTTCCTTCACCGCTGACCTATAATCCTAATTTACTATTTAACTGATCTGTACATTCACTACAACATTTTACTATTTCTTTCTCAAACATAATTTAAAGTTGCGGTTTCTAAAATGGATTCCATCATGCGTAATTTTTGTAATAGCCTACCTATGAGCATTGTTTCATAATTGTTTTATCCAAACATTTTTCACCACCTTCATCAAATACAATGCACAACGGGTAAAATGAAAACAAGTTGATTAAATTTATTCTTCTACGAGACCAGTGGTGTTTGTTCATTCATATAAGTTATTTACAATTTCTGCTTGGTTTTTTTTGTTTTGTTTTGTTTTGTTTTCTCAGCATCGTTTGTTTTTACCGCTAACTGTCAGTACTATATACAATTTTTTCATAAAAATATTCAACGTCTGAGTTACGCTATTGTTTTTCCAGTTCCTTTCAATTGTTCTTCGCTTGGAACGTGAGAAAAAAATCAGGTTTTCATTAAATGTAGTTTTTCTTCCAGAAATGCAACAACTTCTAATACTTTTACAGTATGTTTTTTAATTGCAAAAAGGCTGTTCTCTTACGTTTTGCACTTCTTTGCGTGAAGTGAGTTTTACATATTCTTAATTTATTCTTATCCCATTTTTTATACTTTCTTTCTTTCGTTTTCTCCTCATACTGTAATAATATTACTATTTACATTAGAGTGCTTTAGTATTCTTCATCTCACTTATAGTGTGTATATTGTTGCTTATTTTATATTAATCTTTTCTCTTCCATCTCTTTGAAATTAAATTACTGAACCTAAATTTGAACTTGCTTATATGAGCTCTCTTATTTTATTATCAACTCTTATTCAAGAACTTCGTTTAAATGACGAGTTTAAACATATGTGGAATCATACTAAAATTTTTGTATAAGTTGTGGATTTTCATTCGAATATGATACAGTGAAGCACCTTGCCTAGTGAAACACTCATTGGAATCTCGCCGAAAAATGTGTCCGCAAAGGCAGAAATTATTCTAAAGTAGCTAGAATATTACAACCCAATCGTTAAAGACTTCGTTTCGAACTTACGCTGTTAAATACAATCTACCCGCATCCTGCAAATCACCATCTAATCACGCCATACCATCGGCGTTGGTATCACTACGCCAATAAACGTTGATGGATTGACATTGTTGTTTGATTTAATCTGCGTAGTGTTCGATTTATATAAAATAAATACATATGCTGCAACGGGCATTTCGATCAATTTAATACCAGTCTCTTTGCAATTTGGTTTAAATAGTAGTCTATGTACTACACCATTCTGCGAAATAACTGGCAACAATATATATACGTTCGTAAAGAGATTATATATTGTCCTTCGTAGCTCAGTGGGTAGAGCCTCCGCCCGGCAAGTGGAAGGTCGTGGGTTCAGGTCCCACCGAAGGCAGAAATATTTATTTTCTTTCGAACGTTTCACCATCTAATCACGCCATACCATCGGCGTTGGTATCACTACGCCAATAAACGTTGATTGATTGACATTGTTTAACATAAAATAAGTTTAATATAACGAATATAAGCATTTGTTGACTGTAACAAATAAATTCCCCAACAAAACTAAATATTAAAATTTATTTTTAGCGGAAAAATTGTTCAATAGCTGTTGTAGGGTTTACTCATGAGTCCTTCTCCTTGAAAATGCATTTTAATCACTTTAAAATTCAAATCCAGCTGTCACTGGCATACATTAAAATGCATTTAGTTTTTACCAGTTTACGGCCTGTGTGGTAATCAGGTAAACGATACTAATAAAGTTGAACTGCCATTTATTTAAATACATTGTTTATTAGTTTCACGCAATGTATCACTCTATAAGTTTTTGTTATCAAGGTCTTTATCAAGCAGCAGTCATTTGAATCAACGAATCCGATTTAATTGCTACTCTTTGTTAAATGACAGGGGAAATTCTACTTAGCTCTTATCCTGTTTATCCTTAGTTTCTTGTTGTGAGAAATGCCTCTAGTGAAGGCCGAAGTTCAAAAATGTATTTTGTCTTTTCCGTATAGGAGTTTCAGTCCAATGGAATGAATCATAAAAGCAGCGTCCGCGTCCGTATTTAAGGTTACCGCTAAGCAAGGGTTTGAAATACATTATTGTAAATCAGTTTCTGCCTGGGAATTTTTATCTTACCGTAAAAACGGGGTGATCGTATCTGAGGGGAGTCCGTTAGGAGGGGTTTTACTGTATAATCGTAATTATGAAATCCTTCTATTTTCTTCAAAAACGGCATTTTTTTACTGCACTAAACCACATTTACGAGTAGGGGAACCCGGGGTAAGACGGGAACCTTAAAGTTTGAATTAGTTTGACTTGCATCACATAGAAAATATAAAGGAATATTTTAGTCTGTTTATTGACGTAAAATACAATGCGCTGCACAAATGTTTTACTTTATTACGAACCTGTAAGGAAATATTGAACCTTGTGTAAGAAAGTTGTAACGTGCCTAGTCTTGCCCCGTATCCGAGGTAAGTTGGGGTGGCTGAGGAGTTAGTGGAGCAATATTGTTTCAAATTGTTCATAATTAATTTAATTTTGATAACAATTAACTTACTTTCGATTGCAATTAATTTAATTTTGATTACAATTAATTCAATTTCGATTACAATTAATTTAATTTCGATTACAATTATGGGTGTTGAGTAAAGCTCAGCTGAAACAGCCAGCTTTTGCTGTGTTGGTCGTCCAGCTTTTGAGTTAAGCTCTAGTCGCAGATGGTAGAATACACCCGTCTTGACCCACACACTATTGAAAATATGATGATAATTTCCTTGTTCAATGCATAAAAATACGTGCTGATACCCCTCGCTTTTGAACTCTAATAGGTATACCTTACCTATAGGTTATTATGGTTCGAATCGGATTGAACCCTCTTCTTCACAACCATAGAAGTACTGTGAACTGAAAATTATGACAATGTTCTTCAAAAGCATATCAGAATTCATCAAGTTAATGAGAGACTTGATAAAGCACTTGCAGAGAAAAGAAAAACTTCGAGTGTCCGGTGGGCTATGATCCAACAACCTTTTCATTGTCGATGAAATGCTCTATCCAATGAGCTACGGACAGATATCCAGCTCTCCTCTGCGAGCGAACATGAAGCTTCACGCCAGACAAGTTAGCGAATAGTGGTGCAGTGTATGGACCACTTTATAAACCACCTGCAACAGAGTCAAACGAAACATATGTCCTAGCTGAGAAAAATATTGATATTAAATGCAAATAATTTCCATCTACAAGGCCTATAAGAGCCGCATTACGAAGTAAATCAAAGAGAAAGGAAATATTTCATATTCCCACAACCTTTACATTGCCGGTAAAATGCTGTACCCATTGCACTACGGCTTCTCTGCTGGTTATTTACAATAATACAATATTTTATGATTTATTTTTCAGGTATATTAAAACGTTACAATTATTAACAAATCCAAACTAGACTTAAACTAATAAAATATACCTGAGGGATGACTGGAACCCAAGCTGGCAGGTTCCAGCTTCGTGAATCCCAGTCAACCTTGAAAATTAATATGACATAAAATTTGTAATCAATTAAGAATAAACTAAGACAGAACTAACTCAACGACAACAGAAATTTAGTAAGCTTGATCTTGAACAGGCGCTCTCCTCGAATGTTTTTTAGTTCATCCTGAAGGAGATTCCACATTCTTGGAGCAACTAATTGGACATGATTAAATAAATAATGTGAAGTGGCCTGTAGCGGAAAACATGGTCCAACTTCAAAAGATAGATAGCATACAGAACGAGGGTAAAGATGAAAAATGTCTCTATAAAAGCGGAGGTTAATTCGTCGAAACATTAACATTGCCATTCTTAGTTGATAAAGTTTAGAAAAAGTTAAGATAGAAAAAAAAAGACCAGAGATCATCAGAATTTGTTGTAAGTATAGATTTCATTATCTGAAGAACATGATATAGATGATATATATATGATATTTATAAAATAATACTGCTACTTTCGGCCTTGTAGATGGGAATTATTTGCATTCAATAATAAGAGACGTTGCAAATACATTTCTATGCTTGTCCAAGGTACTTCACGATAAGGGTAACCATTTAGCACAACAGTGGACATGTGACGTCAAAACTGAAAATGTAGAAGAGCACTAGTCTTTTAAACATAATGTAAAAGAGATCTTCTTAACCTGTGCTTTAGCACTACAGTTGCTGACGGACCTGGACTTCCTTAATGATAATCGTCTACTCGTATCTAAAACTTCCCTTCGCCATTTTCTTATTCCAACTCTTCTGACGCTTTTCTCCATTCATCCATCGTTTGCTAGGGCATCCTAATTTTCTTTTTCTTCTTTTTTTTTATTTCCATTATCTTCTTAACTACTGTAGCGTTTTCCACTTTCTCTGCATTATCCAGCCATTTGAGTATTTTTTTTATTTATTTATTTCACAAACTCTAGGTTATATAGACGATATATTTCATTGTTTTCTTTTAAAAAATATTTCTCTCAGCGTTTCCATTAAATTCCCCGTGATTTTCCAAAGAAATTTTCCTTCTCATACTTTCAGCAATTCTTTGTCTTTATAAGTCTATGTCCATACGTATAACTATAGGTCTTATTATTGCTTTATATATAGTAAACTACAGTTTTTGTTGAGCATTTGTAGAACTTAGTACTTTCTGGAATGTAAAGGTACACCCACTTCTTCTTGTTATTAGAAAATAGATTTATGAAAAGATAGTTACTATTAAAAACTAATAACAACGTAAAACTGTTTTTTTAATACGTTGTTAATTTCCCTTTTAACTGATGGTTTCTATCCAAGAGTTAGGGAACTAAATGTGAATAACTTCATTAAATCACAAACTTTCCACTATAAAACACCCGTTTTTATTATAAAGTAGTATTACCACATATATTTACGGTGGCTCGATTTCCTTAACTCTCCATCGATTCTCTCCCATTGGTATAATCTGTTTGCTTAATATTATGCGTATTTGTTGAGGACAGGAGGTTTATGTGGGTAAGTATCTTCTTCAAATATGTTTACTCGAACGGAGATGAACTGGCAATGCAACGAACTTCCCAGCAACTACTTGTGTTACGTCCATTTAAATATTTCGAACGAATGGATGACCCTTTCGTTAAAAGCGCCAAGCCAGAGGTGGGGGACTCGAGGCCTTATGGTCACATGCGGCCTTCGAGTCCCTTTTTACCGGATTAAAATTTTGCCGAAAAATCCTTTTATTTTTGTTGATATGATTACCTTCGTCTTTTTTATTTGTATTATAATCTTAAAATAAACTTAAGTAGAATATAAAGAGTAGAAGAAGATTTAACGAAATAATCTTCCTTGATTGACTGACGCAATCAAAACATATGCGGCCTTCATATATTACAGCTAACTTAATGCGGCCTTCTAATATTAACAGCTAATTTAATGCGGTTTTACAACATAAAAATATCCCCCATCCCAGTGCTAGGTCATTACATACGTGGGATCGGAAATGATTTTTGTTTGTTTGATAATCATAGTTTTGAACCATTTTTTCTTACATTTTGGTCATCATAAAAACGCAAGCGTAAGAACTTAATGTCTTCGATCCCTGAAAACGGAAGGCAAAAAACGTTGTACCAAATATATTAGTAAGTAAAACATAATCAATCATGATTGTGCACTATATATATGTATAACTGTGATTGATTGTGTTTTACTTAATAATATCTTTGATCCAAACAAAAATAATAGTTTTCGTATCAAGCAATAGGCCATTTTTAAAAATATTCACGGTATTCGTCCCCTTACTGTCAGTGTAACTTCCTTTTCATTTAAAGTTAATTTTTGTTATATGAACATTATATAATAGAAGTTTTAGCAGAAGAACTTATCCCAACTGCATAAAAATAAATTTAATTATTTTATTTTAAAAACTAAATCTTGTGTCACTAAACTTTTACGAAATTTAAATTTAGATCTGTAATTAAAAATGCCCTTACTTCAAAATTTTAGTGACTGGTAAAAAGAGAAAACTCAATTAATTTTGAAAGCTTTTAGAAGTGGGAAAAGATAATTGCAAGATGAATTGTGAAACTAGAGAGAAATGTCTGCTCTTTGAAACTAAATGAGAATTTAATTATTTCGTCAAATAACAGGAAATAAGCAAACCACCTTCAATTACTTAGGCAGTGCTTTGAAAACACGGCTTTGAAAAAGAATCTGGTGTGCAGAAATGTAGATAAAGTTCCTGTAACTCAAACGTGAAAAGTAAGAAAGAAGAAACCAAATAACGATTGACATTTTTTGTACATTCTGGACAACTTTCTATTTGTGCTTTAATTCTCTTTCAGTTCTCCATTCTTGATAAATCTAAGAAATTGTTTTTGTTAACAGACGTCTTGTTATAAGTAGCTGACTCGGTAGAAAGCCCGTGGCTAAAGTTAATAGGAATAGCTGTAGAAATAAAGGGGCATAGATGCTTAGAATTCCAATGCTCTCTTTATATGCATCTTATATTTTGGACTCTTCGGCAATAATTCGTATGAAGTAAGAAGTCACGCGTTATCTAGTGTTTCGACGATAACTAAGATTAAATTTAAGGACATTTTATTTTCATGCTTGTATATTATATCCGTGTATACTTATATGCCACAAAGTTCAAAGATGCATTTTGATTCTGTTAAAAACAATGAAATTTTCAATGGGAATTGCAGATTTTAACCCATAAGAAAACAATAGCTGGTGTTTATGAAAAGTATTTTATTTACAGGCCATTGGTGGTAATCCACACAAAGAAACACACCATTTTATCCCAAAGGTCAACAAACGTTAATTTTTATTTGTATGTGTAATCCGTGAAATCTGGAATTTCAGGTCAAACTTTTTCCATTTGTAACCACTGGAAGCTGAAGTGAAAACACATCAAAAAACAACGCCTGATTCTTCATGTGATAATATTTATACACATTAAAAAAGATTTTACGCTTTTTTTCTCTGTTTCTATGATCACTATTTATTACTTAGTATTTAATAATTATTCCATAATTAAGGGGAAGTGTTGTAAAAAATGTATAAAAGATGAAGATTTTAAAAAATGGAAGATATATACACTAAATAAATTATTAGGGAAACGTAAAAAAACGAAGTGTGGAATAACAAGAATAAATTTGAAGACAAAACCATAACCCGTAGTAAGGAAATAACAAATATAATGTTCAAGTGCTTTGTAAATATTCCAGAAAAAGAGATTAATAGAGATTGGATGGAGAGAAGAGTAATTGTAATAAGAATTTGGGAATGAGGATTCGTAAATATCGTCTTTGTTAAGAACATATGGAATACGAAGAATTTTTAACAAAGTTAGAAAAATTGAATGTCAAAAATGAACGAGAAGGTGGAAGGTATTAGACGTATGATATTTAGAGATAGTGCAGATATATTGGAGAATCTTTTGTTGGAGTTTTACTCATTTAGTGATATATTTGGAAAGGAGGTTGTGTCAAAGGAAATAAAGGTTAAAAAAATTACACCAATTTATAGAAAAGATAAATGTGTAAGCGTAGAAAATTATTATAGACCAATATCGATTTTACCAATTTTTTTAATGCATTTGAGAAATATCGATATATATACTGTGTGTGGATGTGTGGAAACTTAAAAATATTTAAGAAAAAAACGGTAAAAAACGTTTCGCAGAGAAGGGGTAATTGAGATTTTTAGGGCTGTAAACAATAGTGTTGACGAGATGGTGAGCAAACATTATTAATTATAACTTTTATTACATATCTACATTGTTAAAAATTTTGTAATGCAATGAAATACATAATATTATCCGGGAGTAATTTCATCGTTCTTAATTAATGACCAGAGAAAAGATGGCTTTGAATGATCATGATTCAATCAAATTATTAATAAATTAGTAGACAAATAATAGCAGGTAAAAAAAATTATTAATCATTCTTGACACCAATATACATAGAATAAAAATAGTCACTACCTTGACACAGGGTCGAATTGGGAGCCCACCTTTCATACCAGAGTATCTTAACCGTTCGGCCACTGAAACAGGAATGATGCTCCTTTTCTTCATATTAATAGTTAATAACAAATAATATAATCGTTAGGATTATTTGACCATCCACATTCTAAAATCTTGTTAATGTCGAACACGAATAGTAAAAGGTGGAAATATTAGATAATATTTGCGCGACAGTCAACAATGCAACTTGCATGCGTGTATGTCAAGGCAACGCTTTTCGAAATCCCACATTATAATAAATGCATAATAAGTTTCATGGACAGTTATGATAACCAACTGCGCATGCGTAGTTGTTTTCAATGATTTATGTCGTTATAGATATGAAATATTTATATAATACCTATATAACCGTATACGGCTTGAGTGGCATCAACTCCGACTATATCAGTCTTGTCTCTATGAATGCTACTGCCACTAATTCTACCATAATGGACATTCGCCATTAAAGGAAGGTAGAGGATTAAATATATATGTGCTGAGAAGCAGAGAACCTGACCTACACGAAGTTCTCAAATTATACCATGCTTTAATTACCGAGCTGAATTTAGATATATATGATTTAAAATTGTATTAAGGTTAAATAATGCCTTGCGCTGGATTTGTAAATTTTTTCACTATAAGAAAAAGATGAATGTACATTTATTTGTCTTCAAGTATATAAATTTTATTAATGTGTTGTAGTTTAATTTTTCTATCTATGTTTAGTTCTGTCTGGGAAACAATGTAGATGCTTAGTTGAGAATTAATATTGAATAAAGAATATCCATTTGTTCGTCATGAAATATTATTTAATACTATTATGTAGTATTATTATTTAATGTATGCTGTGCTCTATGGTTCAGGACAGGTAAAATCTTGCTATACCAAGATCTAAAGTTTTTCAAGGGATCTGTCTTCTCGAGCAGCGGTTCTTAAAGTTTTTATTACCCCGGTTCCCCTTTAAACTTCAAATATACTTTGAATGACGTGGGCCCCGAAAACTTTAAATTTAAAACTAAGTGCTTTAAATATCTATTTATATTTGTAAGTAGAAATCGATGTTGTAAAAGTAAAATTAAAAAATTGGTTTCGATATATATGTTTCAAGCTGACTTGGCCATCGTTCGTCAAGAATACTAAAAAGAAAATGAGAATAGTGAAGATTTTGTTATTAGGTCGTTATTGTGTTATCAATTGTGGATGAGTAAGCAACGTGGAAAATTTAATAAACATTTCCAAGCTTGACAGAAACTGAAAGTTGATTTTGTGATTAAGTAAATTTTAGAAATCTACTCCGAGTTTCAGCCAAGCTTGGAAGTGTTTATTAAATTTTTCACATTAATTTCTTATCCACAACTTGCAGCACACTAGTCACGTAATAACGCCTTAAAAGTTATAATATTTCTTTTTCGCTTCCTAATGAAAGGCGGCGAAGGGGCTAAAATTTGAAAAGAAGGGGGAAATAAATAATTGCCCATATTTAATACGATATATTTATTAAACATATTATATTTAGCTTCTAAAATATAATAATAACAATACTAAATATTGAATTAATTTATTAATAGAATGGATGGTTCTGCATTTCGTAAATAAGCCTAGTTATACATAGGGATTAATATCTGAAAGTTGAATTCTTTTCGACTGAATTAATTCCGACTCTCACAAGGCCACGGATAGACACTTTTTTACAGAGGGGAGGGGGTGCTCTGAAAATTATAAGGGGGGTTCAGAAAGCTATAGGGATCCTTAAAATTAGTTAATGTTTTGATGTATTTTATTAATATATTTAATAATATTAAATATCTATGTAAACTAATATATTTAACATCAATAAATAAATTACTTGACAAAACTTTTTAAAATGTTTAATTTTTATTTCTTAAATTTATTTATTATTTATTTAATTTATTGTTTAATTAATTAACTTAATTTAAATTATTGTTAATTAATTTATTTAATTTAAATTATTTATTTAAAAAAAATAATTTTTATTTCTTGAAAAATTACTGAAAACACTAAAATTTGTAATTTCCCTTGTCTTTACTATTGAGTAGACGAAGACTCAGACCTCTGTGTAGCAAGCACAATATACACAAAATCTACCGTGAATATCTTTTTTGAATACATTTTTAGCATCAAAGAACCATTTCTATTGTCGTGTACAATGTTATGCAAAACAAAAGATTTAGAACATTTTTTGCAGTAAGATATTTTGAAAAAGAATATTTTTCAGGGGCTCAGCCCCCTGGCTTGCTTTGTCCCTGACTCTACGTCGTTCAACAATTCTCTGTATTTAGTTTTAAGGTAAACGAGATCAGATCAAGATTTATTCAAGCTTTCGCGGACCACTTGTGAGGACTTCACGGGATTTGTGGGCCACAGTTTAATAACCCCTAGTTTAGAGAATCGAACTGCGAAATATGAATTTATGGAAAACGATGGCAAGCACTTATACCAGCAGAATTCAAACCCAGATTTTCCGCACATTAAACAAACGCGTAACCTTTATGCCGTCCCTTGTCTATCGCTTAATGCAAATAATATATATATATATATATATATACAATAAATGAATTAGCGCAATGTCAAATACACATTTCTGATAATTAATATTTTTTAGGATAATCCTTTACGTAAAATAACTTCCATTACGACACCTTATAGCTTTGCTTATACTTATGTTGATATCTTACGCGCTGACTGAATGTTTGTTATATATTTTGAGATCTGTAAACTAAATTGTAACTTATTAGAAACACCAATATTTGCAATATAAAGGAACCACGCTTTTTTTTGGAAAAATTATATACAGGCTTCTGCTTTTTATTTTTAAATTGTACATAATGCCTAAGAATAATCTTATTAGCCTCTGGTAAACAAAGCAACGCTCAAGGTATAATCCAATGTTAAAATATAATATCACTTTTACAAACATTCAATTCCTTGTGTTAAAAAAGTAAGACAATAAATTCAAAATAAAAGCTGTTTTTCTTGCTCGATAAGTAGCAAAAAAAACTTTAAATAAATGTATACAAACCTTTTAGCAGAAGTTTTTTTATGCTAAAATAAATAGTACCTCCGAAGATTTTTAAGAAAAAAATAAATGTTTACAAAGTTTCTCTAAGGCAAACATATACAAAGAAGCAAATCTCTCGAAGAAAATCTCATAGTTCTTCCCAAAATTTGGCGTTTTTCGTTCTTCTCTTCCATAAAATTCATTACATCTACTGATGTTTTCGTTATCAATCATAATTGTATTACCTTATTTGATTTCGTGAATTGCACTGATGCAGTTCTCTCATGCTTCGTATGTTTCCCTTTCGTAATTTAAAAAAGTTCCAAAATAATCTGCAAAAGTAGCTCTTACCTCATGGCTTTTCATCACTGTGTTTAAATGTCACTGTTCCTTGCATCTACCAATGAGTTGAAAACCGACTGTGAAATTAACAAATAACCCGTTACTTAACCTTCAGTTGCTTTTCTCATTCACACTATAGCAGACATGGGAAATCACCGCACTTAGACATAGTGTATATTGCCGCCTTCTTTCACGCTTACAAAAAAAAGAGGGAAAATTTTTGGAAAAGAAACCACGCATATCACACTCTTCAACCTTTTTTTAAAGTGATAATTCATATAGGTGTTCAAACTAATATTTTAACTGATAATTTTACATACTAACTAATAGTATACAGGGCGTCCCGTTGAGGCCGCCTAAACTCTGCACAGCGGTATTCCTTGCAAAATTCTAAGCGAAAATGCTAAGAAATCCATATTTTCTTAGTTATTAATGTTTTAAGTCCAGCCAATGAGAACAAAATTTGACCCCCCTTTTCTTGGCGAGAAATACTTACAAAATAAATCACTAAACCCTGCCTGTTATAGCAGAAAGCAAGAACCTCACTGGGCTTCAAAGTGATTTCCCTTTTTTCAAGCACAACCCATTTTTTCTGAGAAAACTGGAATTGTGACGAGATACCTATTACGTAGCTTTACGTAAAATTACCACAATTGGAAAATTTTCCGATTGTAACAATTAGCTTATTTTGAAAAACGTTTTATTTATTTATTAGACACGATTGTTTCACACACCTTTTACTATATGCTATACTTTATACTATATGTAGCATCATTTTAAAATACAATTTTCGCTTCAATTAGTCACAACATCATAGAGTAGTTCATGTTTATCATTCTTTATTTTATACAAAATAACAATTAAGAATGACAATTATTGGTTATTGTAATATTATGATTTAACAAATAACTTAATGATTAATACTAGCCTATATTATTTCAATACATATGCCTTAATAGTGTCAGGTGTATCACATGATTAGATT
>QLNU02015360.1:159774888-159787137 GCA_006491805.2 Dysdera silvatica | reverse complement strand
TTCTTTCCTACCACTCATTACTATACAAATGTATCCAACGTCATTGTGTATTTTAATATATGCGCATCTCCGAAACGCAAACCTTAAATATAGAGACAAGACTCAAACTTTAGAAATGAAATACTATTAGTTTAAAACAGACAGCATATTATAGACCATTGGTTGGTTGGTTGGTTGTAGTTTTATGGCGCAAGGACAGCAATGGTCATTCTGCGCTAATCAATGTGAGATTACACATACGATATAATAGATTAAAATAGGAATCCACAACTAGGAAGGGGGAATTCTGACGAGGAGAGGATTTTACTTTTTCAGGGATGTGTTACAACCCGCTCAAATTAATAGGTACGAGACGTAGAATTACTGATGTTATTTACCAAAAACATTTTAGAATTGGGGTTGTGAGAAAGGAGATGTGATGAAAATATCATGAACGAAGAAGGTTGGAAAATAGCAGATTAAAATATTTTGCTTAATATCTTCAAAAAATATTGAAAAATGATTACCTACACATATCTCTGCAGCCTTTGAAGGATACATAATTAATAATTCATATCTAAATTATTGATATCTATACACAGAGTGTCCCAAAAAGAACTGACAGTTTTTAAAATGGAATAGCCAGCAATTCGTGAGAGTCATTAAAGTTATTCTTGCAGGAAATTAATATGTAAGATCAGGAAAGGCCGTAGCTAAGAGGGGAGTGTTGGGGGTTCAAACCCCCCGAAAATTTTCAGGCATGTATTATTTATCGAAAAATGCCAATTTTTTTATTTTGTCCCAAATTTTGACCAAAGAAAAGTGAACAAAATATTTCGCTAATGAACATTTGCATTTAACTGAACGCAATTTGGCCATCTCGGCTTTTGGTCCAGCAGAACAATGTCCTCCAACTGTTTAACAGGATCAGAATACAAGGACCACATCCAGTCTATCCCATGGGAAGTATTTAGTTGTAAAGTCTGTATCCGTCGTTAGTCGGCGTCACACCGTCTGAGCTTGGGACTAAATGCGAACTCTTGAGAAACTCTTCCAGAGGTTGGTGGGTAGGATGGAGAAAGGACATATTTGTAATTGGTTAGCGCCATGTAAGGGTTATGTTAGTGTGTTCCGTCCTCTTAGAAAAGATGTTCTTTTTCCTTTTCTCTTAATTGGTAAACTTAAATGGTAACATTAGCTTATAGCTCATAAATTCCGTTGTAATATTTTTCCTTTTCTTGTTTTTGTATTTGATTATAAAAAGGAAAAGGCATATATCTGGAGACCATACACTGTTTAATTTTAAATTTAAATATCTGAAATCTTCTAAAAACAGTACTGACAGTAGCGATATTTGTGCTTCTATATCATCTGAAAATGCAGCAAAAGAGCACGTACCGATCGATGATTCCCTCTGGATCTGTAGCTACGCTTGTGGATACTCATAGTGGAGTAAATATGAAATTTGTTGAACTTCATAATCTTTGCGACGTAAATATATTCAATGCTGGTACACATTTAAATAAAAAAATTATGATGGAATGAAATATAAATTATTAATTTCTCCATGGACACCCGATGAGAGCTTTAAATTTCCGATTTTAACTAGCAGAAAATTGAAATTTCAACAGAGTTGGTTCAGAGCAAGTGTTTTCCTTGGCTGGTGTACACTCAAGCACATGGACAAGGTGCGTCGTGTCGATTTTGTTCGATTTTTCAACGTGAATATGCTGGGAAAGGAGATCACCAGAAATTAGGAAACCTGGTAACAAAGCCATTTCATAAATGGAAAAGCGCCATAGAAATATTTCTAAATCATTCTAGTAGCCAATACCATCAAATAAACACCTTGTATGCCGAAAATTTTTTTGAAAACGTGGTAAAAAGATTCCGACATTCGGATGCAACTGGACTCCGCGCTGACAAATCAAGTTTGCGAACAATTATATTGTGCGGTCGCCAAGAGCTGTTTCTTCGTGGATCCTCTGATTCTGGATCCTAGTTATTGGAAGACCAGAGCCAGAAATAAACGATAAGAATTTCTGTTCTTTATTGCGGATGCCTATTTCATGTGGTGATCAAAATTTAAAAGATCATTGCGAAAAATCACAGCTCAGTGCTATGTATATTAGCCCTCAGATTCAAAATAATATTATCAAAATTTGCGGGAAATTTACACAAGAGCAATCAGTGGAAAAAGTCAACAAAGCAAAATGTTTCTCCATTGTAATTGACGAAACTAGTGACATTTCTAGAAAGGAGCAATTATCTCTTTGCGTGCGTTATATTGTTGATAACCATAATACCACATCATTTTCAATAAGAGAGGACTTTTTAGAATTTATTGAAGTTAAAAATATGACAGGAACAAATTTAGCAAGCGTCATATTAGAATCTCTAAATTATCTTGAAATCGATTGCAAATATTTATTTGGACAGGGATACGACGGTGCAACAGCCATGAGTGGTAGGTTTAAAGATGTGCAAAGAGTTATAAAGAAAACGTACCCGGCAGCCATATATGTGCACTGCAGTGCCCATTCACTAAATTTAGCTCTTGCCCATTCATGTGAAGTGCAAGAAATTAGAAATTGCATTGGAACCATTAAAGCAATCGGCAATTTTATTAAGTTTTCGTCAAAACGAACCGAAGTTTTAAAAAACAAGATAAAAGAACATTTTCCAAACACTGAATGGCAGAAATTGACTTCAATGTGCGAAACGAAGTGGATGGAAAATCACGACGGTCTTCTCAGATTCTTGAAAATATATATTTCAATAGTGGAAACTTTAGAAGAATTGAAATGTATGTCGGATATTGAAACATCTTCAAAGGCAAGCCAGTTTTCAAAATCCACCATAACTGGCCGGCTTGCTATCAGTTTGGTAACAGCATCCATTCTGTTTTCATATACATTGCCTTTATGTAAATCTTCGCAATTTCCCAGCCGTAATTTGACTGCGGCGTTAAAGCATATTGACAACGTTGAGAACACAGTGAAATGCACGAAGACAATATGGACGAAACTTTCTCAGACATTTTTAAAAAGGCTGAAAGTATGCTAGATGCAACTGGAGAAACAATTAGAATTCCCAGGATAATTTCTCGCCAGAAAAATCGATTTAACGTCGATGCTACAACACCCGAGCAATATTTTAGAGCCACTATCGCTATACCCATTTTCTATGATTTTCGTAGTCAATTACAAACGCGATTCCCGAACCACAGATCATGCATCTCAAGTCTTCACAAACTCCTTTCGACAAATTGAATCACTGCAACTTTTTAAGAAGATGATTTTCAAATATACTTCAATTTTTTGGACAAAGAAACATTCATGCCAGAATTAAATATGTGGAAATTAGAATCGAAGGAGCTGATTAAAGATGAGCATCCTTGTGTAACCATCGTTGCATTATCTCAATGCAAAGAAGAACTTTTTCCGAATGTTCACTTTTTTTGTCACAAGTGCTTGCTACCCTGCCAATTTCAACTTGCAGACCCGAACGAACATTTTCTTCACTCAGGCGCCTTAAGTCATATTTGAGAAACTCCATAGGACAAGAAAGATTAACTGATTTGGCCCTTATGAGCATTCATAGAGACACATTTCTATCAATCCAGAAGATATCATTGATAGATTTTCAACTGAAAACAATTGGAAATTGAAATTCGTTTTATAGAGAAAGACTTAATGTGTAAGTGTGCATAAATATTAAATTAAATTTAATTATTATTAATTTAAGAATTTGCATAATTTTTAAATTACAATAATCTGATTACATGGGCCTATACACTATAACAAAATTATTACTCATGTTTAATTATATTATAATGCTAATTATGTAAGTTTTCCTGTATATATGTATACTATACTGTATATTCAAAAATATTTTATTTCTGCACTTAAGAAAATTATAAACTGCTGTAAGGATCCCTATCCTGTGTGTATATGAAACTGCTTAATTTTATTACTTAAGAAATCATAATTTTCATCGGAATGCTATTTTAAAAGTATTTTAGTTAATAATTGGAATTCACTTTTCTCTTTACAACGTTTTCTAAACAAGCGAGAAATTTGATATAATTTCAGTATTTTGTAAATATTTTTTTTTCTGTATTATTTAACTCACTCTTTTGTCATTCGTGCAGATAAAGGTTTACAAATTATAGTTTCAGATTTACTTGATTTATGATTTCCAAAACTATTTTGATTTCATTATAGAATTGCTTTAATGTGCTTGTGAGAATACTTGTTTTTGCCGCAATAAATAATTCAAATTTTGTGGACATACCAAAAGTTTGCTTTGTAATTAAAATTATAAGTTGTTAATTATTTGAATACGGTACAGATCTTAAAAAATCCTTTCATAATATTTTAGTATGTTTATTTTTTACCGCAAATTTAAAAATTGTTTTCATTTCACGCTAATTCCATGCTTTAATTGTTTCAATCATAGGCGTAGCCCGATTGAAATCCGGGGTGGGGAGTGGATTCAAATGGCATATGAAAGGTCATTCTTGCTCCTTTTACTATAGGAAACTAAATCGACGGGTGGGTGAGGCTTGGCCCTCTCTACATCCATCTGCATACTACCATGCTCTCAATTGTTTGTTTCCTTCATTCCTAATTAATTATTGTAGTTAATTTTATAGTGTAAATTTATATTTAAAATTTTTTTTATTATTATTATCACCATTATTTAATGCAAAAGTACTTTTTGGGTGAGGAGGAAAGCTTCAACCTTTTTAAGTTTGTTTTGTTTTTAAGAAAAGATCGTGTATTTAAAGCTAAAACATCTTAAATCTCGCCCTGAGATTTCTATTTGGGAAATATTTTTTCTAACACACACTCTGCGAAAATTGTATTTCCATATACTTGAGGTATAAATTATGTATTCACGTGGAAAGATCATGTCCAAGATACTTTACAAGGTACTTTACAAGATACATTAAGACATGAACGTTAAGCCCCGAAGTGTTTTCCTAGCTATGGTCTCGAAGCAGGGCATTGGGGTTTGTAGCTTCCCACAGGTTCAACCTCTTCCTCCAATCCTCCCCCACCCCTCCCGTGGAAAATTTAACACTGGAAAAGGTACAAGGTTAAGGTTCAATGAGTTATTAGTTCAGAACCGTAGCTAGACGCTAGTTACAGGGGAATTCTGAAAGTTACAGGGGAACTCTGAGAGTTACAGAGGGTATTCAGAAGGCTGCAGGGGCTTAAAGTTCTTTATCATTCTGATATATTTTATTAATATAATTTAATAATACTAAATGTGTAAGTAGTCCAATATATTTCACATCAAATGAATAAATTTCTTAACATAAATTTTGCATTGAAAACTTATAAAGGTATAGTGAAACTTACAATTTCCCTTGTCCTTATTATAGAGTAGATGAATTTCTCTGTAAAAAACATAATGTACACAAGATCTACCGTAGAAATATATTCTGAATATATTTTTAACGTCAAAGAACAATTTTCACTGTTATTCACAATTTTATTAAAAAATTTTTTAGATAACATTCTAAAATAATTTATATTGAATGAGCCCCCCTGGTTATGGTCCTGCCACTCCTCCCGAAAAAAAATCTCGGCTACAGCGTTGCATGCTGTGATTGTATCGATACATCTTGTAAAAATTTTTGTACCCCCCACAAATTAAAACCTGGCTACGATCTTGCAGAGGACTTGCACAGAACCCAAATAAATAAGGTTCTTTTATGCCATTTTTAAATAAGGTCTTGAATTTGTTTGATGTTTTGTGTTGAATTTCCTCGTTTAAACAAAATCAGTTTGTATATTTAGCGAAAGATAAGTCAAGGTTTTCAATTTCATAAAATATTACAATATACTGTATGGAGTTGCTTCACGATTTCAATATTTTTGTTCCTTGAGTTGTAAATACGTTCTGATAAAACATTGTTCCAATTATATGTCTATGTATACCGTTATATTCAGTCATTACTTACCTAATTCTGGAAGAAATCTTCTGAGAATTATTTTAATACGCCTATTCTACTCTGAGTTGCTCGTTCCTGTGCCATTTCAATGTTTTCGGATTCTTTTATCCATCTTATCCGTAGTAAGCACCTTCCACTTCGATGCTCTCTTAAAATCCTACTGATGTCTAGTGTTTTTCATCGGTAATTATTTATTGCAATATGTGCAGTCCACTGCCATTCAAGGTTTATCAATTCAAGCCGAAAAATCTTCCAGCGGCGATATCTAAATTCAATATTTTCTCTCTCACTCAAGTGTTTCCTATTAGATACTTCTCGATTATTCCAAGCATACACTTCTCATTTCTCTATCGGTCCCTGAAATGTATTTATCTTTTATACTGCATTTTTTTTTTTGATAGACTCCATGTTTGTGATTCACAAGGGGAAAATTAGTAAAAGAGATCAATTAAAAAGCTTTTTCTAAACGAAGTGACAACTTCTCTCGTCAGGAATAAAGTTTCCTTGCAGATGAATTACCACAGGTTTAATACGTCTATGAAGGGCTTTAATAGTACAGTATACCACCATTTATCAGGTCTAAGGGAAATTGAAATGAATTCCGATGAGAAAATTCTATAATAAATATCAGGTAAAATAATAATAGGCAAAACCGGTCTTAAAATCCAGGTTCTATGGAAGATGCTCCGGAAAGCGATATTCCGATAAGCGACGTTCCGTTGTATTGCCCCCCACTCATGTTTCTCATCCAAGATGGAAGTACGAGTCTGTAATTTCTAGTTGTTTCGCGCCCACCACATCTTTGATTTCATTAAGAAGTCGTTATTATGGCTAGTTTTTAACAGAGGCTCGTTTGGACTCCAAATTCTGTACTACTGGCTGAGAGTGCTTACACCATACCTTGAAGTTCCACATACACATACGTTCCTTGCAAAGACAGCAATAGTATATGCAAAACACAGGTGATTAATATGCTTTGGAATAAAAGTATAAATATGATTAACTAAGGATTTCAACTAAATCTAAATATTCCGCTTAATTATAAAGATTCGGACTAATAAGTGTAACTTAATTTAAAATTTATTTGAATGAACTACTCACAAACATTTAACAAAAACTGAAAAGTTGTACGTTATGTGTCGATATAAATATATATTTTTTTCTCTATACGATTATCATCTAGCATATATCTTTCAAAAACTAAGAAATAGAGGATCCTGAGATCTCCGAGCAGATTTTTAACTAATCACTAAAGCTAATTTATGACTTAGAGAACATGCGTCTAATTTATGTATTAATTGCTTATTATTACATTTAATAGTTAGAATTATACTTCAGTTAGAAAATATCTGCGCAAGATTGGCTATCATTAATAGGAATAAAATAGCATCAAATTTCGTAACATGAAAAATCATTGCTACTGTAAAAATGTGGGCAATTTTAAAGAATGGCTTTTACGTGACGATATAAGCGGAGTTCTATAAAAAATTAATAAGAAAACTTCGCATAATAAGAAGATATCGAAGGATTGCGCAGTCAGTAATACAAGAACGACACGAAAAGCAATATGCTCAGGCATCTCTAAGAGTAGCTTCAAATTTTTAATTAAATACTGAAAGAAAGGCAAAGTTTTATTTCAATACGCAATTGTTACGTTTATGGTTCTCTGATTAAGATATTTCTTGCATGTGCATATATAAAAGAAAGCATCTTTTAATAACTTTCCACATATAAAATTCGTTAAATAAGTAAGTTTATCGTATATCAGTTTGGGATAGAATGTCTGCGTATTAGTTCTATAAACATGCAGTGGATTGCGACAGTATTATGAAAGTGCCTTCGAATGTATATTATCAATTGATTCTATAGTAGCTGTACTTGGGAAGTTTGCCAATAAAAAATCAATGTTCTCCAATATCGATTGAAAAGGAGTGTATAATATAGCATATTTATTAATAACTCCATATAAATTCGTCTATGCTGTCTTTTCGAGAGAAAATACGTTGCGATTGTGATGTGGTTACGACGATATTTATGTCTGAGTATTTACATATTTTTCGATGTTACTTTATAAATGAAATATTTTCAGTTAGAACTTAGTAATTAAGTCAATTTTCACAAATAATTATAAATTACCATATACACTATAGCACGTTCCTTTTAATAAATTCATTGCGAATTAAAGAAAAAGTAATTGTTTCCTCATCTCATTTCTGCAGTATCATATTTTAACAACACTACACAATAGTTAGTAGAAGTTAATAATTCAAGGAAAATAATAACTTACTTACTGCGCATAAAAACTTCTTTAATAATGAAAAAATGGATGGCATTTGAAACCAAGCATATTCTAGTCTTCATCAGGAAGACACTGCAAACAAGAAAATAGTACGTTGCCGTTCTTCGAAAGAAGATCGAACCGCCTGTTATTGGTGGTCAAACGAGACATACTGAGAATATATTCTCATACTGAGAACCAATATAGAGTGTGTTTTCTGGTATTAGAATGCCCCACGCGCGGCTGAAATACGGTATAGATTTTTGACCATTAACAGGATTATGAGAATTAATTTTAATATGGTAGATCTCTAGAAAGCCCAGTTCAAAGAGAGCTCTAAGTTGATAAAAGGGAGAGGGGGTTCTTGGAAATTAAATTTATTGTTGTTCTTCCTGCAGAGGACGGAGATGAAAAACTTTTTAAATTCTACATTTTGATACAACTCTGGTGTTCTCTTAGCCTGATCATCGTCTAGAGATTTGTTTTTACAACCATTTTTTTAAGTGTGATTTATCTACTAAATAATAGATTCATATGTTTTAATTTTATGAAAAGATCTGGTGTGCGTGATATTACTCAGTTATTAGATTCTTTTGAGACATTTTGTATAATATGCGGGAGAAAATAGGCAATTTATTTCTGAATTATGAATCTACCAAACGGTGTTTAAATATCCTTTCCATGTGAGAAAATATGTCATGTATTACATTGGTATCACATGAAGAACAGCTATGCTTACTATCATATTGAGTCCGTATTAATTTTGAGTTCGTGTCATAAAAACAGCTGGGCTTAATCCCGTACTGCATATTGTGTATTTTTATTGTAATAAAACCCTGTACTTAACATGTAACGAATTACAAAGACATCCACCACATTCTGCCTAAACAAACATCGAATTGTTTCCAATAAAAGGTGAGCTATGTACTTACGTATGTCTTCCAGTTCATATACTTTGCGTATCCGACCATCAGGATAATGAATTACCTCTTCCATCATGTTCCACGTATGCTCTGTATAATTGATTTCCATTCAGTCTGGCGCCACGTGAATATGAATTTCATGTCATGTTACTCATACTAGTCAACCACCTCCTGAGAACGATAGCAAGGCTAGATATTGTATTGAAATAGATCATTAGGGAATGCCAATGACTTGAATAAATATGAGTAACCGTTCAATAAACATATAAGCTGAATTTATTAAGACCTTTTTTTGACAATGATTAAGCGATCATGCATCCCACATCATAACTTAACTACCAGTAGACTCTCGAATATCTATGGTACGTCCTTGTAGAAGTGTTTCTTGTTGCTTAGGTAAAATGTGCATTCAATACAGCGACATAATCAAACTGAAAGCATGATTGGTCGGACCAGATGAAATGACATCACTCCATGTTCACAATTAAGACTTCGTTTTTTAAACCTAAATAAGACGCGATTTCATACATCTACCGGTGGGCATAAATACCCTTGATAAATGATAATAACATAGTCCCAAAGATACGATATAGAGTACACATGAATATTTACTGCCTAACGCTGACGAGTTGATCCCTAGAAGTTTTACACTAGTTCAACTTGGAACAATTGATTAATCAAAATAAGGTACGAGTAGAAATATGGGGACTTTTATTTATCAAATTTGTACAAAACTTGCCATTGCTATTATATTTTACAAGCAATCACCAAATAGCCAATTATCCATTGCGTAGCCTCCCCAACTACCCCGCAAAAAAATCTATCTGCTTTGATTGACAGTTCCGTTAGAGCTCATCTCCTTAACGTTACACTGTACCTCAACAATCAATGTATGCCGAACGGTGACTTGAACAATTGTGGTACGTTAATTGTTATGATATAAACCGTGATGCCGTCCATGCATCATCCGTATCCGGTGCATTTGGCTGCTTCTTTGTTGCATACTGGTTACAGGTTCGCCGACTTTTCAACACGCATGGTATATTCTTGATGCAGCAATACGAGGACTTTCCACTTCTGTAAAAAGTGGTGAACAATCCTTTACGATTCATTTAACTCATTTGGCTATAAGGCGTGCGAAACTGAGCAAGTACTGTCAATTATCTGTTGTCGTTTGAACTCTGGATAAAGAAGTATCTCACGCATTTCCTGTATATATTACGTCCCAAAAAAAATGTTGAAGCTGGATAAATGCAAATGTTTTATAATTTTCAGATTCATTCAAATAGCGAGCATTAACCATTAACACCATTCTTTACTTTAATATAATTCCCATCTGTTTCCAGTTTCTTCCAAAATTACTACAATCTGAAATGGCCCCAAGGTGCAAAATATTTTCTGGTTATATCTTTGCTATAAATAAGTTGAGGATATTTAATTCAAATATTTGTTTTCTGTTGTCTGCACAGTTATGAGACTAGGGACAAACGTCATTAACTTTCCTTTTCGTGCTCGTATGTGATGTGTATCCGCGCAAGCCTTCCTATGTCAAAATATTTTATATTAAAAATAACTGGTCGATAGTTCAAGCTTTCATAAGAGAGCCGGATTAGACATCGAGAACTAGTGTTTTAAACAAACCATGCTTTTCAGGAGCATTCAAAAACATACGTCGTTAATCAAAATTAATCTCAAATGATAATCAATCCCACTTCCCAATTTCAGTCAAATCATTGTCTAGTTAATCTCACTTCTGCATTTTTAAGGAATGATTGCGAACTGTTGTATCGCCCGAGAACGGTTTTTGTTTGCTGTAATCATTCAGGCTTGCCACCCCACATCTATTACACGCTTACCATGCTGGCTTCTTTCTGTCTGTTTCACGGCTTATCTGGCATTGTTTACTTAAAAGGAAAACCTGCAGCAGTAATAAACTACATTAATTGCTTTTTCATAGTTTGCCTCCATTTATATTTTCGTGATTAATGTAAACTTAATTATTATTGCGATGATCTAACATACATCTATATTAAAATTATATGTCGTTTAAATAGAAGCTTCGACAATAAACACACGTTTGCATTCGGAATCACATTTTATTTAATGCAAAACACACATATTACCATGATTTAAATATTATTGGAAATCGTTTATTAGGATCAACTACGTTTAATGACAGAACCATCATAAAAGTTTTATTCCACTAATCTGGTTTTGTTTATATATACAGGGTGGTTAGTAAAGTCCTTATACACGCAGATAACTGTCGAACGGAGAGAGCTATATGTATGAACGTGATGTGTAGGTATAGTAAAGTGACTATGCGCTACAAGATGAGACTGCGTGCAGCGCCCCTAGCGGAAAAATTCAGAACTCAGAGTTGCTATCTCGAAAACTGTTCAAGATACAGAAAAAAAGTCAATTATAAAGTTGTTAAACACCAGCTAGTTAGTACGAAATGACTTTTTTTCACCACCTTAATAGGGCAAAAATCGTAATTTAAGAGGTTTTAAAGGTATCCGTCCAGCAACGCCATTGTTGGTCAAAATTCCAAAATTATTACGCAAAATACGATATAATATGATTTTATTATTGTAGTGTACACATTTGCATGTCATGCTCTTTGTGACGAAATTATGTGTGTGCAATGAAAATATCGCCCCTACCGAAAACTTCCCCCTCTGTACACAGCCGTATGAAGGGAAAACTGTCACGCAGGGGCGTCCTGTACCCATTAAACTTCCTAAATCACGATTTTTGCCCTATTAAGGTGGTGGAAAAAAATCGTTTCGTACTAACTGGTTGGTGCTTCGCTCTTTACGAATTGACTTAGTGTATAGAACGGTTTTAGGATGGCGATACCGGTTGGGTGCTTGCTTCGAGCATTTGTCTGTGCACTGCGTGGGTTGGCGGGTTTTGCGATATAAGAATCGCTAACCACCCATATATATATGGCCTGCAAAAGGGTTGCTGGTATCTAACTGGAAGGAGACCCACACGCTGAACGTATGTGACGATGTGTGGAACCGGCCAGGCCAGTAACCTAGTGTCCTACCCCGCCTTCAAGTGGTGCAGGCTGAGCTTTCTATTTATGTGGCAAATTA
>QLNU02015360.1:159732660-159759298 GCA_006491805.2 Dysdera silvatica | reverse complement strand
ACGTGACAAAGTATCATTTCGTTGCTCATAGTTGGGAGCGTTATCGTGCTGTGAGTCGGGGGTTGCCTCAAACCTGTGGAGGACTTACTTGTTTGACTGTAACAGCGGATTTTGATCGCACTGTTATTACGAAAAGAGACACCACTGATCGCAAAAGTCGTGCGCATAAGTGGTGCGCGTAATTCTTACACGGCTTGGTGCTGTTATTGTGATAGAAAGTCGAATCTGATCACAAAGGTCGTGCACAATGAGAAATCATGTTTAGCCATACCGTCTATATAAATCACCATACAGCTGCTTTGATCACAACAATTAGGTCGGCACTGTTTGCGTAGTAAGTGCAAAAAAATGTATGTTGATATGCAATTGTTTGCATTAAAGCATTAATCGGTTTAACTGCCCTTGTTGTGCAATTTAGTTATCATAATTATGCGTTAATTATTCACAATAAATTCTGTTTTTGCATCGTGCGGTATAAGTTATGCACCCCCCCCCTTTTAAGTATTGAGACTGCATGTATAATTTACATTTTAAGCAGCTTGAAAGAAGGGTTTGTTTTCGAATTGCAGAGCCCAGAGGAGTTGAACATAAATTCAAGTGACGTTATAATTATGAATAAAGTGACGCATAAAAGCATGAAATATAACATATGCAGTACACCAAGTAAGCATGCAATATTCGGGCATGCGAATACAAATAATTCAAACAGATATAGCCTTTTATATTAAAACATGCTGTACCAAAGCGCACATATGCGAGATAAAATAACACCATTGAAACAAAAAAAATCACGTGTCAAAAAAAATTAAGCTTACCCACTGCCGATCATGTTGAAATTGTTCATGTTGAGAAAAATAAATATTCCCGTTTACATGCATGAAATTCGATTGAAGTTCATTTAGAGATTAAGTTCACTATGTGGCGGAGTATAGGAACGTTTGGAAAACACTGGGGTACCGTCTAGACGAATTTTCGAAAACGCTGAATCGCGTCGGTTCGTCGAAGATAAAAAACAAAATTCACTGGAACTGTTCAAACGTAGAAAGTTTTAAAATAGGAAAGCTTGCAATGGGTGTGTCCCGTAGTAGTGGTAAAAAGAAGAAAGTCAAAGTTACTGTAGCTCAAAACGTATGTGGACGGATATCCAGACGACTCGGGAAACGCCCCCTTCCAATCCGCAGCAGAAACATACCATGAATGGACGTCAGGAATCCAATGAGATACGTGAATAGGAAATCTTCACTAATACAACATGGTTAATCTTGGCATAACCTGGAACTGGTATGGAAAACGCAAAAAAAATTTTGTCGCCAACTTAATATGACAGCTCTCCAATTATAATATCACGAGATCACGTCAAGTCACCAAATGTCGGGGAAGAAGCGAACCTCCATGTCGAAACGTAGAATCTTCTATTTATGAACGTGATAGGCAACTAAACCACCACAACGTAATATTAATTGGCATTTCGGCATGTCACTTGACGGCGTGAATAGTTAACGTAAACTAAAATGAATTTCTGGATAATCAATGAAGTCATGCTTGATTACAGTGTTAATTGGCGAGTTGCATAACTTCGTGCATGGTGTGAATAAAGGCAAACGTAAGAACAGTGGGTAGAAACTTAACAAATTTAATATTGACTTGGTTATGTAATAGCAACAGAATTTCAAAATGCTTCGTAATTAAAGTAGACATGCTAACAGTAGTCGTCTAAATGGAACATCGTGCTTGTGCTCGTTCGCGAGCCAACAACTTCAAACATATATGCATAAACGAAGAAGAGAAAGTTCACAACAGTATATAACAATTTAAACTTCGCTTAAGAGTTGCTGCCCATGCGCAACGACCAAAAGGTCAAGGTACGTTTAAAAACGCGATTGCAACCCCAAAGGTATTGATTTGAAGTCACGATTTGAATTGACACGAAGTCTTATTGATTTTCGTGTCGATTGAATTCGTGCGTAATGCTTCCTCTTGCGTAGTGAGGATGAGAACTTTTTCTTTTTTTTTTAGTGTTCCTTCTTTCACATATTTCCTCTATCCACTTTCATTTTATTGTTTTTGATGTACTGTTAATGTTGTGCTTTGCTTTTCCAGTTGTTTCTTCTCACCATTAACAGTACGTTTTTGTACTCGTCCTCAGTTTCACAAATTCTTTGGAGCACTTATTTATTAACATTTTTTTTCTGCTTTTCCTGACATATTTTTACTAATTACTCTTTCCTTTCCCTGCTAACTGTTGAACTTTTAATCCAAACCCAACTCCATCTCTTGGTACATACTTGCAATCTATGTGGACGGATATTAATACATTTATTATTGGCTTCATTTATCCAGTATATAAACTATGCTATCACATAAAGAATATTCCACAAATCATTTAATATACTATATATATAGAGTGCTATCGTTGAAAAAGAAACTATCATGGTCTTCCATTTATATGTTTTTTTCCCTATAAGATGATTACATCAATTTGAAGTTACTTAGTCTAAAGTTCTTCATCCAAAGATTATTTATTTTTATATTTTATGGCACAAGGAAGCTGTAGTCATGGTATTTTAAGCAAACCTTTTATTCATCTCTAAGCAATACTGAATATAACACATATTTGTGGCTAATAATGCACTGTCCTTGTTTTTAGTTGTTCGATCTTCTGTTTCTGCAGCAGTAGCAGAATAATAACGGTCAACGATATCCTTGAAGTTCCAGAACAAGTTAGTCGTATTTGTTGGCCATAAAACGTAATTTCAAGGCCATATCAGCTAGAACTACTTGGAGGTTGTGAGATGTATGGTGTGTCAGAGACGGTAACTTTGAAGAATAAATGTACCGAACGGAGCACAATCTGAAACTTGATCCAAAAAAATCTTAAGTAAACCACTTTTGAAAACTCGTGCTTTCAAAGCTGTTTAGGATATTTGTGAGATCACTTCGACAGCACCCTAGAAAATACCGCCAATTTTCGCTACCAGTAATCAAGCGTATGAACACAAGGCTGTAGAACAGGGTTGCCCAACCTTTCTGGACAACGAGCCACTTAAAAGTTTTTCACAGATCTCACGAGACAGCTGTTACGTAAAAAAAAAACATTAATGGCTCATATGTAAACTATCGTGATCTTTTACGGATGTCAAATGTAGAAATGAAGGAATATAAAGTAAAAAAAAATGGCTCATATATAAATTATCGTGATCGTTTACGGATGTCAATTTTCGTCTAAATGGAATTAATTCGTGCCAATTCCTCTCAAACAATCTTTCCACAACCCTGGCAATAAACCTTGGTGTAAAAAAAGACTTCAAATTACTAAACTAAAAATTTATTTTAAATATTTAATTGAAAAAAATAAATTCTCGTAAGAAAAAACCCGTAAAATGTTTATTAATTTTCATTTTAAAGCGAAATATTTTATTTTTTGAAAATTTTGTAAACGTGCGAAAATTTCAAATTAATTAAAATTTAACTTCCATGTCATCGACAGACGGTTAAGTGTATACTGCAAAATATGCAATTATTATTTTTTTTCCATTATGGGATTGAATACTTTGCACTTATACAAGAGCTCCACGATATTGCGACAACTTTTTTTTGTTATATATAATTAAATCCATAGAGAATCAGAGCACCAATTCAATTATTGTTATATAATTATCCATTGGATGTGGAAATCCCTTCTACCCTCAAGCAAATGACTGCAAGCTGACATGCATGAGCTTGATTAATGTATTATCAATTAATAATTAAAATATTAAATTAATTATAATATAATCAATTATAATTATTAAATTAACATTATACTTATTAATTAATAATAATTATTAAATTAATAATAATTATTAAATTAATAATAATTATTAAATTAATAATAGTAATGAAATTAATAATAATTATTAAATTAATAATATAATTATTAAATTAATAATAATAATAATAATGATTAAAAGTATGTCAAAATTATTTCACAGATAAATGATTAAAAAAATCTTTGGTGCCCAAACGCTAGAGGTTTCTCTATCTAAATAAAATGCACGCATCAACTCAATGCTTCGCCCTGCCCAATATCACAATTTCTCAACTGAGGCTATAAATCTATATAAAACATCGCTCTGTTTTATAGTCTAGTGAAAATAAAGTTACTGTTCTCTTATTCGTTACTTCTATGAAAATAATATCTAGCCAGGCAACCGAATCGAGGAAACCATGATTTATTAAATACATTGCCTAACTGAAGGAGAGAATCATAATAAATTATTTCTTTCAACACTCCTCCAGTTTTAACCGAATCATGTTAATATTCTTTAAATCTCGAAAATTTCAATTGTAACATTAGAATAATATCGGAAGAGATGTTTCAACAGTAACTGCATATAGGCTGGATAAATTTATTTTTTATTCTTACTCTTCTATTGCCTTTACCTTTTTCGTTTAAACGATAAATATTGATATCGTTCTACAATAACATTTTATAACAATACACGCTAGTATTTTAATAGATTGTAAAAATATTACAACCCAATAGTCAAATCCTTGTTGATAACCTTGTGTGTGATGCTAATAAGATAGAAAACTGAAAAAATTACATCTAAAAACATTTAAAGAAAACATTTTGCAGATCACTTCGAAAATTTTTAAATTTTAGACATGTTACTTTTCGAAATTAAAGATTTAATGTAAATAAATGCAAAAATCAAGAGAACTATTTTTGAAACATTTTGAGTTGAATTTGAGCCAATTACATTTAATTTCAATAAATCTATATTAAGTTTTGACTGACATATTTAATTTCAATCACAATTTTCATTATTTACATTAAATTTTGAGACACCTTCGTGCATCAGAAATAAAAATCATAGACATTTGCAGCCAATTTGCCCCATCTGTTTCTATTATAGCATAAAACCCGAATTTCAGTTTGGTTTTTTTTTGGTTTTTTTTTGTGGCAACTCTTAATTTTTCGACTCAGATTATAAACTTAACATCGACTTCAATTTTCGCTAATCCTCTTCTAAAATTGAAAGATAATTGAATTGTGTTCTATATATAGAGATGCTATTTTTGAAAATAAGTGTACTTGCTCTCGAAATAAGCTGGTAATTTAGCAAACTATTCAGTTCAACTTGTTCCACTCGAACAGGAGTTTATCTGAATGGAACTAACAGGTTTAAAGTAATCTGTCAATGGGGCGATAGTAAAGGAGAGATATTTAAACGGTACTTTTAATACACATCCTCTTCTTCGTATGCTTAAACAATTAATTGAATTGTCCCACGTGCGACAAACTTCCCGCTTTTTTTTTCTTTTCAATCTTAAAAACTAAACAAATGTCTACATCCGAGCTTCCCTCAAAGAAATTCAAATTACGCCGAAATTAATCCCTATCAGGACTCTGTTTTTGCACTGAAGAAATCTCCTTTTTTTTAATGTGATCGGTTCTTTTTTCCTCTTAACTTCAATTAAATTATGAAGTAATTATTTCCATTGGCTCCCATTTCCTTCCAAGCAGTTAACTCTGTTTTTAAGAGAAGAAAAAACTGCAAACGCACTTTTTAAGACGATGTGATTTATTTTCTTTCAACAGGATGCTTTTTTGTGTTATTAAACCTGTTTGAAACACCCTTTTTTGATCAGTGTTTTTATTTCGTTTATCAGTAGAAAGGAAACGTTCATAGAAACACGCAACACAGAAAATGGGCGTTAATAATTTATCACTTTTAATTATACAAATCATATTTTCACACAAATTCTACCACCACACTTCTCAATTTAACCCACTGATTAAAGTAGTGATAATTTAAGTAAATGTAGAAAAGACTGCTTTATGCTGCTTTCTGTGAAATATTTGTGGTGATACTACCATATCCTATGTTAAAATAACGTTTATTGAGACGAAATGTTAAATTTTATTTTTAAATTTAGAAACAATTTTTATCAATGTTGTTTAGGCCTAGTAATATTAACTAATAAAGCGTAGTAATACTAATTAATAAGTTTCCTTTTTAAGGTTTTAATCCCATTGCCCCATCGCTGTAAAACATAAAGGAAACTTGACCAACTAGCAAAGAATGTACGGCACACCTTGAAATATTCTTATACCTTTTATTGTGAATAGTATTTGACTGACAGTTTTTTAAATATATATTTTTATTTTAGCAGATGATACAACATGTTAATTAAAAATAAAATCATAAAGAAGCAATGAGAGATTAGTAGTACAATTATACATTATCAACCACTAATTAGAGCAATATTAAGCATTTATTAATAAATAATATTTTCATTTTGATTATAAGTAGAAGATATTAATCGTTAATATTTGATAAGTAATCGTTCAGAGCATTTAATATTAAATAATAATTAATTTTGAAAAGACTATGTTTTGATATTTTGCACACAAATCTAAAAGGATTTTATTACTTGGGGAATAATCTTCTGATTCCCAATTTAGGAAGAAAGGTACAGTGAACCTTCTTTTTTTCAGAGGAATGGGGGAAAAAAATATATATATGCGGGGAAAATCAAAATTCCGGGAAACCATTCAAAATTACATAGAAGAACAGTTTAACAATTATTATATACCGAAATACACGTATGTTACAATATAGTATGTTTTGCAACTACTAACACTACTTCCTGCTGAAAAAATCATGATTGACATTTGTTTTATGAGAACTTTACACTTTAGTTCAAAATACGAATTTTCAAGACCTAGAATATTTGGCCCTGCGGTGGCGCAGTGTGGTAACGCGTTCTCCTATTGCGCGGCTAATCCGGGTTCGACTCCCAGCAGTGCAAAAAGAACGCTTACTCAGAGATCTCATAAAGATCGCACTGCTCACTGTAGTCCGGGGTTTGGTTCCCTAGGCCTTAAGAGGTTCGGATTCCTCGGAAAACAGTAGGTCCCGGCGCAGCATGACCACTGTAGTCTTTGAGCCGTAAAACCACAAAGCAACCAACCAACCAACCTAGAATATTTTAACAGAGATTGTATCTTATGAGTGTTTTCCGCCATGAAAAGACTCCTTTTAAACCGAAGTTTGATCAGAAAGTACATTGTACTAAAGTCCCCTTTCATCCGCGTTATAAACATCACGTGAGTCGTAACCATTTAACAAGCATGACAATTTTTCCAGCCACACTTGTGTGCTTTCGCTGTCCGCTGCAGCACCTTCGTCTTGCTAACTTCTTGTATATTAGACCATGCAGGGTCTCGTTATCCAGCCGTTAGACGCAACGATATCTTTTTTTTTTTTAATTTTTTTAAAATTTGTGTTCAGCTGCGTGGCGATCGTCTTTACCTTTTCACGAAGAATGGTTCCATCAACTGGAATATTATGAATCCGGGCCTGCTGGTACTACATAAAAAATATACTTTCCAGTTCGACGAATGTTAACTCCCTATCAGTTTTCCTCTGCTTAATGGCGTTACCACATTTTTCGACCTATTCTCGTATTTCGCCCTTCTTTGCGATTCTAAAATTTAGCGTGCTTGCAGTTAAACCAAGATGTTTCGTAATATCGGCAATTTTCTTTCCAAGTTGTTTTTAATCTCTCACGCAAAGTTTTCACTTGCTTTTTACGTTGGGACATGACACAAGGATAATAAAATTATACAGGTACAGTACTCTACGTTAAAAACGACAGGGATATAAAATACTCAAGTTCTAATGAAACCAAGAGCAGATGGAAACGAAAGCATGTAAGAACATGTGTAGGCACTTTCAGTGAAATAAAGTTCAAAAATGATGCAACCTCAACAATGACAGTTACTTTCTATTCGTTGAAATCTCACAGCATCCTTTGTAAACAAGTAAGCCAGTGCAGTATATCGTACTAACAGCAATCGCAAACTTGTTTGTATCTCGAATTCGTGAGCTGGGCACAACTGCACACAACGTAATAGTTCAACTTCAGTTTTACTTCCCATTTCTACGGTGTCTCCACTTTAAAACAACAGAATTGTTTGTCACGAAGGGAGGTGCTTTCTCGATATTGGCACTTAAAATTCTTTACTAACCACCAAAATCTCCGACATTCCTAGAGGAAAGAAAAAAAACAAGATCCACGGGTTGGGGGGCGTATTCCGACAGGATCGCGAGTTACCAAACGATCGATGCGATAAAACGATAAATCAGGGAACGATAGAACCGGGAAATGTTAGTGATGTTCGTATGGGAAAAATTCCGGGACCAAAAACGATGAACGATATATATGCGGGAAAACGATAGAACGAAAACGATGCATCGAGGTTTCACTGTAGTTAAAAGCATCGTTTATATTGTTTTAATACCTTTATTTTCACACACAAACGGAATTTAAATTCGTTTATAAAATAAGTCTACCGTATTAACTTTAATTTTGCCTTCTTCATAGGGAGTAAGTTCCTTTATGTAGAAACAGATACATTTCCTTTCACGATATGCATTTGTTTTCAATATTATTTGCTACGGACTATGCTTTAAATTGCTTGAACATATGGAAACCAAACACATGC
Organism: Dysdera silvatica; assembly: GCA_006491805.2. Lineage (NCBI taxonomy): Eukaryota > Metazoa > Arthropoda > Arachnida > Araneae > Dysderidae > Dysdera > Dysdera silvatica. The sequence continues at coordinate 159,750,801 of QLNU02015360.1, read as the reverse complement.
ATATTGCATGTCAGGATGAGAAGGCCACTTATAATATATCCCGTTCCCCTTTGCGGTTTTAATTTAATTGACTTTAACTTTCTAATTAAGTATTTACCTTTATATTAAGATATATTAAATTACTAAATGGTTAAATTTACCATTTCCGATAAACTTAATCATACTATAATTATCCGCTTTTATAAAGATATATTTTGATATGGATTAAAATCAATATATTTTACCGATTTTTTATTTTTTTTCCTCAGCTAAAATATTACAATAATGATAGTTTATTAAATTAATCATAATCGAATCTATTGGATTGATCAAAAAGTTTGTAAAAAATGTTTAATGAAATTTAAACACTAAGCGTTTTTACCAAAGTATGACATTAATAAACAATATGGATACCGTCATGTGTTCATGTCTCGAATCCATCTTTCAGGTAATTTCATAATGCCTCTCCGAAAAGCTTTTGACAGTTTATTATGAACGGTTTATTATGAACGGAAAAATCCAGGTGCCCCTTGATTGCCTCTATATTTCCAAACTTTTCTTCCTGAAAGTTATACCGTGGAGATGTAATTGATGATAAGTCCGAAGGGTGCTTAATCCGGTGAAAGCAGAGGGTGAGAATAAACTGCCCATCTAAATCGCTTTTCCATGTTGACTAAAATTCGTGCGTTCTAGAGCTGTTGAACAGAAACACCTTGCCTTTTCTTTCTTTCTTCTAATTCTGATCACATTTTTGCAATAGCTGTGCTTATGTTATTTAACGTTAATAGAGGGAGAAGTAATTATTTAATAATTTTATAATTATTTTATTAACACAAAATCATACACAATAATTTTATTGATAATTTGATTCCTGTCTAACAAGGGAACCTTTTATTATGTTTGTGGCACCTGGAGTCGACACTAGGATTATTTTGTATAGTGTTTAACACTGATTCAGAATATGTCTTTAGTTTTTTGCAAAACTCATTTTTTGAGCAATTATGACCTCTTAAAGATGACGAGTTAGTGACTTTTTGGCGAGAAATTTTAATCTGAATTCTATTAAATAAAATATTGCAATCTTTTAATGTGGTGGGGAAAGTGTATGTAAAAATAGAGAAAATACAAAAAAATTTGACAATATGTACATTTCAAAAGTGAATAGCTCTCACAATGCAAAATATCACAGTTCTCGCAATCCAATTTAAAATAAAGTTTTTGGACATTAGCGAACTTTCTTAGATTGAAATTGCTAATATTGCATTTGAGCCAAGCATCCATGGATCATTGGTCTATATTTGGGCGATTATATTTGGTTATAAACCAAACTATGAATTTTAATAATTGTATTTCTGCATTTTACATCTACATCCAATACATCTACAGCAATTCGATTTGTGATTTTCTTTAGAAATGCAATAGAACCTCCATATAACGAAATGGACGGTTCCATAAAAAAAAATTCGTTATATAGAAAATTCGCTATGTGGAAACGATGTATTCATGAACCAGGGCAGTGCAATATGATACCACAATTAAAATCCCATTTTTCAGTTAACGACTGTTTCTCATAAATAACATTCAACCATTTAAAAATAGACGTTTTTAAATGTGAAATATACATGCATATAAAAAAAAAAATAGTTGAACAATTCTTACCTTAAAATGAAAACGTATTTAATGCTTCTTTCATACACATTCATGCTTTTGTGCAAAAAAATTCTAATATCCTGCTGCACAACAAATGGCGGTGTTGATTCATCATACAAGTGTTAGCACCCCTGTGGGAAATTTGCAAGGTCTGGATTTCTGGTAATCAACCGAGCAAAAAAGGGCGACAAGTACTACTATTCAAACAATATGGTGTATTCAAGGACAATTAGGGCCTGTTCATAGCCTAGCAGTTTCGCACTGTATGGGGCAACCAGATACAGATATGTGTGCTTAGGAAAACTCTTTATTAGGAAGTTTAAAGTCCCTTAGACATGCCTTATTCTGTTTGTTTGCTCCTTATCTTAAAATTATATTTTATTCCAACGGTATTAGGGAACCCAAGGTAGCTGACGTGACCACTTAATTTTCTGTTTTGGTCGTTAAAAATTTCGTTATATAGAAATTTATTTCGTTATATAGAAACACTTTCATATGTAATGACTATGTGGATTTGCCAAAACTTCACTATATAGAGAATTTCGCTATACGGAAGTACGTTATATAGTGATTCTACTGCATATTGAATGCCGCGATATAAATTTCTCGCCAAAAGGTCGCCAACTCGTCATTTTTAAGTGGACATACTTGTTCGAAAAATGAAAATATATTCTGAATCAGCGTTAAAAACTATATAAAATAATCCTAGTGCCGATTCCAGGTGCGACGAACATGATAAAGGTCCCCTTGTAAGAGCTCACAGTAGGGGGCAATATGCCATTCCAAACAAATATACAGCATAAACTTTTTTAGCTCATTTTTCACTTTTCATGGTGCTTTCATTTTTGAATCCGTTTGTCGTCACAGATTACTATCCTCTTTAAAGACTCACTGGTTGCATTTCCAGAGTGAACCACAAGTACCTATCAGAACATTTTTTTTTTTTTATTTTAGTTCGCGTGTAAAACATATTCATGGTTCTTTAAACACCTGTCAACTGATCTTTATGTTATTGTGAGAGTTTTCTGTAATCTGTCTCATAGTTTAATGTAGGTCATTTTTTTATTAATATTAAAATTTTATCATCAAAAATTTCAAAAGTGTCTAACAGACCTTGATGCATCTTCTAGAGCAAATCTTCTGGAGGAAACTTAAAAAACCATTATTGAGTTACTCATTCATCAATAACAGGTATTCCCATAAACAAGACAAATCCTTTTTTGTGTAGCCGTGGCATTTTTGTCGGGACTAGACTAATATAATGCGTTAAAAATATCACTTATATACATTTTGAAAATTAAGTTTTTGTATGTGAACTTCAAAGTGAGGGTAGCCGTTAACTCAAATGACGCTTTAAAATATTACCAATTAATATTAAAAAATATTTCTGTTTAGACCGGAGTTGGTATTGTCTGATTTATTCGAAGTTCAAATGAGAACGAACTTCAAAATCAGTCCAATATTTATTGTTTTCAAAACTGTGTATCAGAAGATGAAAATGGAAAATCCATTAAATGAAATTTGACAAAAGGAACAGTTTATTTAGCATATGTTAAAAATGTATCTAAAGGGATATTTATAATGTCTTCAAAAGTGTCGATACCAAAACCTTCTATGTGTTACTTATTGCTTGAGGTAAAAATTAAATGTTGGTCTGCCGAGGAAATTTACTTAGTATTATTGAAAAATGAGATAAAGAACACCCTTGTCATATATTTTGAATGGAAAAAAATATCGTCGAATAATGGTGAAACTGAAACATCCAATCTAGTAAAATATATTTAATTAGATAATGTACCTGATTGGAGTGATATAAAAGTTCTTCATAAAAGAAATGCTTACTTCCCGCTATTGAAAACTTTCTCTGCCACAGAATACATAAAATACGTATAATTAGTACAACCACCTTGCAAAACCCAAGCCAGAATTTTACTAAATATTTGCAACAGGATGGCAGAGAATGAATATAGGAAAAGTTTGGGAAAACAGAAGGCAAATACTTCAGATAATCTGATGCAAAACTAGTTAAAAAAGAGTTGGAAATTTTCTGACTCTACCAATCTATAAATAGAAGAATATCTAGGTTTTTCAGTACTTCGCATGATAAAGAGAATAGCAGTACTCGACCCTTTGCGGAACTTTGTACTTATTATAAAGCTTTTCTTTTCAATTTGATTTCTTTGTTTTCATTTTATACTGTTGCTCATTTGCACCATCTTATTCTTCTGGTGCTGCAGTCCCTGAAACACCTGGGTCGCCTTAACCATCGTCGCCCACTCTGCTTTATCCAAAGCTTTCGTTCACCATCCCCTTATTCCCGTTCTTACTAGAGTTTCCTCCGCTCCATTCAGTCATCCTTTCCTAGGGCCTCCTAAGTTTTTTCATTCATCTAGTCAATAGGATTATTATAGTGTTCATCATAACATTCAAGTGCGATAAAATTTCTCTCAATAGACATTTATAGATTTAAAACATCTAAGGACATTATAGCATTGAATTTTTGAAACCACCATCATTAAAAAACAAAAACTCGGGGTTTTCCTGCAACAGGAGCTGCATGGTACATTTTAACAATATTCTATGTTTCTCATTCTGAAGCTGTATTACTGGTTTTCTAAAATATAGTCCATCACCTTCTGAAAAGCATTCCGCGCAATGGTGTTATTTAAGCCCAATGACAGAGGACTTACTTAATGAATTGAAATGCTTTCAACGAACTCTAAATTAAGACTTAAAGCTTCTTAATTATTTAGTGAAAATGGTTAAGATCTCTAACTTACTTCACGCATTTCAAATCTAATCCAAAACCTTTAATGTGCTCTTTGTGAATTCAACTTAAAATCTTCGCGTAAATCAAGGGACGTAACGCGTCTAAACTTAAAACTTCAGGGTCTTTGAAAAGTGGTTTCTCATAGACCTCGCGAATGCATTCGGACCTCAATAATGTAACTGTGGCGCAGCCATTAAACAATTTTAGATAGGTTGCAACTAAATAAAAAATGCAATGTCTTCATCCATTAAAAAATCCCAAGTCCTCTATTTCTAATGTAAAACAGAAATGATTTTAAAACTGACTTTGAAAGAAAACGTTAAAGATAGCCGTGTAAATGCATAATGCATACAAATACGAAGTCCACATCAACAATGTGTTTTTCAGTATAATCTTACTTGCCAACTAAAGTTCCACCCTTCCTCGTTTCAAATACGAAATTTAAATAATTGTAATTTTCTTATTACTTAGTAGATTTGAAACTAAATATAATGCCCTTCTTTTGGTCTTATCAACAAATTTTGTTTGCAAATAGATGTGCTTCGACTCATTAAATTCTAGAGAAAATTATTAAATTCTAAATAAGAAAAGTAGCTAAATCCAATTTCAATTTAAAAATGAATAAAATACCACTTCGGTAATATAATTTTACACGCCTGTTTTTTGTAAATTTTGCATATCGGATTTATTGTATCTTTAATGAGCTCAGCTAAATTTAATCCGCATTGTTATGATTTGTTGCAAATCATATTTTCCAGTTCATTTTTTCCAAAATAAAAATTAAAAGATTGCTTTTTCTATTTTATATACATTTAATTTAGCTGTTTTAAATTACATTCTACTTTTTAGACAAATTTTTCTATTTCAATTTTAGAGTAAAGTATAGATCATAAAGTCAAATGTCTGTATATATCTTTATAATGTCAACTTTGAACTACTATAATTCAAATTGTCTTTTATTCTAATGTATATGAATTAGATGGAAATAACGTATATTTTAAATGAAATTATTTTAGTCGTAGCTGTCGGATTGCATAAATTCGTTTCATATTTTGGCTGTTTCGTGTTTAAATGTTTCATAAACTTAAATAGAACTTCTACGCTTGTTAAAAGATTTGAAATTAGGCTGGTAATTATTACAATAAAGATGATGTTTAAGAGATTAAGAATGCAACAAAAATCTTTGTATAAAAAATATTTTAATGTCCTCAATTTTCCAGCATGCTTTTACCTATACCATATACTCAGCTACAGTTGCATTCGTAGGATTGGTTTATTACTGATTTGTACGTCGTGAAACGACTGACTCAGTCGCCTGAGACAAAAGTGGCGATTTTGTACGGCAACGGAATAACGATACCTTTGGAAGCACCTAAATCTTACCTCCCATTTACGCTTAAGTTCGTTTATTTGGAAATGGGTAACTTTATTTATGTTTCTCAGAAACTATTCCCCCAAGCACTGTATGTTCCCAGTGTTGCTTAATCGAATATATCTTGGTATATCTACGAAATAAATAAAGCCTACAAAGTTTACTTTAAAGTATTATATTTTTAAGCGATTCACGATCTTATAATTGAATATCAAAATCCCGGACGAAATTATTTTGAAAAGCTTTATGACTTAGAAATTACTCCACTTGAGCAAGCAGATGTTGACAGCTCCTCGCACCATTACTAACATTTTTTACAAAAAAACAAAACTTGGGATTTGACTCCAATGTGTTTATTTTACCGTCAGATTTAACAGAATTATTGCACAATTACCTGCATGCTATAAAGGAGATTTATGTTTTTGGATACAAATGTGAAAACTCAACGTCTCTATGCTCTTCTGCTATTTCATATTTAAATCAGCTCAGATTAACAGAAATTGCTTCACGATGTTTGCAAAATACTATATTATAAAATCAAATTGGTATCGAAATAAACCTAGATTCAAATTAACTGTTTTTGTGAGGCGCTATGTGTTAGAAGGAAACAAGAGTGGCACTCATAGAAATAAACAAATAAATTTTGATAAACTTAGACCTATTTTTCCATAAAATATTTAATTGAGTCAGACTGAATTGAGTTAGTTTGAATTGAGTGAGTTTAATAGTGTGAGACTGAAATTTAAGCTCTTCACATTCATTTATAGATGGAATTGAAAAGCATAAGTTTATCCTATTAGTAAATCATTTCTTTTAAGAACACTAATAGTGGTATTGCATTTAAGTCGTCCCATCTTGTAATCAAAAGTTCATAGAAAACTTTTAAATTAAATCTGTTTTTCTTTGCAACTTAGTAAGATATGTTCACCCTCACAGACTGGAACAAATTTCTCAGTCACCTCTTATCACCTGCAAATTTCGTGTTATCTGTCAAATCATTGAGAAAATCCGTAGTAACCATCTAAGCCAGTTTGCATAGTAACATGGATCACACCATCATTTAAGTGGCAGAAAGTAAATCAGAGATCCCATTATAAACATAACCTACTTATCATATGTATGTAAATCTATTTAAGTGACAAATGATTACCGTTATCATCAGACATCATACTTCAGCAGTGATGAACATTTCTCAATCACTCCCTTTAGTAATCAAGGAAAAGCAAATGTCATCATAGACATGAATCGTGGACATCATTACAGGTGATGCATGGTAATCTAAGACTCCAAGCAAAACATTAAATTAAATTCGAAATCCTTTTGGTAATTTTGATTTGAAATTAATTGTACTAATCATATTATAAACTCATGTTTGTAAAAATTGCAACACCATGAAGGACTCGTCCGAATTGAATGAAATTTAATGTACAAACGACCTGTGTTGATACAAATAAACGATTAAAATTACAAAGCAAAAAACAATATTACATGTCGAAAATCAGTATTTGGTGAAGCCACCACGCGCTGCAATAAGTGATGCTATACGACGTGGCATGGAATCAAACAGATGTTGAATGTGTGCCTGAGGAAGAGCATTCCAGATTGCTTGTATGCGACCCCAAAGTTCATCTGTAGTAGCTATGGGACGAGGATCACGAGCGAGACGCCGACCAACGAAATCCCACACATGTTCAATCGGCGACATATCCGGCGAATAGGCAGGCCAAGGAAGAAGCTGTATCTGTTGTGATGAAAAGAAGTCTTGAACATTCCTGGCAATATGTGGGCGGGCATTGTCCTGTTGAAATACAGCTCCGGGAATGCCTTGAAGGAAGGGAACAACTTCGGGCTCCAGAACTTCATTGATGTACCGGTTGCTGTTAAGATTACCCACAATTCGTAGCAGCTGAGATCGTCCATGATACGCAATCGCACCCCAGACCATAACGCTGGGGGTTCGTCCATTATGACGTTGGATAATGCACTCCGGAAGGTGGCGTTCACCGGTATAGCGTCTAACACGGATGCGGCCATCACTGTACCCCAAATTAAAGCGGGATTCATCAGAAAACACCACTTGTTGCCAATCAGCACGCCAGTCTCTATGTCCATGAGCCCATTGTAGCCGCAGGCGCCGATGGTTTTGCGTCAGGAGGATCCTGTATAAAGGAACTCTTGCACGCAGTCCACGGTGCAGTAGACGCCGACGAATTGATGAAGCACACAATGATACACCTGTAGCAGTGCACCAACGTTCTGCCAACTGTCCAGATGAAGCAAAACGGTCCGTCACCGCCATGCGGACCAGGTGTCTATCATCCCGTGCTGACGTCACCTTTCGGCATCCACTCACGGATTTCCGAGTTGTCTGGTTCTCTTGAACCCACTGCTTCCACACTCGCATCACTGTGCTGCTGTAAAAGTCCGTCCACTTTTTCGTACTATGGCATTTTATCGCTGATTTGCTACTGTGGAAAGCTGTGGAGGAGAAATGAGAAAAAATTCCGATTGTGACTTTACAAAAAATATATTATTGTGAAAATCTAGATGCAATATGATAGTTCAAAGACAGGGCTATCAGATAGAATACATTAGAAATAATCCTTTTATTGTATGTATTTTATTTACACTGTCAAAATCATTATAAATAATATGTGTAAACGACCTCTGCATACAGGGTGTCTAAGCACCAGGGTTGCAAACATCTAGGAGGGGTAGGGTACACCTAAATGAACAATATTTGTCATGGAGCCTGGGGTCGCAAACCACCCACAGCGGCAGTTCTAAAACCGGCCAGCATGCACAAATAGTGACAACAAGGACATGAGAATCTCAACATGCGATGTCCTAATCATCTATGCATTTGAGCAGCTGACCTGAATTGTATCTGGCGATTTTCATGCACTGGTTTTAAATATTTGTGCATGCTGGACGGTTTTAGAACTGGCGCTGTGAGTGGTTTTGTTAGGTACCCTACCCCTCCTAGATATTTTTGTAACCCTGGTGCTGAGACACCCTGTATATATATATATACGCATATGCGGTACCAGTGCTCACCTACTCCTTCGGGATCATCAAATGGTCCAACACTGAACTAGAACAACTCCAGCGGAAAATGAGAACCATCCAGAGAAGAGCCGGACAACTACACCCTGCAACGGCAATTGAACGGCAAACACTACCCCGGGAAGAAGGAGGACGCGGACAAGCGGACCTCAAAGACTTACATGACAAGCAGATCCAGAGCATGAGGCAATACTTCCAGTTGAAGAGTCCCCGATCGCCACTCATCCAAGCCATAATACAAGCAGATGCAAATTACACGCCACTAAACCTGTGTAGTACCGAAGAGCGTGTCCTGGAAACAGCCAACGAACAGAAACTGAGAACTTGGGCCGGAAAACCATTACATGGCAGGCACTACAATGACCTGCAACAACCACACGTTGACAAAAAGGCATCAAATTCTTGGCTGGCCAAAGGCACTCTCCAGCCAGAGACAGAAGGATTCATGCTAGCCATCCAAGACCAAGTGATCGCAACAAGGAACAATCAGAAATTCATCCAGAGAAAAGACATAGAAAGCGACAAATGCAGACACTGTCATGCGGCATCGGAGACAATCCAACACGTGATGGCAGGATGCAAGATCCTTGCGCAGTCAGACTACAAACATAGACACGATCAAGTAGCGAAAATAGTCCACCAGAAATTGGCAGCGAATGCTGGCTTTCTGACAGAAAAATGCCCGTACTACAAATATGAGCCAGAGACCGTGCATGAGAACGAAACACACAAGCTTTACTGGGATAGAGCAATCATAACAGACAAGACAGTCCCACATAACCGTCCTGACATAACCCTCGTCGATAAATCGAATAAGACCACGTACTTAATCGACATAGCAGTACCCAACACCAATAACATACAGACAACCTACACAACGAAAATCACCAAGTACCAAGATCTCAGACATGAAGTACGAGATATATGGGGTATGGAAAAGATCCTCATCATCCCGTTAGTCATCTCAGCAACAGGGATAGTACCAAAAACGCTTGCGACGAATTTGGAGATACTCAACATTGACCCAAACACCTACATTGAAATACAAAAAGCCACAATCCTAAACACGTGTCACATTGTCAGGAAGTTTCTAGACATGGCACATTAAGAAGTGATGTAAAAAGAGGCTTGGGAACATGGCGCTCTGCCCGTCCCAAAGCCTGTTTCCGCCAAGAATGGGCGAGGAAAACTTTTATATATATATACCATAAGCACGACCGAAATTTTTCTGATAATTTTATGTAGTTGAAAACACAGAAAATATTAGAACAGTAAATGATAAGAATATAGACCTTTGGGAGTTCATTTAGCATTTGGTAAAAGAAAATAAATAAAAAGGAAAAGGGAAAATAAACAAAAGGAAAATTTTTCGATCATTAAGGACTTAATAAATATTGAGAAATTATTTCTTAAGTACTTAGTAAGTTATATTTCTTGATTACTTAATAAATATTGAGAAATTATTTCTTAAGTACTTAGTAAGTTATATTTCTTGATTACTTAATAAATTATATTTCCTGAATACTTAATAAATTATATTTCTTAAATACTTGATAAATCATATTTTTGTTATAAATACTTAATAAATTATATTTCTTAAATACTTGATACATCATATTTTTGTTATAAATTATTAATAAACTCGATTATCAATCAATCAATAATAATGCTTTTATATACACATAATATATAAATTATATTTATTAAATTAATAAACTATCATACATAATGAAACTTTAAATCGGTTAAAATTATATTTTATTTAAGCTATATTTCTTGCACAAACATAATAAAAACATTTCTGATAAAAATAGCATGATAACGAAAATTATTTTTACACTGTTGTTGAATCGCGTCATTTTACACTCCACCAATATTTTCGCTTTTATTTTCGATTGGAATACAAATTTAATCATGTTTAAAATGTAGTTTGAGTTGACTTCATTGTATTTTTTCTGCTCAAAGACGTTCCAGCAAAGTTTTACAATTTTGAAAGTTTTCCGGATGACTTAAATCGATCTCCGATATACCATCCAACTTAACATTTATTCCGCAATTTGCTATGTTTTCAGTTCTTTCCGTATTTCGATTTTCTACTGCGTAAAGTTTCTTTATCTAAATATTTGGGCACACTTTCGAAGCAGCTATTTAAGTGCAATTTAACCACTTTGTGATCAGTGGGTTTTTTTTCCTTTCCAAAATAAGTATCTATTTTATTAGTTAAATGCTTTTGTAGGGTATATATACTGCAATATAATAATTTAATTTCTTATCTGATATGATCAAGAGAAAGCTAAATGTGATTTAAATATCGTTTGTGTTCGAATATAAAAAAAACAGTTATTAGTTTGATTTCCATTGTTAAGTTATGAATTGTAATATTATAAACGAAATAAAGAGTTCGAAACAACCAACCTTCTGATATCTCTTCAGCAACACCTCAATAGTGAACCAGACTTCTAAGCTATAAATTTATCTGATCTACAAAATGACCAGCTGGGTCTCTTTAAAGGTGGACCGTAACTCGAAACATCAAAAGGAAAAATGCCTAACGAAGTAACTGCAGTACAAATCCCGATCTACAACAGATCGGATCCTGCTCTTTAGTTTATAATGTGCGAAAGCACTTCCGCTTTAGCAACACAAAAACCAATGACTGAACAAATGACTAAGTACAACGATGCTGTTTCTCATCTAACATCAGAAGTCACATCTTTATTAAGAGATGTTCTGATGAAACTTGATAGCAGTGATCCATATAACCATTTAAAGAAATAATTGATAAATAGATGGAGTGAATTATCCCAACAAGAAATTCGCCAGCTTTCATCTGGAGAACACTAAGGTTCAAGAAAACCGCCTGACTTACTTCGTAACATAAAAAGACGCGCCGAAACACTAAATGGTCCTGACAAATTAATGTTAGAGTTATTTTTGCAACGTTTACCAACCTCAACCCAAACAATTTTAGCTGCAGTAACAGATTTGTCTTTAAACAAAGCAGCTGAAATTGCCGATAGAATTTTAGAAGTCTCTCCATCGTCCATGGAAGCTTTTGCTATAACAAACAACGAGAATTCACTGCAATAGCTTTAGCAGGAAATAGAAAAAATGAATTGGAGAATAGATCAACTCTCGTTTTCTCTTAATCGGTCGCCAAATCGCAACAATTATCAACAATTGAACAGGAATAGAAACAGATCAAACAGCAATTCGAGAATTCGAAAATCTGACATATGCTGGTACCATCAAAAATATGGAAAGAATTGCAGAACCGAAAAATGTGTTCAACCGTGTAGTTTCCATTTAAGCGAAAACGGCGAAGAGTAGAGGCAACGTATTCTTTGCCTCAAACGTCACGTCGACTGGTCATTAAAGATCAAACCATAAACACATTTTGATCGATACAAGTTCAGATGTGTCATTGTTGCCAGCAAACAACGTTCAAAAACGTAATCCACCGAAACAAAAACTTTTCGGAACAAACTCTCCCGAAATTCATGTTTACGGAAAAAAACACTTTCTCTGAATTTTAAACTACGCAGAACTTTCATTTGGAATTTTCTCATCACCAATGTAACCATGCCAATTCTAGGAGCAGATTTTCTCCATTATTATGAATCGATCCCTGATCTCAGCAATAAATGCCTAAGAGATTTGAAGACAAAATTTCAAACAAAGGGAAACGTTAAAACAACGGAATTATATTCAGTTAAATTCGTAGCCGGTAATTCAGTTTATCTAAAAGTATTATCTGAATTTCAATCTATAACAAAATTACCAAACCCAAACCAACCAGTAAAATACAACACTGCCCATTTCATAACGACAGTAGATCTACCTGTAGTAGCAAGACCACGAAGGTTAGCTTCCGATCGTTTAAAGATTGAGAAAACAGAATTTCAAAACATGATGCATTTGGAACATTTACGACATTCGAAAAGAAATTACAAATCTCTACTTCATATGGTACCCAAAAAAGAAACTTTGGAATGGAGACAAGTAGGAGATTACCATGCATTGAATGCACATACAATCAAGGAAAAATATCCAATTCCTTGTATAGCCGATTTTACTGAAGAATTACATGGTACCGAAATTTTCAGCCACATAGACCTTATCAAAGCTTATCATCAAATCCCAATCAACCCTGGGGACATTCATAAAACTGCAATATACGTACCATTTAGACTATTTGAAAGTACCCGCATGCAATTTGGATTATGTAATGCATCAGCAACCTTCCAGAGGTTTATTGATGAAGTAATAAAGGGTCTACCAGATGTGTGAATGCCTTTATTGGTGACATTAATTGCATCAAAAGATTCAACGGATCACCTCAACCATCTGAGATCTTTATTCAAAATACTAGAACAATATGGTCTATATATCAATGTGGAAAAGTGCACATTTGGCACACCCGTTATTAATTTCTTAGGTTTCAAACTTTATGAACATGGCATACAACCAATCCCGGATAAGGTTAAATTTATAACGGATTTTCCTCAACCTACAACGTTAACCCAACTCTGCCGATTTCTAGGCATGTTCCATTTTTACAGACACTTTATTCCAAAAGCATCACATATACTTGCTCCAATGATAAAATTTCTAGAAGGGCATAAAAGGAAAAACTCTCGATCCCAAGTTCGCAAATCAGAACAATTAAAATGGGACGACAATGCTGAGAAATCCTTTCACGAAACAAAACAAGCAACTGCAAAAGCAACTCTCTTGAGGTACCCTATGCCAGAAGTTAATTGAAGCCTCTGGGTAGATGCATCTAATTTTGCAAAAGGTGGTGCTTTAATGCAATTCAACCAAAAAAATTGAGAGCCAATCTCATTTTTCTCAATGAAATTGAACAAAGGTCAACAAAAATGGTCAACATACGATAGAGAATTATTTACGATTTTTTCAGTGATAAAAAAATTTAAGCATATGCTAGAAGGCAGAAAATACAAAATTTTCTCTGAGCGAAAACCACTAATTTATGCCTTCGAACAGAATCCTGATAAATGTTCACATCGGCAGTTACGCCATCTAGATTTAATCTCCCACTACTCAACAGATATTTGATATGTGAAAGTCTCGGAAAACATCGTAGCAGATACTCTTCCAAGAACCGAAATTGATTCCATTACTAGATCTCCTCCTTTGGATTTTGGCGATATAGCAAATTGCCAACAAAGCGATCCTGAAATTAAAAACATTATGGAAAATGATGATTTAAAACTCAATCTGGAACTGCAACAATGCAAACTTCCCAACATCCAGATAATATGTGATACCTCAACTGGAATTTCACGACCTTCAATTCCTAAAAACTTCCGGAAAACAATATTTACACATTTACATAATATTTCTCATCCAGGCATAACAGGCACAACGAAATTAATATGTTCAAAATATGTTTGGCTAATTATGAAACGATAAATAAAAGAAATGGTTTGCTCGTGTATGCAATGCCAAAAATCGAAAATACAACGGCATACAAAATCGCCACTAGGAGCATTCAGTCTTCCGGATGCACATTTTTCACAAATCCATATTGATATTGTTGGTCGTCTACCACCATCGGATGTACAAATATATATCCTAACAATGATTGACAGGTTTTCCAGATGGCCTGAAGCAATTCCTATGCCAAACATGCAAACACAAACTGTTTGTAACGCTATTTTTAAAGCATGGATTTTCCGATTCGGCTGTCCAACCGTCATTATGACTAATCAAGGTTCACAAATGCGATCTGCATTATACCGAGAATTTGTTAACATACTTGGAACTAACAGAATAATAACCACTGCTTACCATCCAACAATGGAATCACTGAACAATTCCATTGGCAATTAAAATCCTCCATCAAAGCACATGAAAATATAAGATAGACGAAGATACTCCCAATAATTCTCCTTGGCATACGCACAGCAAAGATGACATAAACGCATCTTGTGCCACACTAAAATTACCATGCGCTATGTTAGACACATCAGTCATTTCACTTTCTGATGAAATTTTTGTAAATAATCTTAGAAATTCCATGCGCTAAGTCAATCCATTTGCCACGTCAAGACATGGAAACACAAAAAACTATGTGAATCCTTCTTTAAAAACGTATTCACACGTATTTTTAAGAATCGACAAAATAAAACCTCCGCTAACTCAACCGTACACAGGACCACATAAAATTATAAAACATAATGAAAAAACTTTATCCATTGATATAAACAGTCGGAATAGTACTATATCAATAGACCGTGTCAAACAGCCTACTTAAAAGGCAGAATCGATAAACCACTAACTTACGTCACCTAATAAGGAGCATAATCAACCGCCAGAACAATCTTCAAACAAAAAGGCAACAAACAAAAAAGTTAAAAAAGTACATTTCTCCGAACAATTGGCAACATTAATAAAAATTTGACAATAACAATAGCAAAATTTTAACATACAGTTTCACAAACGTTCCTTATAGTGCATTTCGGTCACTGGAGGATACTGTGTAGCGTATATATACTGCAATATAATAATTAAATTTCTGATCTGATATGATCACGAGAAAGCGAAATGTGATTTAGATATAGCTTGTGTTCGAATAAAAAAAAAACAATTACTAGTTTGATTTCCATTATTAGATTTTGAATTGTAATGTTGTAAACGAAATAATGAGTTCGAAACAACTAACCTTCTAATCTCTCTTTAGCAACACCTCACTTTCGCAGTACGATAGTCCATATATATATATATCATCATCTATCCACTGCTGGATGAAGGTCTCTCCTTGGAAAACAGTAGGTTCCGGCGCAGCATGACCAATGTAGTCTTTGAGCCGTAAACCACAAACAGACAGATGAAGATGTCTCCAAATGCTTTCCATACAAGTCTATCCTAGGCAAATCGCTTCCATGTCACCCCAACTTGTTTTCTTTTTTCATTCACACATCTAGTTTGAGGACCTTTTCTATGTCTTCGCTGGTCACCTGGAATCCAGTTGAGAATTTCAGTTGTCCATCGTTGATAAGTTATTCTTGCGATATACCCAGCCCATCGCCATTTCAGCGTTTTTAATTTCACAATGATGTCCTCTACCCCTATTTGCTCTCTCACCTAAGTGTTTCTTTTCGATCTCCCCTAGTTATTCCAAGCATTCACCTCTCCATGCTCCTTTAGGTTGTCTGTAACCACTGTATTACGGCAATTGTTAGGCTGCATGTCTCTGAGCAATAAGAGAGAACTGTCAATGCACATTTGTTGAAGACCTTGCTTTTTAGACACAAAGGTAATTTTCCCTTCAGGATAAAATTGTTTCTTCCGAATACACTATAGCCAAGTTTAATACGTCTGTTGATTTCTTTCATAATGTTGCCTTCCATTGAAATCAGTTGGCCAAGGTAAATACACGAATCAGCAATTTGTAGCTCAGTGTTGTCAACCTGTATTTTTGTTTCCTCTACGAAATATACCCTTACCGAATCATACCTTTACTAACCCCAAAGCATCGCTATCGAACCTCCAGTAATTCAGATTAGATCCCTATTTCTTGCAGAATAAACATCGGACAGAGTCTCATGGGTTATTTGGGCTTCAAATTATAGAATTCACTATCTGACGACATAAAAAATGTCTGTTTGGTCTATTTCTTCAAAATGCATACTGTACGTACATACTAAACCAATTGCCCAAAATTCTTGCCGGTTTTTTTTTCCCCCAATTTCTCTCTTTTTTTCTTTTTTTTTTTTTTTTTTTTTAAGGGGAAAAAGGTTCGTGGAGGGAGAATAGGAATAAAAATTTTTCTATGAGTGTCACTAGCTTTGTCAAACCTTTGGTTTTTTCTTGTGTCACCCACGCTTTTTCATGATTTTAATATGTCTAGCATTTTATGTATTCTATTGCCGAAACTGAAACTGAAATAACTGAACACGAATTAAGTTTTTTTAAGTTCATCTTAGGTACAACTTCTCTACTTCTTGATGAAAACTCCTGTACAATATGTTGGAGTTCTTATGGGTCCGTTGAAAAAATAACAACGTCAGCAGCAAATCGCAGATGATTTAAATATTCACCATTTATTTTTATTCCTACGTTATTCCAATTTAATAGCTGAAAAATCATCTGTAAAGCTAAAGTAAAAAGTTCTGGAGAAATGATACCTCTCTACCTCATACCTTTACCACTATTGATGGTTTTAATATCTTTATGAAACCTAAATTTTGCGCTTGCATTTTTATACATACGTCTCACCAATATACACATCCTCGACATCTGTTGATCTTAAGGAATTAATGACTGCTCATGTTTCAATAGAGTCAAAAACCTTCTCATATTGAAAAAATGCCATACAGAATGGAAGTTCATATTCGTGTGTTCTTCCATTTAGTTCTCTTAATACTTAAAATGTGGTCTATTGTACTGAATCCACTTCGTAATCCAGCTTGTTCTCTTTGTTGACTTGCATCTCATTTTTTCTGCAGGTGATGTGCTAGCATATAACTAGCAGGTGAAAAGCTAATTGGTCTGTAATTTTTCAAATCTTCTGTATTACATTTTTTATGCAAAAAAATTACTGTTGCAGAATACTATTGGTTTGGTATATTACCGCTGGTGAGATATTCGGTAAAGAACTTTGCAAGTATATCTTCTACATGTTCTCCAGCTTCTTTTAAGATATCTAATGTAATGCCATCATCGCCAGGGGATCTTCCTTTCTTCATACTTTTTATTGCAAATGCTACTTCTTCTTTTAAGATTTTAGGAGCTGTTCCTTCGACTATCTCAGAGTCTTCGTTTAATCCACTGTTTCCTTCATATAGTTTTCTGTAGAATTCTTCAACTCTTCTAAGTATTTCTTACATATTTCTTGTTACTGTGTCATCCTCTTCTTTTAATGCAATTGTGTGTTCTTTCCCAACAGAAAAATTTCCGTTAACAACCCTAAGGCTCTTGTTTTCAATGGCTTTCCTTACTAGCTTACAGTTGAATTTTCTTATGTCTTCTTTCATGCTTTTGCGCAGAGTTTTACAAAGTTCTATGTACTCAATCCTGGAACTAGGGTTTTGATTGTCAACCTTAATATCTTTTCATGATCTGTTCTGTCAGGCGATGTGTTAGCATTTTTGTGAAGATCTTATAACTAGCAGGTAACAAGTTAATTAGTCTGTAATTTTCCAAATCTTCTTTATTACATTTTTTATGCAAAAGAATTACTATTTCAGAATCCCACTGGCTTGTTCCCGCTGTTAAGACGTGTGGTAAAAATTTTGCAAGTATGTTTGCTATCTGTTCTCCAGCTTCTTTTAAAATA
>QLNU02015360.1:159715891-159732560 GCA_006491805.2 Dysdera silvatica | reverse complement strand
ATTTTGGTACTTACCGTAAACTACGACCTCTACCTTCAATAAAGTAACGATCACAAAATTAACACTTCGAGCGTCTGGTAGGGCATCTGATAATGATGTTTCTGTCAATTAAAATATTGTGAGCTTACAAGAGATCTCGTCCAAGCGCGTCCAATACATAATTCATGAAAGCCTTAATTTGCCCCATGTAATCATTGCGATCTCGGCAAATAACGCTCGGCTACAGATTAATTACGAAAAACGAAAGCAATTCGTTCGACGTAAATTACGAAAGGGATAAACTTGAGTCTAGTTACTTTAACAAATATAAATTTGTAGAAGAAAACGGAAAATTTTCTTCTTTAAATCGATAAATGAAGAAAGAAAAAGTGTTTTCTTATAATATATAGTTGGTTTTCAAGACTGAACAATACCATAAACTAATGAATGAAAAACATAAGTGAGTGTGTAAATGAGAGTATGATCGAATATATGTATGTGTGTGTAAATGCGAAAGACTGAATGAAACTACTGTATAAGAGAGAATTTTTGTTTTTTAATAGAAATGCACACAGATAGTGAAATAGGATATGAAACTGGGAAATTATATTCAAAATTATTATTGAAGAATTGATGCATTGATTTTCTTTCTAGGAGAGGAATAAATGTAACTATACGGGAATGTGCATGGAAATGTACACCATTTACAGAGAAATTCAAAGTTTGCTTCGATAAGAAAAAATTCGTAATCCCCAAATTATATATCTTTATTAATATGCAAAATTATATATGTTTATTTCTAATTTTCTCCGCGTTAATGGGAGAATGGTGTTGGCTGATGAAATCATCGCTTTAAAGAATTGCAATGAGGCCGACGCAGTCGGCGCCTGAATTACAACTGGTTTATACAACAATTTTCCGCAAGGTGGCGGTACAAAGCATGAAAATGGTAGAACTGTTTTATAAGACTTAACAGTCTGCATGATGAAACAAGCAATGAGATATCCAGGAAGGTTGTGGCTTATCCTTAATTGGATCATTAACAAATGCAAGTAATTTGCCATATATAACTCGAAAGCACTTCTCATTAAACTGGGTAGTATAAGCTTAAAATGAAATTTTTCTTCTTTTGTTCCCAGCATGATAAAATGACTTAATATTTTCAAAGTAGAATACTTCAAAAGATACACATTTTGCACGTTGATTTGATCTCATGCGTGTCTTTCGTTTACCCGGGACATGGCTTCCAGGTGTGCTTAAATTTTCGCATTAAGAGCTTTAGAGACATTTTCGGAGAATGAGCATTTCTTAAAGGGAACGAGGAAAGAACAACTGATTCATTTAAGTGAATGATTATTTCCATTTCGATTTAATGAATGAGTGAAATAGAATGTGGATGCCAGTTTTATTTAGAAGGTAAGTAATTAGGAATATTGATAGCGTTCATTCACTTTTCTATTTCCATGTTGTATTTGTATTTAACTAAATACACACATATATATTAGGGCGGTGCGTAAAAACTTTTTTTTAATTCTTTTCGCGGAAAAGTTGCGGAGTGCTTCCAGAAATATACGTAAGAAATTTCAGATTAATCAATAAATATCTTCCTTTTCCCCTTTGGGGTCTAATTATGCCGAAATAGCCGAAAATGATGTAGATTTTCACATTTCGGTGGTTTTTTTTTATTTTAGGATTTTCTCTTCCCTCTAGGGTGAAAAAGTTGGAAGAACGTATAAGAAATATGAGTGCAAATATGTATAGTAATAAAATAAATGTCTTCCTGTTCAAATTTGGAGTATAAATATGCGAAATTAAGCAAAAGTGTAGGACGATATGTGTAATGTTACAGACAGGCATAATATAAGAAGGGAAAGAAAGAAATATCGCATGGAATGGCAAGTCCATTGCTATTCGACCATTAATTGCCATCAATAACTTTAAAGGACTGCATTTTGAAGGCCGAAAATATCAAACTTTAACTGAGAAAAACATTGAGGGAATTGTGAACATTTACCTGTTGTGGACTTCAAGAAAATTGACACCGTAGTTCCTTCTGCAGACAAAACTGATCTGAGCAATGACAAGAGATACTTGCTAGATATCTGCACTGCAGTGGCAAATGGTATTTATCCTGAGAATTTGTCCCATAAAAATCATGGAAATCTTTCCCCCATGCCCGCTGGTTGACACTGCCAACCGAATTT
Organism: Dysdera silvatica; assembly: GCA_006491805.2. Lineage (NCBI taxonomy): Eukaryota > Metazoa > Arthropoda > Arachnida > Araneae > Dysderidae > Dysdera > Dysdera silvatica. The sequence goes on along the minus strand of QLNU02015360.1, from coordinate 159,730,377 downwards.
TGCGTGCTTATAATGGTACACAGGATACTTCTAATGAACTATAAGCTTTGACTGAGTTTATCATGAAGGTTTACGCACCTGAATAGTTCAAAATCAAATCGCAGCCCAATTATACTGACGTTCCATGCATGTACTTGCCATTCCATTCGACATTTCTTTCTTTATTTCCCTTATTATTTTATACGTGTCTATAACATTGGATATATCGTCCGACACTTTTGGCTAAGTTCGCATATTTAGACCCCGAAGTGAAACCGGAAGATATTTATTTTATGATTATAATATGTGCACTTGCGTTTCTTATAGGTTCTTCAAACTTTCTCGCGCTAGCGGGAAGAGGATGTCGGAAATTAAAAAAATTACTGAAATGTGAAAATTTACATCATTTCAGAAAAGAATTAAACAAAATGTTTTTTACTCTCCACCCTTAATATATATATATATATATATGTGTATAGTACAAAATAGCAGGTGCACATTTAAGATGAATAATGCATATAAACAATGTAAAAGTTTGAGAGAGTTAAGGGTTTGATAGAATTCACATAAGAGAAAATATTAATATGAAACATAACATTTAAATTTCAAAGAAAAAAATATAAAATTAATTAACATATGAGACTACATAATAGTAGTTTCCAAGAGCACATAGTAGTCTTGGAAATAGTAGTCAAAAATCAAATTTGAAGTTTATTCGGATCCGTTAAGTAGAAGCGGAGCTACCGAACTCTGCGTACAGTCGGTTTAATTTTAACCGCCGTGTATCATAGATTATTATTTTTTCCCAATAATATCCTGTTCTTCCTTTAGTTGTATTTCTTGCTGTAATTTTCAATTTTTATAATTATCTTTTATTTAATGAATTTTATTTATTTCTAATATAATTGTGTGTATTTAATAGGTGTATTATATATTTATTATTTATTATTTATTTAATGAATTTTTATTTATTTTCTAATATAATTATTGTGTGATTTAATAGGTGTATTATTTATTTTATTATTTATTTAATTAATTATTTTATATATATATATATATATGGCCTGCAAAAGGGTTGCTGGTATCTAACTGGAAGGAGACCCACACGCTGAACGTATGTGACGATGTGTGGAACCGGCCAGGCCAGTAACCTAGTGTCCTACCCCGCCTTCAAGTGGTGCAGGCTGAGCTTTCTATTTATGTGGCAAATTAATATTTGCTACACGGATAGAAAGGCGGAAGGGGAGGGCTAATTCACCAACCCGTCTAGCCAGCGTGGTGAAATTATGGCTAATTCCTCCATTATGTTGACACACCAGAAACCATGGCCCCTAGTCTCCAGGTGCTGGAGTGCTCCTGATCAAGGCAGCGGTCAGTGTGGCATGAAAGCAGGGGGTGCTAAGAATCACTGGAATGGCCCAGGCTGCCGTTTGTTATTGACCTTGGCTACGTTTAATGGACGATCCCTTGCTTCTGAAGCAAAACTTCAGGAATTGGAAGAGGAACTAGACAAGATCAAATGGGACATTGTAGGACTCAGTGAAATTAGAAGAAAAGGTGAAGAGTTGGTGGAACTGAAAAGCGGACATTTGTTTTACTATAGAGGAACGGAAACTGGAAGAACAAGTGGTGTTGGCTTCTTAATCAACAAAAGAATTAAAGACTGTCTTCTGGAAGTTGAAAGTACATCAGATCGAGCAGCGAGGCTTGTTGTTCAACTAACCCAGCGATACCAACTTCAAATAGTACAGGTATATGCACCAACATCAAGCCATACCGACGAAGAGGTTGAAGAATTTTATGAAGAAATCAAAGAGTTACACACCAAAGGGAAACAACATATCAAGCTCATCATGGGGGATTTCAATGCAAGAATTGGACAACAGGAACAAGGAGAGACATCGGTTGGTAAATACGGATATGGGGAAAGGAATGAACGTGGCGATCAACTCATCGAATTTGCAGAAGCTGAAAACCTTAGCATCATGAATTCATTTTTTAAGAAGAAACCGCAAAGAAAATGGACATGGAAACACCCAAATGGGGGAACTAGTGAAATTGACTATATCCTGGCAAACAAGAAATCAATTATTGAAGATTGCAGTGTACTGAACAGATTTAATACTGGAAGTGATCATCGAATGGTGAGATGTAAAGTGCACTTAAATACTAAATTAGAACGACAGAAGCTCATTAGGAAACAAGTAAGTAAGAGGGTGGATCTAATGAAACTGAAAGTAAATACCGAGGCATTCAAGTTGGAATTAAAAAATCGCTTTTCTGCACTGGAAGGACTTATTGATGAAAGTGATATCTCAGAAGCAAATGAAAACATTGTTAAGACAATAGTTGAAACTGCTGGGGAAATTGGTGGTGTAACCTGTAAAAAGCACAATAGCAAATTATCTGAGAAGACGAAACAGCTCATGAAAAGGCGAAGAGATATGAAGGTGGACAATCAAAATACCAGTTGCAGGATCGAGTATGTAGAACTTTGCAAAACTTTGCGCAAAAACATGAAAGAAGACATAAGAAAATTCAATTGTGAGTTAGTAAGGAAAGCCATTGAAAATAACAAGAGCCTTAGGGTTGTTAAAGGAAGTTTATCTGTTGGGAAGAAACACATCATTGCATTAAAAGGAGAGGATGGCACCGTAACAAGAAATAGGGAAGAAATACTTAGAAGAGTTGAAGAATTCTACAAAAAACTATATGAAAGTAACAGTGGATTAAACGAAGACATTGAAATAGTCGAAGGAACAGCTCCTAAAATCTTAAAAGAAGAAGTTTCATTTGCAATAAAAAATATGAAGAAAGGAAGAGCCCCTGGTGATGATGGTATTACATTAGATATCCTAAAAGAAGCTGGAGAATATGTAGAAGACATACTTGCAAAATTCTTTACCAAATGTCTTAACAGCGGTAACATACCAAACCAATGGGATTCTGCAACAGTAATTCTTTTGCATAAAAAAGGTGATAAAGAGGATTTGAAAAATTACCGACCAATTAGCTTGTTACCTGCTATTTATAAAATCTTCACAAAAGTGCTAACACATCGCCTGCAGAAAAAATTAGATGCAGCTCAACCAAGAGAACAAGCTGGATTTCGAAGTGGATTCAGTACAGTGGACCATATTCAAGTATTAAGAGAATTAATTGAAAGAACACATGAATATGAACTTCCATTGTGTGTTGCATTTATTGACTATGAGAAGGCCTTTGACTCTATTAAAACATCAGCAGTCATCAACTCTTTAAGATCAACAGACATTGAGGATGTGTACATTGACATGGTGAAACGTGTGTATAAAAATGCAAGTGCAAAATTTCGGTTACATAAAGATACCAAAACTATCAAACTTGGCAAAGGGGTGAGGCAGGGAGATACCATTTCTCCAAAACTTTTTACTTCAGCTTTACAGATGATTTTTCAGCTGATAAATTGGAATAACAAGGGAATAAAAATAAATGGTGAATATTTAAATCATCTGCGGTTTGCTGATGACATTGTTATTTTTTCAACGAACCCATTAGAACTCCAAGACATGGTACAGGAGCTCTCAACTAGAAGTGAAGAAGTTGGACTCAAGATGAACCTACAAAAAACTAAGATCATGTTCAATAATTTTGTAGAGGAAACAAAAATACAAGTTGACAACATTGAGCTAGAAATTGCTGATTCATATATTTACCTTGGCCAGCTGATTTCAATGGATGGCAACATTATGAAAGAACTCAACAGACGTATTAAACTTGGCTGGAGTGCATTTGGAAGAAACAGTTTTATCCTGAAGGGGAAATTGCCTTTGTGTCTAAAAAGAAAGGTCTTCAACCAGTGTGTATTGCCAGTCCTCTCTTATGGATCAGAGACATGGAGTCTAACAGTTGGAGCAATACGAAAGTTACAGACAACGCAAAGGAGCATGGAGAGGTGCATGCTTGGAATAACTAGGAGAGATCGAAAAAGAAACACTTGGGTGAGAGAGCAAACTAGAGTAGAGGACATCATTGTTAAAGTAAAAGGGCTGAAATGGCGATGGGCTGGGCATATTGCAAGAAGAACTGATCAACGATGGACAACAGAAATTCTGAACTGGATTCCAAGAGACCACCGAAGACCTAGAAAACGTCCTCAAACTAGATGGGTGGATGAAATAAGAAAACAGGTTGGGGTGACGTGGAAACGAATGGCCCAGGATAGACTTGTGTGGAAAGCATTTGGAGAGACCTTCATCCAGCAGTGGATAGATAATGGTTGAATATGATGATGATGATATATATATATATTTGAACTTTATCTTCATAAACAGGAGTACCATTCTGGTCTATTCCAATTCCTTTGATATAATAATTGTTAACATATATGAATTGGTTTACGAACTTAATCAAAATATATTTTATTACTGTTATTTACCGAATCTAATGCGGTAAATTCAAAATAGTTCTTTCCCTTTAATTTTTTTAAAATTGATGTGGCGGATAATTGCTTTTGGCTGAAACCCCAAGATTTTAAAATCTCCCTAATTATTCAATAAATTTGCTTACAGATTACTTTTATTAATGAAAATTGAGTTTCTTAAATAGGGCTTTTCATTAATAAATGTAATGCAAATTAGGCTTCTCGAATAACGATTAAATTAACCGCGATGCTACTTCTAGTGCATCAAAACTCCTGCGTTTCCGTAATGTAAATTGGGCGTGAAAATATATTGACTACCGAGTGATTAACTGTTTTTATCTCGTATGAAGAGGAACAGAGAAAAGATCATCTTTAAAAGAGGAGAAATGAGAAAGAGGGAGACTTTTGAAATTATAGAAAACAAAGAATATATAAAAGCAGAATTATGTATGACGAAAAACAGTCGAGAAAATTGATGGAATTCGACCCTTGCAAAGAGATATTGTTATAGTAAAATTATCATAACTCCAGATGCTTAACATTTTGCTTTACCCTTTCTTATATTAGTTTTTTGTAACAGCATATAAATTATTAATTTTTCACCTTGATGTGCCTCTGCTTGCAGGTTTTATGCGCTTGGAAAATTGATTTGGTAGGGAGAGTTTTATCTTTATGCAACACAGGGTGAAAGAGCTCAAAGTTATCGCGAATATTAAAAAACCATCACGTAAATACAAATCAAAGGGATCTGAAGAATTCCCCAAATATGTTAAAAAATGGAGCACAGTCTTGAAACAGAACTTTGTAAATCAAAGTGGTAGAATTCTCTTTTGGAATGTTATACGTGACATCGCCACAACAATGCTTTTTTGTTCTCTTTGGACAACGAAAAATTTTCAGATTTGCTGACAATAGGTTAAGAGGAATTCAGAATATTTAATGGTGTACGATTTTTGCCGAAGCAATTGAAAAAGTCTTCTCAATCGTCGTTTTTAATTGTTCTTGGCAGCTTGCATGGAAATGTTCCGGGGCTATTGTTTGTCTGAAAGAATCTTAATATGAAAGAATATTCATAAAACATGACCATCATCACGTTATAACTGCATATTTTGCTTATTTTACTGTATATTAATCAACTCCTATCATTCTGCCATTAAAATATGCGGTGTTAGGGAAGTCGGTTGCATTTTGCTTCTTTTTCTTTTGTTGGATAAAAGCACATTATTAGAAGAATGCATTTTTTAATTCTGATAAAACACAGCAATTTAATCGTTGCTCAAAATCCATTCACATTAGTATTCCATATTCTAGTTGTAACAGTTATTGTAACAGTATAATAGTATATTATATAATATAGTAATCTGTTATACAATAGTAGTACAGCAATATGTTACGTTATAGTAATATAGAATATATTATAGTAATAAAATAGTATGTTATATTAATAAAATAGTATGTTATATTAGTAAAATATTAAGTTATATTAGTAAAATATTATGTTATATTAATTTGATAGTATATTATAGTTGTATACAGTAACCCTCTAAACGGATATCTTTTAAATAGCAATCATCTCAATCTTGCCGTCATAAAAAATTTTCGGAAAAAAAAATTATTTACAATAAATATCCCGCTTTTTCACGATCACCCTTCTTTTACGGACAAAATTTTCTGCCTGATGAGTGTCTGCTAATTAGAGGTTTTGATGTGTTAATCTATTATAGTAGCATAATAGTATATTATGGCAGTATACTAACATATTATAATAGTACATTCTAGAGTAGTGTCCTACTTTTTAGTAGCCTGTTCAGCTGAAAATAAGATAAAAGGAAATTTTTATAAAATAAATCATATTGATGATTAAAGAACGTACGCAAAACTCCGAACGTTAAAAAAAAATACGATATGGATCAAATTAAAAAAATATGTATATTGTTTGTTTAAAATTTAATATAATTTTACAGAAAGAAAACAAGATCTTGAAAAAAAAAGTGATCTACGAATATAAGACTATCGTAAATAGATAACTAGCATTAAAATATATCCTTATACCTAAAATCTACACGAACGCTGTGATTTAAAAGGAGAAAAGTTAGGATGGTATTATTTGATGCCATTTATAAAAATGAAACAGCTGCCTGTACGCATCAGCGTGTTGAAATATATACGACTGAGGAAAATCGAGTTTTTTTCTTGAAACATATTAGACAAGCGACGCGACTTTAGTAGTTCCTCTTCGCGCGCGGGGCTCGGAGGATGTATGGTTAAGAAATAGGCCAGCTGTTGGCTTATCCTCTGAGGGGTCAACTACGAGAGTTATAAGCAGCAGATGTCAATAGGCAGTAGAAACCAAATTTTACAAAAAGAACCATGAACATTCATTTATTTACTTTGAAAGGCTGTTTATGGAATACAGGCCAGCGATTTTGCGTGTGCCTGGTGTATTTTGTTTTGTTTTGTGTTTCAGCAAGAAAAAGCACTTATTCCACATGAACCCTTAGACATTACATGTTTCAATATTTTCTTTCTACAGTTTGTATGACCTTTTTATCGGGTCGCCGTTCTTGATTTGCCTTCATAGGTTTCCATTTCCTAAATATTGAATCTTCGACAATTTTTTAATTTCAGTAAGAGGAACCTTATCATAGGTTATTGGCAGGGCATTGGATTGGAAAGTAAGTTTGGCTTGCAGTAACGTTTCCATCACCTTGATTCCCATTATGTGCTTTAGTCAATTTCAGTTTTATCTTCCATTGATGTGAGTGGAGATTTGACATAACTTGCCAAATGCTTTTAGGAATAGGAAAATATATATGGTTGCTGAAATTCTGAATGAATTCCCTTGTGACCTGGCTACCGATGTAAATGATAGCCTTTTCAGTTGATTTATGATATGCTTTGTCATTCAAATGTACAAGAATCAATGCAATCGTCATTGCTCCTGTTAGTTGTTCGAACATATTGGATGTGGGTCTGAATTTTTTCCCGTTGACGACAATGCACTCTTTGCATACTATGAAGGCACACCAGACGCGTTCATTAACTTTGCTTTCGTCTGCGTATATTAAAAAATTCAAACTCAAAGTCGAGCATACACTAGGTAAATGTAGATTCTTGTTAATTTTCTCAGGATGTGTGTGTGAATTGAGAATCGAGGCTTAGGCATGGGTTTTCGTCCATTGTTGTTATAAGAGATATAAAAAAGCGCCAAAAATATTTTTCGAATTTCCAATAAATTAGTAATATGTAATAATAGTAATAAAAAAAATAATAATAATAAAAAGAAGAAGAAAGTCGCATTTTTGGGGAAAGCTAATATTATATGTAAATATTTTCAATTACATGGTGCCTTTGGAAAGGAATTAATAATTAAATGGAAGAAACCGACCAAATATAAGATGAAGTGTACATTTGTACAATAGTAATAATAATAAAATCCGTGCCGTTATTAAAATTGAACTTTTATGTAGTATTATTATTACAGTGCGAAACCTCTTATTAGCGGACACTTGTCGGATAGAAAATTTATCCGTAAAAAAGGGGTGACCGTAAAAGAGGAAGTCACATTGAAGTAGTTGAAATATTATATTTTAATCATATAAGTACAAGATAACGAAAGTTAGCATTTATTGAATATTATGTATAAATATATAAAATTTACAACAAAGCGTTAAATATTAAAATTTATTTGCTTTGGAAAAAAATTTATTAATAGCTATTTGGTGAAATTTACTCGCCAGTCCTTCTCCTTCAAAATGTATTTTTAATTGCGAGATTAAATTCACGGTTTTTCCGTCATTATGCTTATAGGACCTGTGCGTTAGTCGAGTTAACGATAATAATAAATTTGAACTGCGATAATTTTGTGTTGATAATTGTTTATTAGTTTCGCCCAGTGTATCACTATATGATTTATTTATTATCAAAATCTTTATTAAGTATTAATTATTTGAATTATCAAATCCGAGTCAATTGCCACCCTTTGTTAATGGGAGGAGAAATTATGTTTATTCTTAATTTTCCTGTTGTGAGAAATATATTTTCTCCATACAGGGTTTCTAGTCCAATGGAATGAATTACGAGAACGGTGTCAGCATCCGTATCTGTATCTGAAAGTGACCGTTAAACAGAGGTTTGAAATATACTATCGTAAATCCGTTTCTGCCGCGGAATTTTTATTTGTCCGTAAAAACGGGGTGACCGTATTTGAGGGGTGTCCGTTAAGAGGGGTTTCACTATATTAGGATACAGTTTTATAAAAAATAATTTTCATGAAAAAAGAAACCTATCAGTGAATATTGCAATATTTTTAACAGTAAAATTTAAAAAAAAAAGGAAACGCAAAGAACTTGCGCTTTTTTGCTTTGCAATTAAATATTATGAATGTGCAATTGAAACTGATTTCTTTTTTGGGAAAAAAAAAATGTCAATTTCAGCGAGCGAATTCATTATACTAACGCCACTAACAAGTCGGAACACTGTTTAAAAAAAGGAGCAAAAAGTCATTTTATTCTAGAAGAATTAAATCTGCTGGAAACACGGGGGTTAAAGAAACAAAATCCGCAAATGTAATTATAATAGAAATATGATGTTGGCGAAAATTGGCGAGATTTGGCGACAGCGGAAGTAGCAGATGCTTTCTATCATGCACCTGGCTTCTTACCTGGCCGGATGTCGTCATGGCAACGAGTGACAACCGACGCGTCCACTGACCGGCGGAGGGGTGGGCGGGGGCAGGTGGTACGGCGATTTTTCGGGGCTCCACTACCTCCCCTTTTTATATTGTTCACCTTGATGAGACGAGGGGAGGACAGAGGCATTGGCGAAACACACGGACATTGGTGCCCAAACCATCACTCAAAATTTTGCGTCGATTGCCATCGACCGTGTCGATTTCGGTCGATACCCCTCGTCGATTTTTCTCCTTTACTTTTCCCGTATTAAAAATAAAAATAGTTCTGGAAATATATATAAAAGAAGAAATGACTGATATTTCTACTGAAATTGCCCATCAACCAGTTCGTCCGAATGGGAAGAGGATTTAATGCTGACTGCTTAAAATATCTGTCACTTTCATGGAAAAATTAAAATGTAAAGGTATATTTTTGGAGAAACTAAGTGAAAGTAAATTGGAGCTTTAAAACTGCGCTCATTCACGCAGTGATTAAACTCGGGATCTTTCGCCCACCGAAGAGCGCTATCGAATTTCGGTGGGCTTACGTATTTTTAAATGTGTCTTAACCCGGAGGTTACGCTACGTAGATAATCCTATTGTAAAGGATCCTATGGGCAGTCCTAAGACGTAAGATTTACAACAGCTGACTCCGAACCCACTCTAGAAGTAAATAGCTGAATGTCGTCTTTTGAACGTAATTGTGTTTCTTTGTTTTGCAATATTTGAATTGACACAGTGACTTATGTCGAGAGTTGAGTATTGTATCAGACTGCCAATGTACGGGTACTATCCCTAAATTTGACAGTGTGCAAGACAAATAAGTTAGGTTCGTATAAGGGTTTTTATTGTACGATATGGGCAAAAAAAAATATTCAAATTTTCTTAATGAGTTCAAAATTCGTAGTACAATTTTAAAATGCAATATTGCGTATTAAACGCGGTTACACAGCATTAACTAACCATTCAGTAACGTCAAAATTCTATTAAAAAATGAAAGTTCACAGTGAAATGAATTCCGAAAAACCTGGCCAGATTTGGAGCCATGATCTTGGTTGTCTTTGCGCCATTAAAATCCAACTGACCGACCAAAAATCTATTTTATTTTAAAATATTTACTTTAGTTTTTCAAGGCTGAAAAGTGCATTACTTTACTTTGGACAAACTTTTAGAAGACTTACCCTTGAGCAAGAGTTTGCAGTTTTAGGTTAAATTTTAATCTTTCTGATGAGACCCCATCTGTCGGTTTTCTCATTATCGGTTGGAAAAACAATTAGCAGGAGTGGGATTGCTGCATGCGGAATAGGTTAAAAAAAGAAGTAACGGGAAATAGATATTTGCTCCAAATTCACTTTGGGTACTAATCATGCGTACAATTTTTTTTTCTACTAATCATTTGGTAGCATTCCTTGACTGATGCATGCTCAATTTGGGCTTTTGGCGCAGCAAAAAATAAATAGAAATTTCCTTCATGACATTAACGTGAACGTTATAATACTAAATTTGGCTTCTTCTTTTGGAGAGTGAATTTCTTCTGAAAGTAGAATGTGCTACAAAACAATAGTAAATGTATATTAAATTTCGTTATAGAATATAATATGAATTATATTATATGATGATTATATAATACAATATTCTTATAATATAAATGAATAATCATGATATGATATATATTTATTATGGCTGATATATATATTTATTATGATTGATATATTATCATATCATGATAATATAAATGATATGATCATAAATTATTTATTATAATATTCTTATATAATTCGTTATAATATATTAGTTCAACATGAAGACGCCAAGCTAACTAAAACAAACTACAGAATTCTAAAATAAGATGAAAAATTATATTTCTAAACTCTTACGTTATTTGAAAGCGTTTATAACCTTCTTGTAATCGAAATCACTGTGTCAAAATCACTTGATAAGTAGGAAATTAAAATTTATTATTAATGAAGCTCTTATTAAAGTTAATTTTACGGTAATATGAATTCACTTCCATCTTTCTAAGATTTAATAACGCGCTGGACATTCGGTGCTAGTGATTTTAACAATTTTCTTACAAGATTCCTGCCCTTGATTCAGGCTAATCATTTGCATTTTATGCTATCGCACATAACGTCTTCAACTAAAACCACTTTGAAATGGTCAGCTGCACGTTTATCCAATTACAATTAAAAATTATTAGGTGTGTGTGTGCAAAAGTTCTACAAGTTTTTCCCCAAGTGATGTATCCAGGTGTGCGCATTTGTCTTTCAACTGTTGTTCTGTGTTCAGATAGTGTTTCCGCTAATTACTCAACAGTTGGATGTGGGGCATTCGGTATGGCTTGGTTCAGAATCTGCTCAGAAACCACTGATGGACCTCCGAAACGTGGTTGAGCTTTACAGCTTCTGTTTCTGTATTTCCGAAACTAGTGATGACATCTTTTATCGTCAACCCAAAACTCCGCGGACACTTGAAGCATATTTCGGCATGCTAGTGCTGCAATACTGCTCTTATCGAACTCGTACAACAAACCATGTTGGATATGCTCCTTATCACTTGCCATTTTAAACCGCTTGAAGTTTTTTTTTACGAATGATTTAATTTTACAACCACCTTGCCTTTATATGATATCTGTCTACACGTTTCATTGGTCGAAAACTCCAGTCATCACAGCGTCATGTACGAACTCAACTTCACTTGTATACTTGCATCTCCAAAGACGGGTAGAACTTTTGCACACACCCAATATATTGCACACAGAATCACACAAATTTTAGAAACGTTAAAACAATTATTCACTCCACAGTATTAGCATGTTTAAATTCACACTGGCATACCCGAATCCAGGAGGGATCATAGGAACTGGTCCTTCCCTAAACTAAATTTGTAATAGTACCGTAAAAATTGGTATATGTGTTTACTTGTCAAACTTGTAAAAAGAGGAGGAAAAAAATATTGAATAATTATCCACATTAGGGCCACAAGATCTCGTTTTATAGACCACTAATTTGTGTGTGTGAGAATACTTTAAAGAAAAAAATATATAGAAACTATTTTCCTTAAAAGAGTTAAAAAAGGGATATTATAGAGAACTAAATTTTGATGATTATTTAACTTATGATGGAACAAAACTATAAGCAAAAAATTTACAACGATGTCTGAAGGCAAAATTTATATTTTCAGATTTACTTTTTTACGAGGTATTTATATTTCTTCTTACGATAAAGGTGACATATCTTTATTCAACTATAGTTTGTAAAAATTTTTGAACCCCCCCCTACCCCGAAACTAAATCAAGGCTACGGCCTTGCACACTAGGACAAATTTTTTGCAATACATGGTAGTTTCGTGAAATGTAATAATTTAATAATGTTTTCAATAACTTTAAATTATTTATTTTATTCACAACACACGTATTAGCTCAAGTGTGGGCTGATTGGTGTCCAGTCCAGAATGTAAACATTTTTTCTGTTTCGGTAATCTTTCATGGTATGAGAAGTATGGATGGAGGCGTTATCCTATTGAAATATTCATTTTGGACACTCCAAAATTTCACCGAATGGCATCAAATGAGACTCTAGTGCAGTGGTTCTGAAAGAGTTTACCCAGCCGCACCAGTGTGCCGGTGACATTCCTAGGTGCGCCCTAAGAAATCCCAGATAGATATGTGTGGATTTATTATTAAAAAGATTTAGTTGGTGGAAGGGAAAATACAATGCTGTGGCAGAAGTTGACGCACCGGAAATATATGCACCTTAAGTAAAATTCATTACTACTAAAAAATAAATAAATAATTAATAAAAATAAAATAAAATATGAACAAAAGAAATTATTGATAATAAAATTAATATTAAAATTAATACATTAAAATAAACACAGTTAAAATAAAATTAATATTAATAAAATAAAATTAATATTACTAAAATAAAATTAATATTAAATAAAATAAAATAATATTAATAAAAATAAAAATTGATTTTGATATCTTATTTTAATAGTGCATTTTGTGCATAATGAGTCTACAATTTTTTGTTGGACTTTAGTTGTGTTACGACTTCAAAAAGTTTGAGAACCACTACTGTAGTGTTTTAATATACTTCTCCAAGTTTTTTCGCCTATGTAGGATTGCTATAGAAGCTTGACCATTATATGAAAAGGCCTTCCATACCATCAGAAATGCGTCAACTTGTTGTCTGCTGAAAAATGTTTTAGTCTCTTTCCACAAATCATGTCAATAGCTTTCATATCCATAAGGACTATTTAAATTCTACTTATTTCCGTCACTGAACAGTACGCTGAGTCAATTCTCGCCATACGACATGTGCCCATGGGCCCATTTCAACCGTTTTTATTAGTGAAGCTTTGTGAGTGTGGGTTTGTGAGTCAGTTTTTTATACACCATGTACTCAATTCCTTTAATACGTTTGTGTACAGTATTCTTAAGATATTTTTATCTGAAAATCCATGATTATTTGACGTACATACATTTTTTGGAAAAGAGACATTCTTTGTATCCGTCTGTCATCAGGAGAACTTGGCAAACGTTGCCTGCTCGAACGAAGTTTTGGTGTATGTGGTTTCCCGCGAACTAGAACTCAATATATTTTGCTTTTACAATGATTTAGTGGTTTAGAAATTTTATTAATAGGCTTATCTTGAGACCTAAAACTGAATATTTTGGCAACTTCCTCAATCGATAGATGCGAAGCGCTTTCGGCAATTTTTTTCAGCAAAATAGACTCTTTGAGCGAAAGGTAACTGGTTTATAACCCCCAAACTTATCGTCACTGACTATGCATTTCAAAGTTTCATACACTTGAACTTTTCTAAAAACATTTGGGACGCTTACATTTTAAATATTTTGAGGTAATAATTTTGATTTCAATTTTTTCTGAAAATTGGAATTTTTATCGCTACGTAATCGTATTCAACGTCATTCCCGAAAATCGAAATAAAAGCCATGACGTAATAAAAAAATATTCATAACAAAACTTTTGGAATGGACTGTATGTGCAGGTGAAACGTTAAAGAAAATATACACGGTAAACAATATTTACATCCATATGGAACATTAACTACGACAGAGAGGGAGGGTCGGTAAGTGTAAAAGACGTGAGTGTCCATAACCACCAAATATACTGCGATTTTGATAACAAAACTAAAAAATGCAAGAAATAGTTTTGTAAGTAGTGATAAAATGCAAAAAATATCCCACAGATTTGTATATTCTTTCCTTGTATTCCGAAATATTAATTTTCAGGGAAAACAGTAAGCGATGTACATATGCTAAATACATTTTATGTGCTTTAAAAGATAAATAAAGATGTCAAATATATTCCTTTTAAATTTAGATCTCTATCTGTTTTTTCTAAGGCCAAGTTTGCAAGGGAAGTAATTGAGTAAATTGAATTTGGTTCCAAGTATATTTCTTAG
>QLNU02015360.1:159693295-159706206 GCA_006491805.2 Dysdera silvatica | reverse complement strand
ACTGAATTAAAAATTTACAGGACGGTGCATAAACATTACCAGAAAGTTGAAATGGGGTGAGATATATTTCAACCCTCAATCCAGAATATTAACCATGTTAAAAAAATGCACGCTAACACTTAGGCGATGGGGGTCAAACCCCCGCAACCCCCCCCCCCACCGTTAGGATAAGCAAATGGGACGGTGTCTAAATATTCTCTAATGCATAATATTTAAAACTGAGGTTTTTATATTTATTAATTGGGGAGAGATTTGAGAAATAGCGATAGGCTGCCAAATTTGGCTTACTCTTTTCCTGATAGTGTAGAACCAATGAAAACCTGATCTCGGAAAAATAAACAACCCAGAAGTCACTCGTTAGTGCCTATTGGTGAAACTACTCTAATCAGTGAACAGATGGCTATTTCAAAAATGTTTCTCTAGTGCGGTGAATTAAACTCACCCTGTATAAAGTAATCCTCAATTAGCAAAATTATGATAAAATTTATCGTATTTTACTAATGAATGGTGACCAGAGGCCCACCCAGAATATTCCCAATGGGGACCAGTGGTGCACAGAATTTTTGGTGGAAAAAATGATCAGAGGCCGTATCAATAACTATGGTGGTTATCTTTTTGTACACTTATCAGTATTAAATGACTAATAATTCTACAATGCAAGATAATTAATTGATTAGAAGAAACAGTAAATTATGTTTATACAATACAACACAATTAAGAAATAGATAAAGATATAATTATTTATTCTGGTCTGCTTATAGACTTGTTTTCAACCACAAACTTGAACACAAAAATTGTGAACCTCTGTTGATATCTCCATGTCATTCCAGGTAGACAATCTCCAGGTATCCAGACAGGTATCCAGACCAGCTAGTAATCCCCTGGAGAGCCACAACTACTTGATCAAACACTGAAACCATAACACTGTGACGGTATCATATCTCTCTACGTAACGAGTATTGCAAAATTTCCCCAGTTTTTTGGCACTGATTTCTGTGATTAGCTGCATTGATCTTGCTGGTGAATACAAGGTTTCGTTTTGGTATACTGTAAAACTACTTATTTTCTCTATTGAACGCTTTGGAACAAATCTGTTACGGACGGTCGAAACTAGAAAGGAACATGTTATGGCTAAGTTCAAATAGTGTGATGCACAATGAACATAGGAGGCTTTAAGATGTCGCTCATATACAATTGCTTGGGTGCCATTGTACTCCCTTCATTACAGAAGCTCCATCGAATCCTTGTCCACGGAAAAAAGACGCATCAGTGTTGAAATCTATAAGGCCTTTGAGAATAGCATCTGCAATTGCTTGACCTTTAGTTTCAGTCAGGGGCACAAACTTAGAAAGTTCTCCACTATCTTCAATTCAACTTTATACTCGGCTGTTTCAAACCGTTTCAAATAACGAACGGAAATTTTCATTTGCTCTGCCGTTGCAATATCTGTCATTTCGTCACATAAAACCACAAAACTTTTGGCCTTATTCACCACATTTACAATATTCTTCATAATGGAATCGTTACATGCTGAAATAATTTTGTTTTGGATATTATAACTTACGTTAGTTGCATTTTTTGCACAACCCTGTAGGTGAGTTTTCGATATTTCTTCTACTCCATCAACTCGGAATCGCAAAAGAACTCTGAAATTTCCTTCGCTGTGGTATGATTCTGAAAATATATACAAATCCCCACAGTCTGTATGCTTTCCCTTGTTCAGCCCTTGCCTTTCACAAAAAATTACCGTTTTGATAATAGGTTGAAGAATAACCCTATTCTGCAAAACTTGCTTTTGCTTACCTCTCTCCATTACTTGATCTACAGGCATAAGCGTGGAGCTATATGGGCCTATAGAGCCCGAGCCACCCTCCCCAAATTATTTAAAATAAATTGCAATTTTATATATATTGTAATGTGTAAATTTACGTACTATATGCTAGAGTGCTCCCCCCCCCCTCCACAGTAATTTAAAACTCTACATTTATGTCCACAGGAGCCTTTTCTTTTCACGAACACTAAAAGCTCATTCATTTCGAGAACTGAATCCTTATGACATAGGAAAAATTTAGAGTTGGCTGAACTTCTCTAAGGTCATCTTTCAATTATTAAATCCTTTTGAAGTAAGCTGACTGTGGCTTGCGTCGATCTTAAACCGACTTCATGGGGTGAAAAGAGAACACAAAATTTTCAATAAAAACTCTCCTCTACACTTGAGTAAGCTAGCCAGTTATGCTTACTCAGAAAAGATGAGCAGAACTTTAAACTGTAATAAGATTTTTTTCGACTTGATACAGCACTAGTAACAGTCGTGGGTAATTTACAATTTGCATATGGGTCATTTCATTTTAAATCACCCAAAATAAAAAATCTCATTGCCCTCATGTCACAGATTTTTGTGATTTTTCTTTTTTTTTGTCAGAAAGTAGAGTATGAAAAATTATTAAATTGTTTTGCAGAATTTTTGGGTCAAAACTGAGGTCAAGGGATCACTTTGAAATTGGACGCAATTTAACACAATAACGCCAACTGACAAGGTAATTTTTAAGTTTTAATTACTGTAACCTTGTTATTTATGAACTAATTTTGTTCATTTGGTGTCATTTGAAACACAAAATTGCAAGCTATAAGATATATCTCTTAGAACCCTATAAATTTACATGTAACCTTTACAAATGCGCAATAAAAATTTTTTTTGGTCGCCAAATTTCTGTAAATTTCAGGAATTCGTCACAAAAAAAGGCTAAATCTCACTACCTTGAATTTTTTTACATAACGTTGACAATCGGTTCTTTTTACCATAAAAAAATTATGAGGGTGTTTTTTTTAGTTGAAGAATAAAAACTAAACAAGGAAAATGAAATGTATTTTTTATCGCTATTATTGTTGATCGCTCACGTAGCACTTTAATTATTCCTTTACTTATCACGGGCCACTAGGATGTAGAAATTTAGGGACCTTCCTCTAGAAAAGTGGTTCTCAAACTTATTATCCCACGGAACACTGTTCTTACAGGATATCAAACCCAGAGACCCACTATAAATATTTTAAAAAAAAAACTAAAGAGCTCTTATTTACCATTACTTGGACATAAACAAGCAATAAATATATCAGTATAAAAGATAAGCAATGCTTTTCTATTGTTGATGGATATTGGTTATGGCTAGTTAGGTAAGTCGTTGTCATACTGGAAATTACGGAAATTACAGATTTCCTTGGAATTGTCAGCGATATTTCGCAAATTGCTTGCGGAACCCTGAAGGGTCGACGAGGTAACCTGGAGACCCGCGGAACAAGCTTCAAGGAATATAGCTTAGGAGAGGACTGAAAACCTATTCTCTTAAACAGGGATGACCAAACCGTGATTTGTGAGGCCCTTTATGGGGACCTGTGCAACATTTAAAAAAATGGTCCTAAACCCTTAAATGTCAAGTCTGTTAATTGTTAGCATATATTTAATTATTTACATATATTTTATTAGAAGTAGCGGTCTTACTGTACATGTATGCATTTGTTAACGGAAAAGGTATTGAAATCAACGATTGGAAAAAATATAAGCGGGGTAATCTTTAAATACCTTGAGTACCGGTATCGAAAGCAGTCACTGTCAATGAAAGCACATAAGAGTACATCTAATTGTATATTAAATTTGTTTAATAATTAAATATATTTAATTAAATATAATTTTGCATCTAAAATACTATTATATATATTGCGAACATTTGGATTTAAGATATGGAAATTTAACTTAATGTGCTGCCCGCGGATTTTGTGTCAGAATATACTTGTGACCTACTCGATATGAAAAGTTGTACCACCCTGCTCTAACTAATTCTGCGGACAACTTGATAGGTCATCACGGACCACACTTTGATAAACACTGGTTTAGTTTATACCGGAAGAAAATATAGGTTACAGAGAAGGATAGAGGTATTAGCTTCAGAATTGCAGTTAATGTTTTTAGAGAAGAAAAAATTGTTTGCTTCAGTTCATTCCCAGATCATTCAATTTACCAGTGATGAAGAAGCTGTTTATTAGGCAACTCGACAGCAGGAATGCTATCCAAAACCGCAATTACCGTACAGCCAGTCAAGTGTTTTCATCACATGCAGGTGTGCTGAAACTAGATGATCTCGAGATAAGTGGTTTACCTTTGAATTTAAGCCAACTAATTAGCTATTTTTATTAGTAACAGTGGTTTATATTGCATTTAACCCAGGTAGATGCCAAATCTCAGCTAAATGGAAACCCTTTTACTTTTTGTAATAACAATTTAATGTTGAGCCATAAAATTGAAGTTTCGTAAAGAATTAATTATTAATATATTAAACTGTATAACAAAAGTGAATATTGATGCGTAAGATTTATAAAGATTGGAAAATGTTATTTTCCTAACTTTTCTTCCTTCAGAAGATAATACAATAACATGAAACAATTAACACCACATACAAAAAAAACTGTTGCCACTTTGAAATAAATGCCATTGAGTCTAAGGGGATTTAATTAATCCTCTGATTCAAAAAATCGCCTTAGTTTTCCTTTATCATGTCTCGGTGAACAAATATACTCGAATTTTAAAATTTGAATGACTGAAAAAATTCTCATCAGAGAGAAAAAAGAAGTTTTTCTGTCTCTAGAACAGAAATTTACTGATTCTAAAAGAAATTAAAGTATTGATTCCAAAAATGCCATTACCTGCTATCTATCGCATGCAAAGCAGTAGTTATAGTCAAAATACCCCGTACGGCATAGGCGTATGCAGAAAGTTCTCTATAACCCCCACATTTAGCCTATAATCCCCCTTACGAACTTTCTGCATACGCCTATGCCGTACGTGGAAATATTTTGACTATAACTACTGCTTTGCATGCGATAGATAGCAGTTAATGGCATTTTTGGAATCAATACTTTAATTTCTTTTAGAATCAGTAAATTCCTGTTCAAGAGATATAAAAACTTTTTTTTCTCTCTAGTAAGAATTTTTTTCAGTTATTCAAATTTTAAAATTCAAGTATATTTGTTTATTGAGACATTATAAAGAAAAACTAAGGCCATTTTTTGAATCAGAGAATTAATTAAATCCACTCAGACTCAATGGTATTTATTTCAAAGTGGCAACAGTTTTTTTTTTGTTGTTGTTGTTTTTTTGGTCTGCGGTGTTACTTGTTTCATGTTATTGTATTATCTTCTGAAGGAAGAAAAGATAGGAAAGTAACATTTTCCAATCTTTATAAATCATACGCATCAATATTCACTTTTGTTATACAGTTTGATATATTAATAATTAATTCTTTACGAAACTTCAATTTTATGGCTCAATATTAAATTGTTATTACAAAAAGTAAAATTGTTTCCATTTAGCTAAGATTTGGCACCTACTTGGGTCAAATGCAATGTAAACCACTGTACTGGAAATAGCTTAGTTGGCTTAAATTCAAATGTAAACCACTTATCTCGCCATCATCTAGTTTCAGCACACCTACATGAATAAGAACACTTGACTGGCTATTAATTGCGGTTTTGGATAGCATTCCTGCTGTCGAGTTATGTTTAACATTCCTATGTTAAATATACAAAATTTCATTGCAATGGGGGGTTACAACCCCCATCAACACCCCCTGCTTATCCCAATGCCATACGGTAATTAGACGTCTCTATGGCGCAAAAACCCGTTAAAGTCCAATTGGCACTTTACCATTCCCAGCTGCCGATACGTATTCTGTAGTTAAATTACCAAGGCCCAGTATTCTGCAAACTTTAGTCGCCCATGGACCCCGTTGTTGTTGTTAATTTTGCAATAAAAAATAAATAAGATTGTCAAAAGTAGGGAAATATATCGCCCATGAACCCCATTTTAAGCTTTCCTTTGCTTAATACGGACTAATGGGATGGGGAAAGTGCGGAGACTTTCCCTTGAGAACATAGTAAAAGACACTGTCTGAGAAATTGAGCGGACGACATTTGATATGTCACCACGGACTACGCTTTGGCCTAGGCGGTGGAGGTTGGAACCTCTAGGAAATCTGTACATCCTGGCACAAACTGCTTTTAGCTGTCATTTCGCCATAAAGCAAAAAGCAAAAACAATATTTCCTCTATATTACTTATTATGAAGTATTCATATTACGCATAATCACAAAAACTTTGTATAAAAACATTGCGACATGATGTGAAGTTTGTATTATGATTTTTTAAGTCTCTATATAAAGACTGTCACAAAACAATCGAAATATTGCGGAAAGTAAAAATTGTGCCGAGTATATTAATTATTGCTTATTTCATTTTTTGTAAAAAAGAAAGACTGCTTTTTTGAAAAGATTATGTATTATTGAATCTAATGTTATGTAACACTGTGTGATGATGAATTTTTTTACCTGGAACCGCAGTCGTTATTGAGGACATGAAAATGACACATTTTATGAAGAGATGAACTGTTATATTGAATAGTTAATAATAAAAATTATTTAGCTGTTATAGATCTTTCAAAACCCATGTGGCTCAATTATATAATATCAAATAATTCTTTAATACATTTGAAAATTGTTGTAGACAAATTTAACTTTACATATATTGTTTTCTAATTGGAGTATAATGTAGACGTTAATAATATAATTGTATAAGCGTAATACGCATATTATTTCTTTAACCAAAAAATAAGGAACAAGAAGAATTTGTACTTAATGCTGATATTTTTAAGCGTCATTTAGAAATACATTACATTTTACATGTTTTTATAATAAAATTTTTTAAAAAAAGTTAAAACTTATTACTGAAAAGCTTTATGAACCCAAATGAAGGGTTAATCCAATGTCTGTGGCTCAGAAGATAGCGCATTGGACTTTTAATTCAAAGATAAACGATTCTATCTTCGCAGCAACGGGGATTTTTTAAGTTTAAAAAAAAAATGGTCATTTCTCTGAACCACAGTAATACGCAAGTTGATTGAAAAACTTTTCAGTAGTAACATTTGAGGAAATGTAGCCCATTTTCGTCATTCACGACCTGTATTATTCATACAGATAATATTTCTGATCAATATTTGCAGCAGGTCAAAATTCAGTCCACACGTCGCGTCGGTCGGTACTCCATCGCATTACATAAAGATTCGCAAAGTTTCGTATTAAAATGTTATTTATTCTTTATAATGATATTAGTACGGATTTGGTATAGTAAATTTGTTTCGATAATTGATAGGATAAGGACATATTTTAAGCATTAGTTGTTTCCTGGGTAAGTGTCAGTAGACATTGTCAAGCAACAAAACCTTTTTCAACGAAATGTTAATAAATTTATCTTATATGCAGCCAGTAACGTTTTATAGTTAATATATGTATTCTACCATTTTCTCTGGAGCCCAGTGGATAGCGCGTTGGACTTCTACTTCAAAGATCCGGGGTTCGAGTCCTAAGAGATGGAGTGGATTTTTTTATCTCCGTGGAACTTGGCAGTTCCTTTTCCCTAATAATTTTTTAGGAAATCAGGTACGATTCAGAAAAATAACCATAATACAATGAAACCTGTCTATGGAGGAAACTCACGGGACCGGAAAAAATTCCGTAGTATGCAGGTTTCCGCCTTATGGAGGTTACATGCAAAATAAATACATACATAGTTAAATTCAGTGGTAAGAGATGACTGGATATGCTAATTGTTTTTATTTGTCTTATCTTGCGAACTTTAAGATTATATTTATTTTCCTTTTGATAAAAATATTTATTTTATCACTGCATTTTATTTTTATTAATTTTAATTTTCGCACTATTTTGTGGTTTTAGTAGTTACGATCAATATGGTGCAAAATTTCATGCTAACTATACATGCTTATACCATACAAAAAGTCTATTATGTAAGCTTAAATTGTAACGATAAAGTACCTCCCTTGTAAAGATGATGATTCCCTTGTATAAAGGTACTCACACTTATGGTGGGTTTATCCATGAATTGATAAAGTCGATATGAGTGACTTTTCGTTCTGGTTAATAATGAACGTTTTTATTTAAGAAGTGGGTGGCACTGGCATACGCAAGGGGGGGGTGGTCGCGATTATGATTGTAACCCCCATTGCGATGAAATTGTGTATAGTATACAGGTATCCCTCGTTATATGCGGTTATGGTGCCACGAGTGCACTGCACATATCAAAACCGCATAACGGTTGCTTAACAGTTTCTAAATTTCAAAATATCTGCTCGAGTTTCGTATCCAAAGTAATAACTTTACGATGTTTTTCATTGAATTTCACTGGCACATCACTTTTCCTTTTGAACTTAGTGAAATTTTACAGAGCGAGCGTGAAACACGGTCTGAAGACACAGCTTTTTACACGTGGTCTTCAATGAACGAAATTGTGTGTTACCGTGAAAAAGTGTTACCAACTCAAAGCATTAAAAGCTTTCCAGGCAGGTAACCTAGGAAAAACCTTAAATCTAGCGGAAAACCGCTAGATTTAGTTTTTTCCCCTATAACCGCACTAATCGAAATTTTAGGGCGCATATACATATATATAGAGGGATGGTATGAATGTTTGGAATCGTGTTACTCGAAACCGCATATATCGGGGGATACCTGTACATGTGAAGACAATGGAGTAGTAGCTCTGTAACCCTCCCCTTATGAACTTTCTGGGTATGCCTATGGTGGGTGGGTGGTGTGCAAAATGGTGGTCGGACAATCATAGGCGTAGGCAGAAGGTTCATAAAGGGTTACAGAGCTATAACTCATATATTCCTATATTAAATATACAAAATTTCATTGCAATGGGGGGTTACAACCCCCAAAATCGTCCCCTGGCTACGCCTATGCGGACAAGGGCATTCTATATCTGTAAAATGTCTTTTGTTTGTCATCCCCCACTTTGCTATTTGCATTGTATTACAACCCTCTTTCCTTTTTCTGCTGAGAAAATTTTCTTCCTACTGGCGATTTTCCGCTTTATGCAGGTTTTTCTCTTTGACGGGACTGAATAGTACTTTCCGTTTTAGCTAATGTTAACTACCATTGACTTTTGAAGGGACCGTAAAAAAATTCCGTGTTGAGCAAGTTTCCGCTTTGTGCAGGTTCCGCCTTAGACAGTTTTTACTATACTACGCAAAGTGAAATGGAAGAAATTTTTGTAGTAACATTTATGAGAAATGATATGGCAAGTTACGCATTTTGTGTTTATCTTCGACAGCCTGATCCAACGAATTATATTTTTTATAATTTTTGTAAATAAAGATTGATCAATTTTTCCTGATCAATATTTACAGTAGTGTAAAACTTTGTCCTAAGCTTAATCAGTATTTCCATTGCATTATATTTGGTAAGTTCCAGAGTATTAAAGTTACATATTAGTAGAGGGAAAAAGAGAGTTCTGCCCCACTGGCGAGCCTGCCCCGCCTGGTCCCTCCAGGGTGGGGTCACGGGGTGGTCCTTAGGGCTTCACAAATGTTTGGTGCGTGTTTTCCCTTCCAAAATAGGGATATTTGAGGATATTTGATTTGTAGTTTATTATGTTTTTTTTTAATTTAATTTTTTAAATCGGAAGTTTTTAATTTGTTTATTTATTTTTTTAATCAAACGTTTTTTGTTTGCTTTTAATCAATAGTTTTTAATTCTTATTTTTTTCAATGGCGAGTTTTTTGGGGTTTTTTTTCAAATTAGTTACAAATTTTTACTTCTTTTTAGACATTTTATAATTTTCTTTAAATTTTCATATTTTTCTAAACTTTTTGTTTTTTTTTTCAAACAAATTGTTATTCACTTTTCACAAAACAGCTTATTTTTATTTTTGAGATGAAGAACAATGATTTCTCGTTTTAAATTAAGAATTACACAAAAATTTAATCTTTAAATTCTTCCTTAAATTTAGTGAAAAGCTAGAGTTTATGTCTAAATTGTTTTAAATAATTGCAGTTAGATAATTTAATCCGCTAGTTTAAATTGTACGCCGTGTTTTAAAATAAGTTGTACACAGAAGTTTTATTCTTTAGTTTCCCTTAAAGTTTTGCAAAAAAAAAAAAATCAGACATTTATTGCAATCTTGTAATAAGCTGGTAATTAGTAGCCTAATGAGATAATTTCAATCATATTCAAATCTGCATTTCAATTTATACTCGGTTTATTATCATCGATTTCAATTCTGGACGGTTCCGAACGTGTTAGAGACATGTTTCTTCCCGCAAGACGATGCGGCGCCAGCGCACTCCTATCCCACTCGGGCAGACCCCGTTTATGCTTCCGGTTCCCACGCTGTATCATAATTACCTAATTAGCTCTTTTCTAGATAGAAGTTCCTGCAACGGGATGTTTCTATGCACATCCTAATAACTTAAAAACAGTTGTCTAGCTATTTTTCGCGTGAATGACTTCCGGTCTTAGCTTTCTCAGTGGTAATACTAATCATATTTCTATCAAGCATCGGCTTTGAACTTCATTTTCTCTCCAGCCTCTGCCTGGAGAAGATCTACGCTCGAGTTTCCATTTATTAAACGTATTTCAGTCAACGCGCGACTTCATTTATTCACCGCTTCACCATGTCTTCCAGCCAAGTAAGTACGCTTTTCTTATTTTTTCTATACACATAATAATAACTTTCCGTAATTTAATTTTCTTAAATTTAACGTTTCTATAATCCTTCCGATTAAATTTTCTAATATTATTTCATTACTTTACTGTTTTTAAAAGCTCCTTATAACGTTTCTATAATCCTTCCGATTAAATTTTCTAATATTATTTCATTACTTTACTGTTTTTAAAAGCTCCTTATAACGTTTCTATAATCCTTCCGATTAAATTTTCTAATATTATTTCATTTCTTTACTGTTTTTAAAAGCTCCTTATAACGTTTCTATAATTCTCGTGATTAAATTTTCAAAACTAATTTTAAATTATAACGCTTATATAATCCTTCCGATTAAATCTTTCTAATCTAATTTTATACAGGGTTTGTCCCAGAAGTTCCCGGAATGATTTTTTGTAGTTGGCAACGCTGGCTGACGGGGCGGAGAAGTTGGTGGGGGATCTGAGCTTGGAAACGAGACCGGTATCAGTCGCCTGCGGGCAGTTGTTGAGGCAGGGTCACGCTCCGCGCAGAGGTATCTACTGCACCCTCGTCGATCAAAAAATGGACCAGTTTTTGGAGCAGCGTTATGCAATCAAATTTTGTGTGAAACTGGGTAAAAACGGGGCGGAGACACTCGAAATGCTTCGGAAAGCCTACGGTGACGGGGCGATGAAAAAAAGCCAAACTTTCATGTGGCACAAGCGGTTCCGGGAAGGTCGGGAGTCCGTCAACGACGACGACCGCTCTGGACGCCCGTCGACATCACAAACGGACGACTCGGTGCAAAAAGTGCGTCAAGTTTTGGACAATGACCGACGATTAAGTGTTCGGGTGATTGCAGAGGAGTGTGGAATACCCAAAACAATCGTTCATCGCATTTTAACGGAGGATCTTCAAATGAGGAAAGTCTGCTCGAAAATGGTGCCAAAAGTCCTGACGAGTGAGATGAAGGAGCAGCGTTTGTTGAAGTGCCAGGAATTGCATGAACGCTACGAAACGGACCCAGAATTTTTGGACAGAGTGATCACAGGGGACGAGACGTGGATTTTTCAGTACGATCCCGAATCAAAGCGCCAGAGCAGCGAGTGGCACACCAAGGAGTCTCCTCGCCCGAAAAAAGCAAGGATGAGCAAATCGCGAATCAAGGCAATGCTCATTGTGTTTTTTGACAGAAAAGGTGTAGTTCACAGTGAATTCGTGCCACAAGGACAAACAGTCAACAAGGAGTTTTACTGTGAAGTGCTCAAACGGTTGCGCAACAGGGTTCGACGCGTCCGAAACGAAATTCGCGACAATTGGATCTTGCACCATGACAACGCGTCAACCCACACCGCGCTCATTGTCTCCGAGTTGCTGGCCAAAATGGGTGTGGCAACGCTGCCCCAGCCGCCGTACAGCCCCGATCTGGCACCAGCGGATTTCTTTTTGTTCCCAAGGATCAAAAGAACCCTGAAAGGAACTCGGCATGGGACGCTGGAGGCGGTAAAAGCAGCCGCGACGACCTCACTGAAGGAGATTCCCGTTGACGACTTCCAGGGCGCCTTCAATGATTGGGTGAAGCGTTGGCAACGGTGCATCGAAGCAGGGGGAGAATACTTTGAAAAGTTCTGAAAAGATTGTAAACTGATATTGAATAAATGATTTTAAAAAAAATCATTCCGGGAACTTTTGGGACAAACCCTGTATTATAACGCGTCTATAAACCTTCCGATTAAATCTTTCTAATTTTCTTTTATCGATTTTTAAATTATAGCATCTCTATAATCCTATCGATTAATTTGATAATTTTATTGATTTTTTAAATTATAACGCTTCTATATTAGCTTTATAGGAGATTCCTACGCAGAAATTTTCGCTAGTCAGGCCGAGAAGGCTCTCGCCGACTTTAACGATATTGAGTTTTTCCCGTGGAAATACGAAGACTCTTTAAGTGATTGCATCATTATTATTTCTCGTAATCGGTCTATCGTTTTGTGCATGATAATGTGTAAAATTAATAACGCAGATGTTAGGTACACAATTTTTATTTATATGTAAGCCATTTTACAATACGCGTTTTTCGCTTTTTTGCGATACGCTTCACCATTTTGCGATACAGGTAATCTCTTGTTAGGTACCATGACATCATTTTTGATAAGAGCTAACATTTCCTCGTTTTTTATATAATTTAAGGGCAAATTAATATCTTTTATCATGTCCACAAATGAATCTGTCCAGGAAGTAGCTTACAAGCCTTTTCATTTCTTAACATGCTATCGATTAAATTGATAATATTCGAAGAGGGTATTGTAGTTGTTTTGTGGATGAGTTCCCCATTGTTCGTCCACAATACAATTTCCCTGTTTCTTCAAATAGTCCATAATGTTCCG
>QLNU02015360.1:159660102-159671733 GCA_006491805.2 Dysdera silvatica | reverse complement strand
ATTGCAAATGCTACTTCTTCTTTTAAGATTTTTGGAGCTGTTCCTTCGACTATCTCAGAGTCTTCGTTTAATCCACTGTTTCCCTCATACAGCTTTCTGTAGAATTCTTCAACTCTTCTAAGTATTTCTTCCCTATTTCTTGTTACAGTGCCATCCTCTCCTTTTAATGCAATGATGTGTTTCTTCCCAATAGACAAACTCCCTTTAACAACCCTAAGGCTCTTGTTGCTTTCAATGGCCTTCCTTACTAACTCACAATTGAATTTTCTTATATCTTCTTTCATGTTTTTGCGCAAAGTTTTGCAAAGTTCTACATACTCGATCTTGCGACTGGTATTTTGATTGTCCACCTTCATAAGTCTTCGCCTTTTCATGAGTTGTTTCGTCTTCTCAGATAATTTGCTATTCTGCTTTTTACATATTACACCACCAATTTCCCCAGCAGTTTCAATTATTGTCTTAACAATGTTTTCATTTGCTTCTGAGATGTCAACTTCTTCAATAAGTCCTTCCAGTGCAGAAAAGCGATTTTTTAATTCCAACTTGAATGCCTCGGTATTTTCTTTTAATTTCTTTAAATCCACCCTCTTACATACTTGTTTCCTAATGAGCTTCTGCCTTTCTAGTTTAGTATTTAAGTGCATTTTACATCTCACCATTCGATGATCACTTCCAGTATTAAATCTGTTCAGTATGCTGCAATCTTCAATAATTGATTTCTTGTTTGCCAGTATATAGTCAATTTCGCTGGTTCCTCCATTGGGGTGTTTCCATGTCCATTTTCTTTGTAGTTTCTTCTTAAAAAATGAATTCATGATGCTAAGATTTTCAGCTTCGGCAAATTCTATGAGTTGATCGCCACGTTCATTCCTTTCCCCGTATCCGTATTTACCAACCGATGTCTCTCCTTGTTCCTGTTGTCCAATTCTTGCATTAAAATCTCCCATGATGAGCTTGATGTGTTGTTTCCCCTTGGTATGTAGCTGTTTGATTTCTTCATAGAATTCCTCAACCTCCTCGTCGGTATGGCTTGATGTTGGTGCATATGCCTGTACTATCTGAAGTTGGTATCGCTGGGTTAGTTGAACAACGAGCCTCGCTGCTCGATCTGACGTGCTTTCGACTTCAAGAAGGTAGTCTTTAATTCTTTTGTTGATTAAGAAGCCAACACCACTTGTTCTTCCAGTTTCCGTTCCTCTATAATAAAACAAATGTCCACTTTTAAGTTCCACCAACTCTTCACCTTTTCTTCTAACTTCACTGAGTCCTACAATGTCCCATTTGATCTTGTCAAGTTCTTCTTCCAATTCTTGAAGTTTTGCTTCAGAAGCAAGGGATCGTCCATTATACGTTGCCAAGGTCAAT
Source organism: Dysdera silvatica (assembly GCA_006491805.2). Taxonomy (NCBI): domain Eukaryota; kingdom Metazoa; phylum Arthropoda; class Arachnida; order Araneae; family Dysderidae; genus Dysdera; species Dysdera silvatica. The sequence continues at coordinate 159,670,368 of QLNU02015360.1, read as the reverse complement.
AACAAACGGCAGCCTGGGCCATTCCAGTGATTCTTAGCACCCCCTGCTTTCATGCCACGCTGACCGCTGCCTTGATCAGGAGCACTCCAGCACCTGGAGACTAGGGGCCATGGTTTTTGGTGTATTAGCATATTGGAGGAATTAGCCATCATTTCACCACGCTGGCTAGACGGGTTGGTGAATTAGCCCTCCCCTTCCGCCTTTCCATCCGTGCAGCAAATATTAATTTGCCACATAAATAGAAAGCCCGGCCTTCACCGACACCAGAAGGTGGGTGGTTACTGCCCGCCTGGTTTCACATCGTCACATACGTTCATAGTGTGGGTCTCCTTCCAGTTAGATACCAGCAACCCTTTTGCAGGCCCCATGCCAGTGTAATCGTGCTTATATGGGTCAAACACGACGGGTCCTTCGATTTCGTCTTAAAGAGCATGAAGCCTACGTGCGTAAACAACAACTGGAAAAATCTGTTTTGGCTAAACACGCCTGGGAAGCTGGTCACAAATTTTCTTTCGACAAGGCCCATCTAATAGAGAAAGTTTCTTCACCAGCCGACCTCAATTTCTTTGAAGCCTTTTATATTTTTTCAAATTCCTCTTTCACTGTTAACGATCTGCTTCCGTTCAATTATATGTCCTCTATTTGGAGAAACTTCATTCGTCCCATAGCAAAAGACGCGGCTACAGACCCACAACTGGTTTACCCGAACTAATTTTGGACTAGCAATTTGGCATCGATAGTTTTTCTAGCACGTGTGTCACATTAGTGTAACTAGGGTTCTGAAGAAGGAAGCCTAAACGCGCTTCCGAAATAGCTATAAACCATCGTATTTATTTTAACTGTGTTAATGTGTTTTATTTTATTTTAGGTATTATTCGACGCCAACGCAATGTTTCAGTAGAACATGTTTCTGAGTTTTATGTTCTATGACGAACTACTATGTTCTATGACTACTATGTTCTAACTATAACTACTATGTTCTATGAGTTTTATGTTCTATAACGAAGCAAGCGTGTGAATGATTTTCATTATAATGAATTTTAACAGAATAACATTTTGACGTAATAACATTTCAACTTAACATTTCGTTAAAACAAAATTTAGATAAAATAAAACATCGATATAACGAAATTTCGGTACACCGAAATATGGATGTAATGAAGCTCTAGCATAAAGAAACTGCAAAATAACGAATAATCGTAGCCAGGTCGTGATCATCACAAAGGCGTCCAAAGCCCGGGCTTTGCAATTTTAGGCGACCCAGAAAAGCCAAAACGTTGCTTCATTTTTATATATAAATTTTTTACTTTTACCAAATCTTTTTCTAAAATATATAAAAAAAATTGCAGGGCAGTAGTATTGTACATTTGTTATCATAGTGTTACCTCCTGATAAGGGACACCCACTGGACAAAGTATTTTGCCCCTTAAATGGAGGTATCCCTACTTCGGATGTACATATGTTGATTTACAAATTTATTTATTTCGTGAGTGTACAGCTGCTCCAATCTTATCAATAAAATATATTTAGGAACATACCACCTATAAAATCACAAATCAATAGTATCAACATTGCACAATAAAGTTTCATACAGTAAACTAGAATCATATAAAATAAATACAAGATATAAATATAATATTCGCTCACAGTATAAACACAATATTAAAATACAGTATTCATATATAGTACCCCTATTTCTAGATATGTATACGATCAAAAAGCTGACAAATAAAATTTCGAATTAAAAGAACATACACCCACAGGGAACTTCCAAAGCTACATGCCGTTTCTGAAGTCACCTATTACATTTTATATTGCTTTAAGTAATATACCGAGAGATTTTTATCAAATTGCATATAATTTCTACTATTTTTAATTGTATCAGGAAGTTCATTCTAAATTTTAACACCTGTATAATCTATATTTTCCTGACCTTTATTAGTTTTACATTTTTTTATTGTATATTCTACATAGTGTCCTAGTCCATATGTATGATGATATACTACGGATCAGAGTAATCGTCCCTTATTTGGAGGACAAACAAATAACAAAAAACTTACAAAAAACTTACAATAGGTAACACTAGATTTACCTATCCAACTTATGATGGGACCAATTCTGCAATGTCCCCAAATGGGCTCAGCTCTCTACTGAGGGCATTTCCAAATTTCCGTGTGGACGAGGGCTTCAAAAATGTACCTGGCCTAGGGCCCCGCAAATGCATGATTGGGCCCTAATTATAGCAATCGTTAAAATTCGCTATCATAGAAATTCATTTGTACACGAATTTCAAATTTCGAATGGAATAAACGCAAACATACCTTATTTAATATACTTCATAAATGCTAGCTTATATCTAGAAGTTATAATTAAAAAGTCTTCTATTAGTCTTCGAGCGCAATATAAGAACATTAAAATGTAAAAGCTATGATACTGAAACGAATCGACAGAAATGTGGAATACAAGCTTATTAAATTCAAAATAAATAGCCTTACTTTTTACTTAGATAAAGGAAGCCAGAAGACAATGTGTTGAATCAGCTAGTTCACAAAATCTTTCCGCAAGTATTATTCCCGTGCTTGGCCGTAAATGTACTATAATTCATAAATCCGTCGCATACATCTGAATGGAAGGTGTGATAATGGTTTATTCAAATCTGATATATCTTGTATGAGACATTTTCCAAAATTTGATAGTATAGGAAAATTTGATGGAAAAAATATTTAACAGTAAGTTACATATGAGGAGCAATGTCGAGAGCTCGAACGAACTTTTTCAGTACTGTCGAGCCTCATTAACGCGAACACGCTCAGAACGAATTGCTTTAAACGTGAATTATTTCCTGAATCAAATTTGAATTACTTAGCATACGTCCTGAACCCTTTAGGACATGGGCGCCCATATGAGTACTTCTAGGGGAGAGGGCTGAGAAAAATTATTACCTTCTTCTCAAGGCTGTCAAACATTTTAGTGTAAAATGTTAAAAAAATTATTGCTACTACTTGATAATTAGTAAGGAGCTAAAAATTAAGTCAATTTGATTAAGCAATTCCTTTTTGACATGACAGGTCCATAGCTTCGTTCAGTTTGCTCTACACACGCAACCTCCTGTCCTCTGGAAATAACTGGAAATGAAACTCATCATATCAGGTTACTCACATCTGATCATTTAAAATCCAGGGCAGTGTATTTTTGCCCAATTGAGAAAAAGTCCTATGACGTGTCGGAAACAATGGGAGTATGTTGTGTCGACGACTCTTACTTTCTACATTGCGGCTAATATTCGCCTGGGGAACTTGGTGAAGATATTTCTGGCAACCTCCATGTTGAAATCGACAGTGATTTTTGCCCTCCGGTTGGTCAAAACAATACGGAAAAGGCGTCAATGACCACATTCCTGCAGCAGCTTTCTCCATCCGCAGCGCTATCCACGATGAGACGTTATTCAGGAAATAGCATATTCCCGATTCTCTCTCAATACTGTCGTACGATGCCCAGTGGTACCACCCATGCGTCGGGCACATACTCACTATCATCCTTATTTTAAACTCGATTAAATGACAACGTTTATCTCTGTTACTATAAAATTACCATTTACATGAATGCTGGGATATCTGCGTACCGGGCAATTGGTTTTTGCACTAGCGAAAGGGCTAACAGCGTCAAAAGCTTTGCCCAAGAACGAAGTAACTCATAACTTTTGTGCATTCGGTGTACTTCCACTTTACTAGACGATATTCCCAGAAACAGGTACGGAAATTTACGATAAAGGTTGAGAGAAAGAATGTTTTCTAAAATAAAAAAAAAAGCAATATTGTAAAAGTTGAACTTTTAACCCCAGATGCCATCTACTTAAATCTTGTCAATTTTTCTTTATTTATCGTAATTTCTCCCTGAAATGTCAAACATATTTTTACTCATAAAACGTGGTTTTGCCGTTAAAATGCCACTCACATTTAAGAAACCTACGGTCAGTAGGCAATTTATTATTCCGTGATATTTATTATGTTAGCTAAATTTCATTTTTCAGCGTTAAATACAATGAACTAGCAAAAAATCCACCACGCCTAAAAAAAATTTTCAGACCCATCAAAACAGAAAATAAGCAAAAATTTAAAGAGCGGTTATACTAAATTGCCAAGATGATATATTGTTTCGAGGCAAGAAATTTCTTTTGACATGAAATGTGGTAAAATTTCCAGAAACTATTTCTCAACGTACGCAGAACGCGAAATTCAGAAACTGAACGTGTTTAATCGATTTGATGGCGACACACTGCACTAATCAATAGAAGCAAAAATCACACAAATTTTATTGGTGCAGATAATTCATAAAACATTATAATAATTTAAAAACAACGTTGCTAATAACTATTTGGATAGCGCAACGACTGTCCTCGTCAGAGCATGGCGGCTTCTGTTTGTGTCCGTTATGTTAGTTGGCGTTGCCGTTACGTCGGTTGGAAACTTGATTGGGCGGAGGAGTAAAGCGTATTTGTGGAGACTTCTTCAGCCGTGAGACCCAAAAGGTTTTTCCAAGTGGATGATATAGAGTTACTAAGGAGTTCATCATTAACTGAAACGTTGATGTTTGCTAGAATGTGAAATGCCTCAAAGAAACTGAGATCAAGTGTTGAGTTGACTTTTTTAATAATATGTGCATTAGCAGCTGTTAATCGTGTACAGGACGATGTAATAAAGGTTGCTCGATGTGGTCACTATCATTCACTTTTAACAGTTTATGGCCTTGTCACATGTTCTGTGACGGTCCTGTGGTACCGTGAGTTGCTCCAGACGTTTGTTTTGCCGCAACTACAGAAACGACAATGCCTTACATCTACCGTTTTCGTTCAAGATGGTGCTCACCAACGTGTTGCACAGTCCTTCAAAGCTTTTTTTTGCTCCAGCACTTCACCGACGAGCTTATTATCAGTCTTTCGTTTGCTAATTCCTGGCATACGTTCGCCGGGTCTGAACTCCGTGCGACTTCTAGTTGTGGGATCATTTAAAGAATTTGGTTTATTGTGGAAGTGTTGCTATGTTAGCAGAATCCAAGAATTCCATAACGCTGCATGTGCGAAGCATCACAGAGGATTAGTTGCGATGCGCTGTTGAGCACACTGTGCATCGGCTTAAATTGTTACAAGTAATGATCGTGAACACATTGAGGAACATCCATTACATCGTCCTGTACACGATTGACAGATGCTTGATTGTCACATTTTTTTACGGGCTATTTGCGTGCGTAAAATCTTCTCTTTTTTTTTTTTTTTCCATCTTATGCCTGTAGTGCCGGCCTACTCCTATTGCTCGCATAACGTTCATGTGAACGTAATTTTTTTAATCAATTTGAACATAATTTGTATATTTCAATATTTCGATGCAATAAGTGTTACTAAATATTGAAAATGTCATTTGTATTGCGTGTTGGTCATTTCATAGGTTGCTTTAGCGCCCCCTAACGAACGGAATCCACTGAACAGTCCGAGCTCCAGGATGCTCTAAATAGGCCAAATTTAATTATAACCACCCTGTTATTAAAAAAGTCAACTCAAAACTTGATCTCAACTTTTTTGAGGCAGTTCATATCCCATCAAGCAACAGCGTTAGAGTTACTGGTCAACTGCTTAGTAACTCGATCACACCTACTTGGAAAAAACCTTTTTATTTCACGGCTTGAGAAGGCACTACTAACACGCTTAACTCCTCCACCCAATCAAGTTTCCAACTAACGTAATGGCAACACCGACTAACATCACGGACATAAAGAAAAGCCGCCATGCTCTGACCAGGATAGCCACTGCGCTGTTGAAATAGCTATTAGTAGCGTTGTTTTTAAATTATTGAAATGTTTTATGAATTAACCGTATCAATAAAATTTGTATGATTTTTGCTCTAACGAACATATTTAATTGACATTTGAATTCATACTCGGCTAAGACTTGAAATTATCATCCATACAATTTTCTTATAAAGATCATAAAAAATTCATATTGGTTTTAATAATGCTGAAATCATAAACTGTGTGCACAGAAAACTCACTCCAAGACCCGTTGAGTTCTTTAACGACAGTCTTTAAAAATCTTAGTAAAAAAACTGCATTTCAATGTCATAAATGAAGATTTGGTCTTGGAAATACTTTTACAAAATAAGTCGTACCAAATTTAGTCGAATAAGTAGAAGTATATGGTCGAAAAAATGGGTTTTCTTACAGCGATAATCTTCTACATATTAAATTAAATACAACGTAACAGAACCTGCCGTGGCGCCGAATCAATCGCTTTTCTGCCGTATCGAAATAAATGGCTTGATGTCCTCTGGTGCCGCAGAATACTTAAGGTTTTCCACTATCTTGTAGCTTTTATACCCTATGAAATAAAGCTTTGGGTTTCTTCGAAAACCGTAGGTCTTAACTACATGGCAATAATTATCTATAAAACGTAAGAAGTAAACAAATAATGCAACTCGGAAATCACAGATCTGACTACAGCCCTCTCTCTTTTTTTAATTGATTTTCATAGATTCTGAATAAATCATTATCTTTTGTGAAAAGTTTTGAAGCGATACATTCCTTTATATTTGATAACGTTTTATGAAAAGCTCAGTAATAGATAAAAGTCAACTGCACCGGTTTAATAGTTCTTAAACAATACTATTTTTACTATGGAATACTGAATATACAGGGTGTCTCAGCAATAGGGTTACAAACATCTAGAAGGGGTAGGGTACACCTAGACGAACAATATTTGTCATAGAACCTAGGGTCGCAAACCACTCACAGCGCCAGTTCTAAAACCGTCCAGCATGCACAAATAGTGACAACCAGTGCATGAGAAGCGCAAAATGCGATGTCCTAATCATCTATGCACTTGAGCAGCTGACCTGAGTTTTATCTGGCGCTTTTCACGCACTGGTTGTAAATATTTGGGCATGCTGGATGGTTTTAGAACTAGCGCTGTGAGTGGTTTGCGACCCTAGGTTCTATGACAAATATTGTTCGTCTAGGTGTACCCTACCCCTCCTAGATGTTTATAACCCTGGTGCTGAGACACCCTGTATATTTTCTTAAATATGATAATCATACGTAAAGTTAAAAGTTATAGTATCTTGCATATTAAATAGATTTTATTGTAACTAATTATATGTTGGGGAATCTATTTTATAGTCATAGATTAATTTTACTTACCGGAATTGAAATAACGTGCAAACACTCTGGAATTAACACAGAAATGGGCATTGAAATTAAATAATGGAGTTTAATAGAAATGTGTATTTTTTCTAAATTTTTGCATTGAAAAAAGGGAAGCAGGAAGATCCCATTAGAGATTTCGTGAATTCCAAATTTATGCCAATTTCTTAATTTGAGGGAAAACTGAATTGATTTTTTTAATTAGCACATCTTAAATAGAACTTACTGATATGTGTGTGATAAAAATTTTTGCTATCAAATGCAATGATAATAGATAACATTGCATGTATATCAATAAAGAAGCATTTTAATTTGACACCAAAGAAACAATATAGAGCATTTATGAAGTATATTTTTATCACGAAATTTTTGTTCTAAAACTGTGTCTAACCTCTAAATCCAACGTCCATGATTATGGTCCATTTATACTCAATATCGGAAGGAGAATAAGTATGTGGATGAGCAACTACATGACATACGCATCCTCATTCTCAAAAAAAGCATATTACCATATTGGTTTAAACAGGACAATATAAAGTTCCAGCAGGATGTTTTACGATGTTATTTCGATACTGACGTGGGGTTTAAAGAACACGACGTAGGGAATTCCATACACAAGGTTTCCCCAAATGGGGATTCCGGACATGTGGAATATATAAACTCAGAACTTTCACACAATTCTTCCTTCATGTGACAAAGGAAGCAATGGACTCCCAAAACTTCGGGTTTTTAAATCCTAGGCTAGTGGCGCAATAATAGTTGTTACCATGCAATTAATTTTGTCGACACTTAGTTCTAGCCTATACGGTAACCCCTTAAACCGAAACTCGAGGACAAAGAATTTCATCCTCAAAACTTTTCAATAATCATTTCTACATATATTAAGAAATAAAACGTAGAGATTAGATATATGATACCTAAAGTCTGTGTTTGCTTTGTAAATATTTCTCCATTGTTTTACTACCTTCCATTTACGCACAGAAATGACAATTATTGATATTATGCACAAGTATTCAAAGTTAAAATAGTCATCGATCATAAGTAGCGATTACTCGAGATTTATAGTTTGAACTCTGTGAAAAATTAGTCTCTACTCCACAATAACTTTTATCCAAAAGTTAACTTTATATACGTAATAAGCAATAATAAAATACATAAAAATAATAATTATTATTATATCATTCTAGTTACCATTATGGGGCAAGTTCTGTAAATTTTTAAGACAGCATCACATAATAATATCATTTTTAAATTTTAGAAATTATTCCTTATTCTCCGCACTTACGCTAGAAACTTGACGCAAAAATATAGGGGGTTTCAAAAAGGATTTTACAACTTTGTAAACTCATGGAATTTACTCAAAATACCTATCTACTTGGTTTTAATGTCATCTGATATTACAACTCTAGAAGTGATCACACAAACACATCATAGTTCAATGAGAGTTCAATTTATAATACGGAAACCAGGGGCGGACTGGCCATTTGGGCGATCGCCCGAAGAGCCGCCTCAAATTATCATGAAGATAGCCGGTCCGGTTTAACATAGAGGGCCTGTAAAATTTGACATAAAGAGGGCCGATCTGGTTTAACATAGAGGAGTTGTAAAAGTTGGCATTAAGAGAGCTGAACCGATATATTTTAAAGAGCGCCAGTTTGGTTTAGCATACATATTTATAGTTTAGATAGAATTGGGGGGGAGGGCTGTTGGGTATAAGCCTAGAGTTTTCAAAATTATTGATGGAGCCAGGTACATATTATGGATGTTTATACACTATATATATGTAAAATTGAAAAATACTGGGGGCTCGGACCGCACGTACACATATAATGCTACGCTGGTGATTCAATATAAGAAGTTACTGATACCTTTCGGCATAACGGTAAGAAATACTATTTATATTGTTACTACTATTCTTTATTGCATACAGTATAGAGTTAGAAACCTGCACGGGCCACGTTCTGTTCACTCGTGGGCCTAAAATTAAATTTCAAACACGAGCTGAAATGGGCTGGTTCTCTGAAAATTAATTGGTATATTCATTCAACAGGCCGTAATAGGGTGAAATATTTTTAAAGGTTATAAAAAGATTTCTGCCTTTGAAACTAAACGTTAAGTTTTTTTTATTTAAGATTTTTTTTTCAAAAAAAAGGAATATTGAAAGGCTCTATTTAAATATATGCAATTATGAGATCAATTTAGCATAGTTATCAATTAAATGTTATGGTCCAAAGTAATAACTTTTTATTGACTGATAAACTGGAATAAAGAATGCAAAATAATTTTCATCTATATGTAAAACCTTAAGAATGTACACCACATAAATAAGAGAGTCATAGAGCCCACGTAGAAGCGGGTTAAAAATTCTTGGCAACTTGAACAAATGCGAATTTTTTTTTAACGTTGAAAATGTTTTTACAGGGGTCAATTAGAAAAAAATGCCACATTTTTTCGTTATTTTTTAATAAAGGTAGGAGGCTGTTATTGCCACTTTATTGTAGTTGTATCAATAATATAATTATTAGCGGGTTTCAATAGATATTGAACCCGCTATTGCTTTTGGTTTTTCTGTCTGTCTGTCTATACGCAATGAAAAGGACAAGGCAAAGGTCTTCCGTAAATGCAATAATGATGGTTATTGTTAACGTCGAAAACCTAACGAGTTACTTGAGAATTAGAGGGTCGCGAATTAGAGGGTCGCGAATTAGAGGGCCACGAACTAGAGGGTCTGGAATTAAAGGGCTGCCGATTAGAGGGTTGCGAATTGGGGCCCACGAATTAGAGGACCTCGAATTAGAGAGTTGCGGATTAGAGAGTTGCGCATTAAAGGGCCGCGAATTGAAGGGCCTCCAATTAGAGAGTTGCGAATTAATGTTAATTGAACCCCGCTAAATTTAAATATCGACCTTAGGCAATTTTCTTTCACTTGCTTGTTTGTGTTAAAACCAATGAAAAATGTTTGTTGCCACTATATTCTGGTGGAATCAATAATAGCTACATGAAGAAATGTCAATTGTGATTAATTCTTTACTTTTTAATTTTGGTTATCATGGTAACCCGAAAGGCACGAAATGCCAG
>QLNU02015360.1:159595785-159656086 GCA_006491805.2 Dysdera silvatica | reverse complement strand
TGTTTTAATAGAGTCAAAGGCCTTCTCATAGTCAATAAATGCCACACACAATGGAAGTTCATATTCATGTGTTCTTTCAATTAATTCTCTTAATACTTGAATATGGTCCACTGTACTGAATCCACTTCGAAATCCAGCTTGTTCTCTTGGTTGAGCTGCATCTAATTTTTTCTGCAGGCGATGTGTTAGCACTTTTGTGAAGATTTTATAAATAGCAGGTAACAAGCTAATTGGTCGGTAATTTTTTAAATCCTCTTTATCACCTTTTTTATGCAAAAGAATTACTGTTGCAGAATCCCATTGGTTTGGTATGTTACCGCTGTTAAGACATTTGGTAAAGAATTTTGCAAGTATGTCTTCTACATATTCTCCAGCTTCTTTTAGGATATCTAATGTAATACCATCATCACCAGGGGCTCTTCCTTTCTTCATATTTTTTATTGCAAATGAAACTTCTTCTTTTAAGATTTTAGGAGCTGTTCCTTCGACTATTTCAATGTCTTCGTTTAATTCACTGTTACTTTCATATAGTTTTTTGTAGAATTCTTCAACTCTTCTAAGTATTTCTTCCCTATTTCTTGTTACGGTGCCATCCTCTCCTTTTAATGCAATGATGTGTTTCTTCCCAACAGATAAACTTCCTTTAACAACCCTAAGGCTCTTGTTATTTTCAATGGCTTTCCTTACTAGCTCACAGTTGAATTTTCTTATGTCTTCTTTCATGCTTTTGCGCAGAGTTTTACAAAGTTCTATGTACTCAATCCTGGAACTGGTATTTCAATTGTCCACATTCATATCTCTTCGCCATTTCATGAGCTGCTTCGTCTTCTCGGATAATTTGCTATTGTGCTTTTTACAGGTTACACCACCAATTTCCCCAGCAGTTTCAACTATTGTCTTAACAATGTTTTCATTTGCTTCTGAGATATCAATTTCTTCAATAAGTCCTTCCAGTGCAGAAAAGCGATTTTTTAATTCCAACTTGAATGCCTCGGTATTTTCTTTTAATTTCTTTAAATCCACCCTCTTACATACTTGTTTCCTAATGAGCTTCTGCCTTTCTAATTTAGTATTTAAGTGCATTTTACATCTCACCATTCGATGATCACTTCCAGTATTAAATCTGTTCAGTATGCTGCAATCTTCAATAATTGATTTCTTGTTTGCCAGGATATAGTCAATTTCGCTGGTTCCTCCATTGGGGTGTTTCCATGTCCATTTTCTTTGCGGTTTCTTCTTAAAAAATGAATTCATGATGCTAAGATTTTCAGCTTCTGCAAATTCGATGAGTTGATCGCCACGTTCATTCCTTTCCCCATATCCGTATTTACCAACCGATGTCTCTCCTTGTTCCTGTTGTCCAATTCTTGCATTGAAATCCCCCATGATGAGCTTGATATGTTGTTTCCCTTTGGTGTGTAACTCTTTGATTTCTTCATAAAATTCTTCAACCTCTTCGTCGGTATGGCTTGATGTTGGTGCATATACCTGTACTATTTGAAGTTGGTATCGCTGGGTTAGTTGAACAACAAGCCTCGCTGCTCGATCTGATGTACTTTCAACTTCCAGAAGACAGTCTTTAATTCTTTTGTTGATTAAGAAGCCAACACCACTTGTTCTTCCAGTTTCCGTTCCTCTATAATAAAACAAATGTCCACTTTTAAGTTCCACCAACTCTTCACCTTTTCTTCTAACTTCACTGAGTCCTACAATGTCCCATTTGATCTTGTCAAGTTCTTCTTCCAATTCCTGAAGTTTTGCTTCAGAAGCAAGGGATCGTCCATTAAACGTAGCCAAGGTCAATAACAAACGGCAGCCTGGGCCATTCCAGTGATTCTTAGCACCCCCTGCTTTCATGCCACACTGACCGCTGCCTTGATCAGGAGCACTCCAGCACCTGGAGACTAGGGGCCATGGTTTCTGGTGTGTCAACATAATGGAGGAATTAGCCATAATTTCACCACGCTGGCTAGACGGGTTGGTGAATTAGCCCTCCCCTTCCGCCTTTCTATCCGTGTAGCAAATATTAATTTGCCACATAAATAGAAAGCTCAGCCTGCACCACTTGAAGGCGGGGTAGGACACTAGGTTACTGGCCTGGCCGGTTCCACACATCGTCACATACGTTCAGCGTGTGGGTCTCCTTCCAGTTAGATACCAGCAACCCTTTTGCAGGCCATATATGCATATTAAATACGGATATGGGGAAAGGAATGAACGTGGCGATCAACTCATCGAATTTGCAGAAGCTGAAAACCTTAGCATCATGAATTCATTTTTTAAGAAGAAACCGCAAAGAAAATGGACATGGAAACACCCAAATGGGGGAACTAGTGAAATTGACTATATCCTGGCAAACAAGAAATCAATTATTGAAGATTGCAGTGTACTGAACAGATTTAATACTGGAAGTGATCATCGAATGGTGAGATGTAAAGTGCACTTAAATACTAAATTAGAACGACAGAAGCTCATTAGGAAACAAGTAAGTAAGAGGGTGGATCTAATGAAACTGAAAGTAAATACCGAGGCATTCAAGTTGGAATTAAAAAATCGCTTTTCTGCACTGGAAGGACTTATTGATGAAAGTGATATCTCAGAAGCAAATGAAAACATTGTTAAGACAATAGTTGAAACTGCTGGGGAAATTGGTGGTGTAACCTGTAAAAAGCACAATAGCAAATTATCTGAGAAGACGAAACAGCTCATGAAAAGGCGAAGAGATATGAAGGTGGACAATCGAAATACCAGTTCCAGGATTGAGTACATAGAACTTTGTAAAACTCTGCGCAAAAGCATGAAAGAAGACATAAGAAAATTCAACTGTGAGCTAGTAAGGAAAGCCATTGAAAATAACAAGAGCCTTAGGGTTGTTAAAGGAAGTTTGTCTGTTGGGAAGAAACACATCATTGCATTAAAAGGAGAGGATGGCACTGTAACAAGAAATAGGGAAGAAATACTTAGAAGAGTTGAAGAATTCTACAGAAAGCTGTATGAGGGAAACAGTGGATTAAACGAAGACTCTGAGATAGTCGAAGGAACAGCTCCTAAAATCTTAAAAGAAGAAGTAGCATTTGCAATAAAAAGTATGAAGAAAGGAAGATCCCCTGGCGATGATGGCATTACATTAGATATCTTAAAAGAAGCTGGAGAACATGTAGAAGACATACTCGCAAAATTCTTTACCAAATGCCTCAACAGTGGTAACATACCAAACCAATGGGATTCTGCAACAGTAATTCTTTTGCATAAAAAAGGTGATAAAGAGGATTTGAAAAATTACCGACCAATTAGCTTGTTACCTGCTATTTATAAAATCTTCACAAAAGTGCTAACACATCGCCTGCAGAAAAAATTAGATGCAGCTCAACCAAGAGAACAAGCTGGATTTCGAAGTGGATTCAGTACAGTGGACCATATTCAAGTATTAAGAGAATTAATTGAAAGAACACATGAATATGAACTTCCATTGTGTGTTGCATTTATTGACTATGAGAAGGCCTTTGACTCTATTAAAACATCAGCAGTCATCAACTCTTTAAGATCAACAGACATTGAGGATGTGTACATTGACATGGTGAAACGTGTGTATAAAAATGCAAGTGCAAAATTTCGGTTACATAAAGATACCAAAACTATCAAACTTGGCAAAGGGGTGAGGCAGGGAGATACCATTTCTCCAAAACTTTTTACTTCTGCTTTACAGATGATTTTTCAGCTGATAAATTGGAATAACAAGGGAATAAAAATAAATGGTGAATATTTAAATCATCTGCGGTTTGCTGATGACATTGTTATTTTTTCAACGGACCCATTAGAACTCCAAGACATGGTACAAGAGCTCTCAACTAGAAGTGAAGAAGTTGGACTCAAGATGAACCTACAAAAAACTAAGATCATGTTCAATAATTTTGTAGAGGAAACAAAAATACAAGTTGACAACACTGAGCTAGAAATTGCTGATTCATATATTTACCTTGGCCAGCTGATTTCAATGGATGGCAACATTATGAAAGAACTCAACAGACGTATTAAACTTGGCTGGAGTGCATTTGGAAGAAACAGTTTTATCCTGAAGGGGAAATTGCCTTTATGTCTAAAAAGAAAAGTCTTCAACCAGTGTGTATTGCCAGTCCTCTCTTATGGATCAGAGACATGGAGTCTAACAGTTGGAGCAATACGAAAGTTACAGACAACGCAAAGGAGCATGGAGAGGTGCATGCTTGGAATAACTAGGAGAGATCGAAAAAGAAACACTTGGGTGAGAGAGCAAACTAGAGTAGAGGACATCATTGTTAAAGTAAAAGGGCTGAAATGGCGATGGGCTGGGCATATTGCAAGAAGAACTGATCAACGATGGACAACAGAAATTCTGAACTGGATTCCAAGAGACCACCGAAGACCTAGAAAACGTCCTCAAACTAGATGGGTGGATGAAATAAGAAAAGAGGTTGGGGTGACGTGGAAACGAATGGCCCAGGATAGACTTGTGTGGAAAGCATTTGGAGAGACCTTCATCCAGCAGTGGATAGATAATGGTTGAATATGATGATGATGATGATGATGATATATATATATATATATAAAAGTTTTCCTCGCCCATTCTTGGCGGAAACAGGCTTTGGGACGGGCAGAGCGCCATGTTCCCAAGCCTCTTTTTACATCACTTCTTAATGTGCCATGTCTAGAAACTTCCTGACAATGTGACACGTGTTTAGGATTGTGGCTTTTTGTATTTCAATGTAGGTGTTTGGGTCAATGTTGAGTATCTCCAAATTCGTCGCAAGCGTTTTTGGTACTATCCCTGTTGCTGAGATGACTAACGGGATGATGAGGATCTTTTCCATACCCCATATATCTCGTACTTCATGTCTGAGATCTTGGTACTTGGTGATTTTCGTTGTGTAGGTTGTCTGTATGTTATTGGTGTTGGGTACTGCTATGTCGATTAAGTACGTGGTCTTATTCGATTTATCGACGAGGGTTATGTCAGGACGGTTATGTGGGACTGTCTTGTCTGTTATGATTGCTCTATCCCAGTAAAGCTTGTGTGTTTCGTTCTCATGCACGGTCTCTGGCTCATATTTGTAGTACGGGCATTTTTCTGTCAGAAAGCCAGCATTCGCTGCCAATTTCTGGTGGACTATTTTCGCTACTTGATCGTGTCTATGTTTGTAGTCTGACTGCGCAAGGATCTTGCATCCTGCCATCACGTGTTGGATTGTCTCCGATGCCGCATGACAGTGTCTGCATTTGTCGCTTTCTATGTCTTTTCTCTGGATGAATTTCTGATTGTTCCTTGTTGCGATCACTTGGTCTTGGATGGCTAGCATGAATCCTTCTGTCTCTGGCTGGAGAGTGCCTTTGGCCAGCCAAGAATTTGATGCCTTTTTGTCAACGTGTGGTTGTTGCAGGTCATTGTAGTGCCTGCCATGTAATGGTTTTCCGGCCCAAGTTCTCAGTTTCTGTTCGTTGGCTGTTTCGAGGACACGCTCTTCGGTACTACACAGGTTTAGTGGCGTGTAATTTGCATCTGCTTGTATTATGGCTTGGATGAGTGGCGATCGGGGACTCTTCAACTGGAAGTATTGCCTCATGCTCTGGATCTGCTTGTCATGTAAGTCTTTGAGGTCCGCTTGTCCGCGTCCTCCTTCTTCCCGGGGTAGTGTTTGCCGTTCAATTGCCGTTGCAGGGTGTAGTTGTCCGGCTCTTCTCTGGATGGTTCTCATTTTCCGCTGGAGTTGTTCTAGTTCAGTGTTGGACCATTTGATGATCCCGAAGGAGTAGGTGAGCACTGGTACCGCATATGCGTTAATTGCTTGCGTGGTGTTCTTCCCGCTCAGTTTCGTCTTCACAATGCTTCTAAGTCTTTCTTGGAATGCTTGCGTGAGCTGGACTTTGACTTTCTTGTGCTCCTGCTGCCGTTTTTGCATTATCCCTAGGTATTTGTAGGTTTCGCCCTCGTCCAAGGTCTTCAGTAGTCTCCCGTCTTCGAGTTCGATGCCTGGTAAATCTTCTTTGCTATTCTTCTGTATTTTGCACTTATCGAGGCCGAATTCCATTCCTATGTCCTTGGAGAATGTCTCTGTTATACTGATGAGTTGTCGGAGTTGGGTGATTGTTGGCGCGTATAGCTTGATGTCATCTACGTACATGAGGTGGGAGACTTTATGTAGGTTTCTCTTGTCTTTCTTCAGCATGTATCCGTATTTACTTGTGTTCAGCATCCTTGACAAGGGGTTTAACGCCAAGCAGAACCACTGGGGGCTTAGTGCGTCTCCTTGAAAGATTCCGCGGCGGATGGGGATCTCGGCCGTTTCTATTTTACTGTCTGGCGTGTTTAGCTGTAACCGGGTTCTCCATTGTTTCATGCTGCTCTGTAGGAATCGGATGATTGAGGGATGCACTTTGTATATGCTGATTGATATATATATATATATAAAGTACTTTGGAGTTTTCTTCTACAGAAATTTCATAATATATATTTCAAACTGGAGGATAAAAATATTAAAAGCAGAGAATAATACTATAAAAACAAATTATAAAAGTGAATTTATTGTGTATTTGATATACAGTAGATTCCTGTTATATAACGAATATCAATATAACAAAAAGTACGACATTTCATAACTGAGACCAATCCCCGTTTCAGATGGCATTAAGGCAATGCATTAAAACTTTCGATTTAATGAAGTAAATTTTTGAAATTTCCATTAAAATAAAAGATGTGTTCGAGGTCCAAAAATATTTTTTTGATATTTATTGATATTTACGTAAATATTATCTAATAGACAGGGCTGTCGTCCTGAAGAAAATTATTGAGAGTATGCAGTGTTGTCTTAATTAAAGAGTATTGAAATTGCGGGGTTACTGGACTTGGTGACGTCATTGCGCCGCCCTGACTAGCATTTGACTGGTCGTCTATCCAAGCTCAAGGTGGCACTTGCCACTTTCATCAGTTTTTCATTCCTCTCCTGGTCGTACGCAGGATATTATTTTGAGACTTGGGGGATTCACAGGAGTTTTCCTCATTTGTTTCCATTCAAGTTTGCAGAAAAAAAAAAGGCTGAACTTTGTTGAAAGTTGTCCAAAAACCAGCAAATGATTAAACTTACTTGAAACCTTGAGAGTATGCGACGCTTACTCGGCATTTTTCAAAATGTTTTGAGAGTATGCGGCGCACACAGCGCGTACCCTTTGGGAACAACGCTAATAATACATATGAATAAACTTAATATGGATTCCATTAAACGAAATTCTCTTTATAGCGAAATAATTTAGCGATCCCGTGATGTTCATTATGATGAGAATCTACTGTACATCTTTCGGTTCTAGTAGGAATTTATTATTTAATAAAAGTGTTTACTATCGATTTATTATCCCATCAAATATCTCATTAAAGATCTTATCGTTACAGCAAATCAGTGCAGCAAGCAAAGAATTCGCCATTTTCCCATAATTTTAAATTGAAGATTTCGAAAATAATTAAACTTATAAAGTTTTCTGATTAATTCAGCAAATGTTTATTCAAAATAAAAATAGTGATTTCAAACGTCAAAATTATTTCAAAATAATTGAACTTTTAAAACCTGCTAAATTATATGAGAAACGAGATAATAAGAGGTGAAAAAAAACCACAATAACGGAATGCGTACTTTCCATTCCTTATTAGCAGTCGGTTTGAAGCAGAAAAAGTATTTTTCAATTTATATTTTAAATTTTGCTTTCTTTATGCATTTTATAAAGGCAGATGTTCAAAGAATAACGACGAAAGCTGAATTAATTAAAATAAAATAACTGAATTATGCAAATTTTTTTTATAACTTTATATATAAGGACAACAGGTTCTAAGGGGACTCATTATTTAAGAGGAGACTTATAACTAATAGAGAGCCAGGTAATAAATTTCTATTACTGATTCTTAGGTCTCATGACTCATAGTGTCCATAAATGAGTGAATAAATGCAACTCATGTTGCCAGTTGAATGAGCATATGTTAGGATGTGTTGAACACATTTGGCAATAAAAGATAAAAAGGGTCCCTCATCCTCCTCCTTTCAGACGATAATTTATTTATTCTGAGGTATTCATAGGATACTAAAGTCCATGGATATTATTACAAAGTACATATGTTACGGTAAATGTAATAAACTGGCGATTATGTATAATTACCGGTGATTATTCATAATCGCCATTAAACTTGGTAAATGTGATAAATTATTGAATATTTATGAAATTAACCGGTGAGTTTACATAATTCCCAACTCATAATGGCGAATGTGATAAAGATCTTGACTGATTAAGTCAGTAGAATACAGCACAGTTTTTTGACCCCCCCCCCTCAGACCTCCCCCTTTTCGTCGCTTCGCGACTCATGCCGTTTCGATCACATTCGATGTGCGCTGTCTGAATCAGCATCTATTGAATCAGTATATAATGAATCAGTATCTTCATGCACAGTGTATTTTATAAATTATTGTTAACCGCATATTTCCAAAAAAAACAACTCGGAACATTTTCTTTGCCTGTAATTGTTGACCTAGCAGTGGTTTACGTCACGATAGAAGCAAAGCAGTTACACAAACTAGACAAATTTTTGAAAAGTTATGGACTTTTATCACATTCGCCATTATGAGTTGGAGATTTTATAACCTAACCGGTAAATTTGACAAATAGTCAATAATTTATCACATATACTAAGTTTAGTGGTGATTATGAACAATCACCGGTAATTATACATAATCACAGGATTAATCGCATTTACCGTAACATATACACCATAATGTTTATAAAAACTTACGTATATATTTCTTATTTAAATTAAATATTGTATCGGATGTGTTGTTGAAGAAACCTTGAAAATCGGTTAACATGAGTACATAAAAAATAAATGCAACAAACCACTAGAGTATAGAGCCTTTAGAGGAGTTAAAAAGTTATATTTCAATTCCTTAGCACCTCTCTTTCATATTCCTAAACTGAACCAAGCTGCGGGAGTGGAGTTTTAATCTAATAATGTCCGGTAGTTCAGAATCAGGGTTGTTACTCGCGGAGGTGCAAAAGGTATCCCCGCTAGAGATGAGACGGGCTCGGGTGGGCCCGAACTCGTAAGACGGATGCAACTGGAGCCAAAAATTGACTTTTCTATATTGAAGTTTCGGGCTCGGGTGGGCCAGGCTCAAATTTCCACAAAGTATTTCGGGCTCGTTCGGGCTCAGATTGCAAGTCTTGGGATTTGGGCAGGCTCATGCTTCGAAAGTTGGGCGTGAACTCATCTCTAATCCCTGCACTTAGGCGATCAAATCCAGGGGCGGCCGTACACCGTTTATTATATTATCATGCCTGTAGCCAAGTGTCCAGCAGGGATGCAGCCCCTGCTGGACACTTGGCTACAAGTTGCCCCATCGAGTAATTATATATAGAAAAATAATAACACAATGTTAAAATATTGAAAATTATTAAAAATTAATAATGTATAAAACTTTTTTTAAATATATTTGTTTAAATTGTTTTTATGTAATTCTTCCTCTCCCACCCAATTCCTTCACCATAAAATTTAAAATACAAATCTTGATATATGCTAATATTACAGCATTCGTAGTTTTAAGAAACAAAAATAAAAAATCCATCTGATTAGGGTCAATTTTATTTGGGTTTATAGTGACATATTGTCTACATTCTGTACCACTTCTGGCAGTTACTTTATACTCATCAATCTCCGGGTGACCTTTGCCCTTTGCCTTGACCCAGTTGCCCCTTAATCCCAGGTACAGGGCTGTATATTATTATATTGTCTTCAAACTTCGAATCAAAACCAATATCGAGCATCTTTATTTCATTTTATGAAAATAAAAATTAAAACGTATTTCTCTTTTGCATGATAATTGTTTAAAACAATGTATATATGGATATAAAAATAAGCATTGCACCTATCAAAGTCTTATTTAAATAATATTAAATTAATAAGGGCGACGATATTGTTTCTGCACCTGGGCGGCCAATAGCCCAGGAACGGCCCAATCTAGAACCCCTACTTTCTTCTTCCCTTTGCTAAAGCAACCGATTTCACAAATATGAAGAATATCATCGATCCAAGCAAAGGATCGCACAATATTTACGGATCCGTCTAACGGACACATTTGTATCAATGACAAGTAATATAGATTATTGGTGGAAGTATACTAAAGTGATAATCACAAAAGACAGTAAATTTTGTGTTAGATGAAAAGGTGATGATTTGTGTGTGTGTGTGTGTGTGTGTGTGTGTGTGTGTGTGTGTGTGTGTGTGTGTGTGTGTGTTCATTATTCCCTCTGTAGCAATTTTGTTACGCTTACGGTGTGCAAATGTAACAGAACGGAGTCGAAAACTTCAACTATACCAAACATAAATGTTTTTGGGTGATGTGAAATCAAATTAGAAATTAAAGCATTAAATTAAAATACAGATAAAACAAGCGGTTCAAGTCTACCAAAACTTATTTTCTTTTCAATGTAATTTCTTTTCCTTGACTCTCAATTTAAACATATAATTCAATCAAAAAATTTAATCAGGATAGCATCTCTATAAACCTCGCCTGCTACAGTACGGTGGTCCAACACATGCAGAAACGGTACGCGACCCTGAAATGATGCCATCCAAAACAAAGATTCCTCTACCTCCATAACCACCACGTTTGACGATGTAGGCAGGGTTAAAGTACATCCCTGGAGCTCCTTAGATATACGCATAGCGTAGCTGGTAGGGGGAGGCAGCACTTAGCCTTTAAAACAAAATTTCTTTTTTGTTTTGTTTTGTTATTACATTTTGGGGTTTATTTATCGGCACACAGTCATTCGCCCTGGGTGGCAAAATATCTAGCTACGCCACTGTGTACACATGTCGTGAATCATTGCCTAGGCTAACGGACTCGTCAGCAGGCAAAACACTGCCTCACATTTTTTTTTTTTTTTTTGCTCCAAGAAATGTACTTACAAGGGAACTACATATAGTGGGAGTCCTGAGATTTGAGATATATTACAATTTATAGATTTTTGACCCCCAATTACGAATCCAAAGTCCTTTTTCTGCGAAATCCATATATAAATTTTTAACTAACGACTAAAGTTTTCACAATTGGCGCAAATTTTAACTATTTGGCGAAGTCCTTCTAAGAATTAAGAATTGGCGCAATTATGACGGTAATCGAGGTATTGACGAGAATTTGAGTTGTCAGTTGGTATGCTTTTAACTTGGTTTAATCAGAAGTTTATTTAATGCCAGACTGAAATTATTAGTTGTTCGTTTTCTAGCGAAGTATCACATTATAAAAACCGCCCACATTTCATTTTTGATTTTCTATTAAAAAAAAAAAAAAAGAATTTCGTGAACATCATTCAATCTATCTTAAATTTATCATAAAAAAGAATACAACATAACAACTTCCAATGATTACAGCTACAGAATTAGATGAAAGTAAACGTTTGGTTGCAATAATTGAAGAGTTGTTTTTTATTAATAATGTGACTGAAGATGTTACTTTGGATTTTCATGACTTTAATGAAAATCGAATAGGCTATGGTAATCGCGCATATGAATCTGATTATAGTAATGATGATGTTTTCAAACATCAAATTGCTTAAACATAAAATTGTCCAAACTCAACAACGTTGAAAAAACAACGTTTCTTTTAATTATTGCCCTGTTTCCCCAATAGCGATGACATACAAGCGACTACTTTAACTTGCCTGCAAATACAAACTACAGAATCGAAAGACAAAGGGCCCTAAAAATTTTGCCCCTGGGCATTTGCCCAGAGTACCCATTTATAAATCCAGGCTTAACACGTTTGTTATATATATTAATAGTAAATGAATGAATAAAGAAAAACTTGACTGATAACGAAAAAATTCATACAAGGATGCGTACGTGTTTTTTTCCCCAAATACGCAAAATATACACAAAAATATCAGAGATTCCAGGAATCCATACTAAAATTATTGTGGATTCAAAAAGTGCCTCAAATCCACCAAGTCGGAGACAATGGTAGCAATAATTTCGAATTGTATCTTATTAGTTTGAATAATTATATGAAAAATCTCATTATTAATCAAATGCGCCATATATGATGCGCGTTTTTTTTAAACAAATATTCCTTTAAAAGAACTTTTTGAACAACATTATATATGCGTATAAAACGAAAATTTATAATATATAAATATGTGCATATATAACGTCGTTCAAAAAAGTTCTTTTATTTAACTTTGCGTAGTTTTGACGGAATACATTCATATATTCCTTTCTTAGTAAAGGAGGGAGGGGGCGGCAGTACAGGCTGTGCCTAAGGGCGGCAATTTTATAAATCCGCCACTGCATGTAGCCGTTAATAAATCCTTTGTCTGGATACGGTGATCTCTAAGGCTGCCGATAGATCACTAAACAATCCATCCGCTGTGTTGTTTAGGTAGTATCGGGAACTTATAGCCATATGTCTGTCCTGTTGTGCAGATGTAACCCTTGGCGACTTTAATTATATTGCTTTCGAAGATCTTCGCCAGTTTGACACCGTCTCCATGGCCTACAGATGACGCTTGGAGGAATATTAGTTCCTGGGACACTCGTATTCCAGTGTATCCAGTACGATATACGATATCATCACTATAGATTCTTTGTGCCATATTTATTGCTTAAAAATAGGCTTTTGGGGTAAAAAGGCAAAAACAACGTTTTCAGATGCAACGCACTAATGACTACTTCGAACTCCAACGACCGGAACTGACTTAAAATGGATTTATACAAATTTCCGTATCGCTAACTTTACAAAAATTTCCATTTTACTTTTTAAGAGGAAGAGGTAACATTGCTATTCGCGCTTTCTGTTTCATAACAACAGTAACAAATATGCATATTTTTGAATTGATGGTGTACACAAGATCTACCGTAGAAATATATTTTGAATATACAGTCTTTTGTAAAAAAAAATAGCGAAGCACCCCTAAAAAATTATCCGATCATCTCAAAATTTCGCATGCAAATTCCTTTAGATCAAGTATGCAAATGATTAAATTTTCAAAGCCAATGAGTGTTAACTTCGATCATAGCGCGCATTTCTACTGCGCAACTGGCATCGTATAAAAGAGGTAAAAATTGCAGATGGTTTATTTTTTTTCGTTATCAGCGTTGCAGTTCCCTGGAGACGGAACAAGTAATGCCGTTACGATGTTTTCGAAGGCCTTATGGGTAATTGGACAAATTCGAATGTGGTTGCATAGTCAGGATGCGTGAGCTGGCTGGTTATACCGAGCAGTAGGCCGCCATCTGCACCATATGGACGCTGATGTGAAAAGGTGTTGGCAACAATTGCTTTGAGGAACTCATCGGCAGAATGAAGGCTCTGGAAGGCCAAGGTGCAGGAATGCGAGGCAAAATCGGTTGGTTGTGCGAGAGGTTCGAGCTGACACAACAGCATCATTGTCCGCCATCCAACGTGCTACAATTTCTTCCATACCACCCGTGGCACCTTCTACCATCTTACAACACTTGGCTGAGGTGGGGTTACCCTCACAATGGTCTTTAAGACGTCTGTTTTTAACCCCACACCATCGACAGAGTCGTCTGGAGTGGTGTCATAGCCGATCATCATAGCTGCCAGCAGATTGGTATCGCATAGTGTTCAGCGATGAATCCCGCTTCAGTCTTGGAGCAGAAATGACCATCAAATCCATATGTGGGGGTGCCAGGGAGAGCGGCACCAACCACCCTTTGTTTTACAAAGGCACACAGCCATTACCCCTAGTGTAATGGTGTGGGGTGCTATCTCGTACGACAGCAGGACGCTCCTAGTCATCCTACGTCCAACTTTAACAACTCAACGATATGTTGATGACATCCTGTGGCCGTTTACGTTACCCTTCATGACACGACAGTTTGGAGTCATTTTCCAACAAGATAATGCCAGGCCCCATACGGCTCGCATATCTCTGAGCTACCCCAGTGCTGTTGATACCCTTCCTTGACCAGCAAGATCACCAGACCTTTCACCAATCGAACATGTATGGCAGCGGTCGCTAACCGGTGGTTCACGGACTAATGGTGGTCCGCAGAAAAAGCTGGACATTATTTGCATTTTTAATGATTTATTAATAATAAAACAAAAATAATATTCTAAGAAATTCTCATATTCTGAATGACAATTTCCACCTTTATATTGCACTAAATTCACGAAATGTGGTCCGCGGGATTTAAAATTATGAATTTAGTGGTCCGTGAGGTCCGAAAGGTTGGCGACCGCTGATGTATGGGACATGGTAGGCCGCTGGATTTGGGCACCGCAAAATGTCGCAGATATGGAGGAACAAATGAGGGATGCCTGGCAGAATGTACCACAGGATGACATTACAAACCTTTAACACTCCATACTTACAATTAGACGTATGGAAGCATACATCACCGCCAGAGGGATGGTATTAACGAACTATTGATTTCAACAGTGAATGTGCAATTCTTACCCATTGATGGCTCCTACGATCTTGCATTCTCTATCATCTCCTTACCTGCTTAGATTCCCTGCTGGATATATATTTAATTTTAATAAAAACAGATAATTTCTTCATGGTACTCCTTTTTTTTTCAAAAGAATGTATTTTCAATATCAGAGAACGATTTCCATCATTGTGTATAATTTCATACAAAACAAAGCATTTAACATAAAATTTTGAAATAACTTATTTTAAAAAAACTATTTTTCAGGGAGGGTTGACTAGATTTCCAAGGAGCTCAGCAGCCCCCAGCCCCAGGCTAGCAACGGCTCTGCACTAGATATGCCTTTCTTCTATATTTCAGTAGGTTGTTTAAGATATATATTCTTTAAGAACAATTTTTTGTGCATCACATTAAATTTATAAATAAATTAATAAATATGTGTGTATATTATATCAGTTTCCGTCTTTCCAACTTCGTTTAACTCAGACATATCTACAGTTTTAAAACTTAAAGAATTATTTCCGAGTACTTTCATCACCCACATAATATTCACTTTTAGATATTGTTGTAATATGACGTGCCAGTATTTCTAAAAAGAAGCAGCCATAGCTAAAGTAATTAGAAGGATATCCTTCTTTACTTCAAAAATTCGTTCCAGCCATTTCCCTCGGGGCAACTGCGAGACGAGTAATATTTAAATTTTAATAACGTCAGCATATTAGTTACAGATTTTGGATCCGCAATAATTTTTTGTCCCTCGAAATGAATTAAACTGGCAGATGTAATGATAGAATTTTAATTAATTCATTAATCAGCATCTTCGTTAGCTGTAAACGAGATCAGAAAATTTGTTTCAGACAGTCAGGACTATTTGTTGCAATGGTTTTCGCTTGCTTTTCCCCATCCCCTTTTCGCTCCAAGTCTATAAGGCGCTTTAGATACTTTAAATTGTTTCAGGGGCAGAACTTGATTGGTTTGCGCTGTCTGTAAAACAGCCATTTTTTTGCGATCCGCGAGATGAAAATTTGCCATAAATTTTCAGCGGCGATGCTTTTAACTAGGTTAAGAAAGTGCTTGAAATTTGCAAAGTTGTTAACTTTTTTTTATGTTGATCGTTGCAGACGTATATACCAAATAATTTCCTTGATTAACTTTTACAATTAATATCGGGTGCTATTTGTAAATATTTTAATATTCCAACCGTTTTTTCCGCGTTTCATACATTCGAAACATTAACATAAATTTGTAGCATTCCTTTCAAGCATCTAGGTTAATGTAAAATAGCATCTGAGATACAGAACTATATATTTCCGATGATTTTGTACAGGATGTCTACTAGTCCTCGAAAGAAAATCAGATAGCGAAATTCCTTGAAGAATTTGAGCGTAATACATTTATAGTGAAAATTTCGAGAATTCAGTACTTTTCGTACTAATTGCAATTAAAATCTAACCAATTATCCTAAAGTTTAAACTCGTATTAATCATCAAAATATTGGAAAGGATGTCATGCTCTATATTATTAATGGCTTTTGCCAAGAAATGGGAAAAGATTTTATCGTCTCTCAGAAACAAATCTGTAATTACAATTAGTATAAAAATTATTAATTTTCTTAATTTTTATTATTTATTAATTTTTCTTAATTTTTATTATTAATTTTTCTTTAATTTTTATTATTTATTAATTTTTCTCTTAATTTTTATTATTTATTAATTTTTCTCTTAATTTTATTATTTATTAATTTTTTCTCTTAGTTTTAATTTTT
The DNA here is from genome assembly GCA_006491805.2 of Dysdera silvatica. Lineage (NCBI taxonomy): Eukaryota > Metazoa > Arthropoda > Arachnida > Araneae > Dysderidae > Dysdera > Dysdera silvatica. The sequence continues at coordinate 159,639,863 of QLNU02015360.1, read as the reverse complement.
CTCTTAGTTTTATTATGTATTTATTTTTCTCTTATTTTTTATTATTGATTAATTTTTATTATTTATTAATTTTTATCTTAATTTTTATTATTTATTAATTTTTTGTTATCTTAAAATTCTTTAATAAAACGTCGTTATGTATGGTTTTCGTTCGAGAGTTTGGAAGCACCATGTGTATCAGAAATATAGATGTCGAACAACGTATGTAAAAACTGCAGAACCAAATAAGCAAAATGATATAAATTAAAATATATGAAAACATTGGTGTCAGAGTAAATACATTCTCTTACTAGAGTTATAATAGTTTTTAAAATATGGTTAGCTTTTACGCTTCTCACATGTCATAAGGTGCAGAATCGATTAAAAAAATTTAAAAATACGGCTGTAAGACACGAAAAAAATTCCTGTTCTAAAAATTGGGGCCTTTTTAGGGCGCAAGGGCAACAAAGGTCATGCTGAGCCAGAACCGACAGTTTTCCCGAGGAATCCGAACCTCTGCTGCTAAGGAAATAAAACCCCAGAGTACGGTGGTAAACACAACATGCGTCCCACATTACCATTAAGAATCGAGTTGAGGTGTACTGCATGAGAGACAGATGCATTACAATTGCACTATCGTAGAACACTGGACCTCCATTTTTTCCAAAAAAATTTGAACCTCTTAAATGCTAGGGAACCAACCCCCGGATCACAGTTAGTTGAAAAGCGGGTTTTTGTTTTTTCGTTTGGTATCTTGGGAACCTAACCCCGACGGACTTGACAGCACTCTACAACCACGCGGCCTTTGGAAATTAACCTATACCGTTATGTATACGAAAACACTAGGTAACGCTTTCTGTGGTTAAATAATTAAAATTCAATGGACCATTGAATGCGATCAAATTTGAACCCTTATTTTAATTTTTTTTAAATTATAATTGTAGCAGTCGGGAGACCTGGATCAAAAATAAATGCCAATTGTCCCGATCTAGCCGAGGTTTTGCATCGGGAAAAATTTGCCCTGTGTGGCATGTATAACCTTTCTATATGTGGCACGCTTGAACTAGGTTGCCAACCCCTGCTTTAAGGCCCAGACAACCAATCGACGGACTACAGTGAGTATTTAGCCTATAAGCCTTCTTTTCTTTGGAACCATTGGGAATCGAACCCGGGGTAACGGTACGCTATGAGTTACCACTTCATCACCGCAAGGACATTGACGAAAAAGTATTCACGGCTCTTACTAACCGAAATTCGACAACTGTGTAGGTCACACATAGCTGCCAATTTCCTCGTATAAACCGAAATACTCTTATGCTTTTGGATTGGCAATGTTCCGGTTCATACATGGCAGTTGGCAGCTATGGTCACAGTAACCTTTTTAGGCGTAATAGGTTTACATAGCATGTGCATGAAAGCCTAAATCAACATATTCTTTCCGCCGTAGAAAAAATGCGTTTGTTCAACGTAGAGAAAAACGTTTCGTTTAAATTTTCTGAATAGTTATAACAACTGTAGGAAGAACTGGAGCGTCACATCCGATCTCGGTCAAGAACAATTACGGCGCAAGAACATGTAAGATCATGCTGCGCCAGGGCCTACAGTTTTCTGAGGAATACAAACCTCTGTCGCTTGGTCCCGGATTACAATGAGGTGTAAAAAAAAAGAGTCCGCGTCCTGCGGTACCATCGTAATCGAATTCGAGTTAATGGCTCGACAGACGAATGCATCACGTCAAGGCCACCGTTATAAATTCTCCATCAACAAAAGATACATATCAACTCCAGCAAGAACTTTGCAAATTTGTTTTTTTCCACACAAGGACAGCATGGGTCATTCTGCATTGAGCCCTACAGTTTTCCGAGGAATCCGAACCTTTTAGGCCGCGCCGCATCCACACATGCAACAGAACACCGTATCGTAACACCGTCACGTATCAAGTCTGGACCGCACTCAGTAACAGAACATCGTAACATTTCCGCGTCCCACAAGGTGTCAGGTTTTCCTCGTCGCATCAAAGGAATGTTAGAGGGTTACGTTGCACCCCGTGTTCATGTGTTTAGACCCGTTTGCGAGCAATAGCGTTTTGTTACTGTAGACTGGATATTGGCATGAACTGATTGCACGCAGTGATATTGCGCACTGATGATACGCGGCGATGTTCGCTCCGTAACATCATCGCGTAACACGGGATGTTGTTAGACGATGATGTTCTGTTACGATGTTCTGTTCCATGTCTATATGCACTCTTAAGGCAGGGGTTCTCAAACTTTTTCTCCCGGGTACCCTTTCGTCCTGTCCGAGTGTTTTTGCGTTCCTCTGAGGAGAATATGATATAAAATATATAGATACCATAGAATAAATAACAGACAAGTAGTATTTCTTTATAATTTAGTCAATACATAGTTACGTATTTAATGAGATTGATGAGCTTGGCTCTTTTCAATAAGTAAATCAATTTTGGGAACCCTTTCAGAGAGATACACAGACATGTCATTTTCAATTGACAGTTTTGGTGGCATTTGGTTTTGATCGTACACATTGTTGAAAAACCTTGTTCGCAACGATAAGTCGATGAAAACAGCAAACACGTTACCACTGCACCACATCAAGTCCAGCTTTGCAAGAAATGAGCATAAAATAAACCTGCTGACGTGTCAGAGAAGACTTGCGTAGTTGGGTCTTAGTATTGCGGCCGTTATTGGGATAACAATATACTGATTGCGGCTAATGAATCTTATTGCTTTTATCAACGGAAAGTAATCTAGCTTCAGAGGTTCCATTAGATTCCTCAGTCTCGTCTTAGATTATTATTATTATTAAATTTTGTATTAATTCAATTACCACAATATTGCGCCCATCCTGTTTTCTAATTTCATCCATCCACCTTAAAAAAGGGCTGTGTCCTTTGATCACTCGCCATGTAGCAAATATTTGTCTCATTTATCGTTTTAGATCCGAAATCCCGGCTTCGTTTCCAAGGGGTACCGTAGAACGCGTACTGTTTGTACTGCTCTGTTGCTTGATTACCAAGATGAGGCAGGTTCAGGTCTCTTTGAAAACGATAGAACCTGAAACGGCCTGATCCCGACTGCCCTTGCGCCACAAACCTAGAAACAAATAGTCCACTTGTATTCCTATTGATACCATTTAGCAGTAACTTCTTCAACTTAGTCTTCTCTCTGTTAATTGGCATGTTATGCCCTTAGCTGTTCTTGCGCCATAAACACCCAAACAAATACTCCGCTTGTGCGCTATATATATCTGTTACAACCAGGGGCCCCACGGTCATGCAGCGGTAACGTGTTCTAGGGTTCCGTTAATCTGAGTTCGACTCCCACCGGTGCCACCAAAAAAACGCTTGCCTGCTAACTGTTCACTGTAGTCCGGGAGTTGGTGCCCAGTGCCATAAGAGGTTTGAATTCTGTGGGAAAATATAGACCCACTGCCCCACCGTGGCGCGGTTGTAACGGATTCTTCTATGGTGTCATTTATCCGGATTCAACTCCCAATGGTATCGAGGAACCCGCGCCGTTTTTCTGTCCGTCTTAGTCCGGGGGTTAGTTCCTTGGCAGACGAGGTACGGATTCCCCAGAAAACTGTAGGTCCTAACGCAGCCTGTCCTTTGCTATCCTTGAGTCGTAAAAACACAAACGATCTCTATTATTATCATTTAGCAGAAACTTTTTAACTTTGATTCTGCTCCGTTAATTGATGTAACATAACCTTGATTGTCCTTACGCCATAAAAATTAATTACTAATAAATTTGATAAAAATCAATCTGATAAAAATTAACCAGTCCATTTATCATTACCCTAAATGTCCTTGCTCCATAAAATATCGAATGGTCCCGTTCTCAGTTAAAAATCTCAACACAAATTTCATAATTCGGTTACTCGTGATGATCAACAATTTAGTTCAGGGAACGACAACCTTTTTAGTGATGTTGTGCCCAAATAATATGGCAAACACATTTCACGTGCCTGTGAAACAATTCATCAAGTTGTGTCGCCTGCCTCTCATCAAAATTATGAATGTTTGTATTACTATTCACTTATTAATACAAATTAAGTAGATCTTTTGGTGGGTTCCTGATAAAAGAATCCCTTTTCTTGAAAATATCCTTATACGTTTGACGTATCATTTACCATGTCCTCGCAAACCCGACCGAATTTCAAATCGGAAGGATTAAAAGAAGGATTGTTAGTGTGACGAAAGATTTACTTAAAGGGGGTTAAAACAGGGGGATCCACTATTATCAGATAAGAGTTTCTTTGAATTACATGCAAAGATGGACATTTGAACTGTTATTAGGATTACTGGGAACTCACGTTACTTTTCATTATTAACTTGGAGTCTACGAATTCTTGGTGTTATTTCCAATTATTTTCCATGAATCGGTAGTTTTAGTTCATGTAATAAAGTCAGCTGCTACACCATATTTATTTTAGTTTTCCTGTAGAATATCAAGCTATCGATTTCCTTTTTATATATTAATGGCCATTGGAGTTTCTTCTTCTTCTTCTTAACCTATGTGCACGTTCTCACCTTGTTTGGCGCAGAATGACCCTTGCTGTTCTTCCGCCATAAAAACACAACCAGCCAACTAATCAACTACTTCTTCTTCTCTGACCACCCCCCCTCCCAACTTTTTAGCTCTGTGCAGACAGATTTTAACATTTGTTGCCACCAAATCAAGTTTACATATGTGAGAAGTTTCCCCTCATTGAATCATCTTCCTTAGTTAAATTTCTCCTGTCACACTTCTTTCTTTTCTACATAGCCACATACATGATAGTCCCACAATTGTTCTTTCTAAGGATCCGACACATTCATGACCTTTACATAAAGCACATAATTTTCCGTTATCCGTTTCAACGATTTCCAGCTTTTCCATTACGATTGAAAATTGTTAAAGGACAGAAAGTGTTGCATATGACACTGAACTATGCAAATGGTCACTGGAAAATTTCCCTCAACTGCCAAGTGACGGCCGAACTTAAACTCATCTAATAAATAACATCTTTCTTGAAATTAATTAGCTGAAAAATTTCATTATATCTCTTTCACAACCCCTAGTAGTTTTGTGAGTCCCCCAACCCTGTGACCACTTTTCTTTGAGCCTTTTGTTTCTTCCTTGCTAATCGGAGGGGAGAGTAATACACAATAGGACACGATATACAGTGGGACATCAGTCAAATTTCTCGCACTAATTACATTAGCCAATCAGAATCACTTCTTGATAATGCCGCTACCCATGACGGATGTCTGAAACCATAATGGCATAGAATCATAACAAGCTTGTCTGTGTCAGAGGAATTTTTTGGTTTTTCTACTCTAAAAGTTACTTTTTCCATATTTCTGAGACAAAATATCCAAAAGGTGAGTTTACTTGAATGCTATGTTACGTTTTTATGGTGTACATTCATTGTTTAGCTTTACATTTTGGGGATCTTTAGTGGCTTTGATAAACAGTTGGTGTAGTTGTAGCCAAAACACGGTGGCCATGTTGAAAGTGCACAGTGGAATATAAACAAGAAGTCACAGTTGACATCTCATTGTATACTACACGTACATTTGGGTTATTGGTTTATAACATGGCTATCATCACCAGTATACTTGAAAAAGAAAATCTGAACAGAAAACGCAAAGAGAAAGCGATGGAAATTTTAAAAAAAAAAAAAAAATCCTCTTTTTGGATTCCGAATCTTCCGAAGAAAAAGTCGAAGAAACATATAATGATAATGATGAGGTATCCGACTACGTAGGTTCAGATACAAATGAAGAAGACTTTTTTGAAGAATCTCCCAATCCAGCAGTCCAAACCTAGGTTTTAGTAGAGTATGAAAGTAGGAAGAAAATTAAATTCTACTACACAGGACAAAAGTGGTAGAAATCAAGTGGAATGAAGTCGTCGTGAACTTTTTGAAAAAAAGCAGGAAGAAATTCATCTTCCCAACTGTAAAGGATGAGGCTGTTATCGAGAAGTTGCAAATCAAAAAAATTTTGCTCGCACCCAATTTCCGTAGATGGTTTCACATTTTCGGTATTAAGTAGCCAAATTCGCTAAATGTAGATCAAATTTGTTGAAAGTCCTTTAATGTGTTAAAAATTAATAAACATTTCACTAATAAATGAATCAGAATTCAAAAAGATGTAGTTTTATTCATCAAATATTCAAAATCCACTTTACTGACTGTCCCTTTGTGGACTTCAGCACTGTGTACCAGGTGTAGTACACAATGGGACACTTGCAAGACCTTTATAAAAAAAATTTTCTCCTAGATTTCTTTAAATTCAAATCAGGTGATATATTGCTTTAGTAGCAAAAGGTTTGATTATCAATATAACATTAAAAAAAATTAAAAACAACGTTAAAATTAAAAATAACAAATTAAAACTAAAAAATTAAAAACAACATTAAAATTAAAAACAACATTAAAATTAAAAACAACGGCATAATTTAGAGAAAGTTTTTTTGCCCCACTGTGTACAAGCCTCACCTATCTTTAATTCATCTTCCCATCGCCTCAATTTAGAATTCAATCGGGCAATCTTTTACTGTATGAATCCGTATTCGGTACTCTAAGTGTTCTGAAAGTAAAGAATATCATACGTTTTTCTTTTTTATATCAGTCGTTTTGGCACTATCAATTGCACACAAATTTGTGACAAGAAAACGTAAATGACAGTGAAGAGATTGAGACGGGAAAGTAATGAATCTTTGAAAGGAAATAGAATTATAGATCATTTAAGAGATCAGTCCATCAGGTTTCAGAAAAATTTACTGTTTTGTACAATTTTTCCATAAATATCTAAAAACTTTCTTATTCAAAAGTTGTGGAAACAGGAATAAATTTTATTTGAAAACAAATAAAATACTTTCTTTATATTTCGTATCATCACCGAATAATCACATTTGGATTTTTTAAAATTTTAAATCACTTCGCTTGCCAATAAAAAGTGGTCCGCGAGCTATGTATAGCAGACGTTCCATAGGTTGCCGATCCCTGCTGCATTCTATCATTACTCAAATGTTTATAATTAAGTATAAAGTAATATTGTCCCACAGCCGGCCTCTACTGAGAATACCAGCACTTGCAGAGCGCAACTTCGAAGTAGCCGCGGTAGAGTTCGCTCCTCAAGAGGGTGACACAAAGAGTCCCGCCTTAGTGCAGGAATTTCGGATGTGGTTGCCGAAGGTCGGAATTTTCTTTAAACTGTAAGTCCAGCTTGACAAGCCCTCTGGCCAACTTGGTGGGCTTTAGGCCGCTTCCTCTGTATTTCTTTCACCGTGCTATACGTATGTGCGATAATGGGGGGAGACCTCCATCCTGCAGTGAATTGAAAATGGATGATAATAGTAATAATGACTTCAAACGCTATGGCTTACTTTTGAACACTTATTTGGGCGTAATTAATTTATTAAAAAATCATTTATACCTAAACAACCGTCCCTAAGCGCGCAATACTCTTATACCATAAATGTTATCTATAACTAAAATTTTCTGTGACTATTAATATTGGTTTTATTGCTTTCATCTATGATGAAATAAGAAATATGGGATGTGATTAGTGGGTTTAAGAAACCTCCAAATCGAATGCGCTTATACGTGGGTTGTAATCACGGGATCAGTAATTTATATTGAAACTCGTTTTTGTTATATCTTCCATAGAATTTTCTTTCCATCCACTGTAATTTCCTTGAAGTTTGAAAATAAATATCAGAAAGTGCAGCGAACGAAACGAATCCGACTTCATTTTCAAGTGTTCTAGTTTAATATACTAGTTTGGTTTTCATATCTATTTGAATTTTTTTGATAATTCGAAATCCTTTCTTTGGATAGAGGGTCTATTTTCTGCTAACATTTGAGTTTTTTAGTGATTTGTGTTAATTTGCTGACAACCGCTACTTGCACTAAATCCACGCAGACCCAGCTTGTTCGGTACAGCTGTAACAGCAAGACTTCTAAGGATCCTTGCGCATTCTCTTATTTAACTTTTCAACTACTTCACTTTTTTTTTCGTTTTATAGAACTAGATGCAAATTTTCTATTTTCTTTCTCGATTTCTACAGTCTGCTGATGAAATCATTTGCACTTCGAGATAACATTCGATCACATATTTATTATTTACATATGTTAACAAACCACGAAAATTTATTAAAAATATGGAAGACATGTTTAGTAGAAATAGATAAGACACACACTGAACTTAACTACCCTCTGAGTTATTTTCACTAAGGCTAGTAGGCTTTACCCAATGTCATATATAAATCAGTACATATCAACTATTAAAACCCATTTGATTGATAGTATGGAAACTATCTCAAGAAATCATCACCTTTTCAACCACATGCCTACCTTATTTACAATCTGCCTTCTCCTTTTTCACATTAACTACCAGATTCTCTTGGCTAAATGTCAGGCCATAAATTAAAAAACGTCATTTTCTCTTTCAGGCCCATAAAATTTTCTTGTAATTTTCTTGCAAAATGTCTGTGTTTCCAACACAGACATTTTGCATTATTTAAAATTGTGGCCGGTAAAGTTATTCTATTTTTTAATGTAATAAATATTTGAATTTTTAGGTAGTTTTTATAAGGTTAATATATATTGACATAACTAATGAAACATTGCACGAGGCCCCGATAGCGCGAGGCGTTTTGTCTTCGCCTAACTCGCTTGTCCCAAAGGCCGCCTCCGCCCTTACATACACCCATTATTAGTTTAGTTTACTATTCATTTTATCTGTATAGTAGCGTGCAAAGTAATTAAAACGGCAAACGTGGAACAATGCAGTAGTTTTCTATGAAGGTAGCATAGTCTAAATAAATTGTTTATGAAAACATAAACTTTTTTATGAATATAAAACACAGTTTAAAAAAAAATATGAATAATTATGAAAAATATGCATATATACTAAATTCCCTCATGGGAAGTATTTTTAGAATTAATACTTGAAGAGAGAGAGTCAAGAAATTTTTTTCAAAAGCTAAATCTTTAAAGTCTTCATCCTTCTTTCTGCAATTCAAAATTGTCGAAAATCTCTTTAGCGTTTTGGTTTATAAAAGCGGAATACGTTTATCTCGCTTCGTTTGTTCTCTAACCAGAAAGGAATCTAGTTTCATAAGAAACCATTTCAGCAAAATATTTTCTCTCCATCTGAAAGATTTTATCTGATCAGTTATCGATGCTTTTCCTTTAAATGCCTTTTGCTCTTTGTCAGCTATAATTTTTCAAAGCTTTGCATATCTCCTTACCTAGCTGTGTTTAGTATCGGCTAGTTATTGATCAGCTTGAAAGGCAGCAATAGTTTCAAATTTTCCTTCAGGCTGTCCTTATCTGCTTTTATAAGCACAGATACCGGAATTATTCCCAAACCAAAGCATAGAGACTACAATCAACTTTCAACGTATGGGAGACTACATTCTCAAAAGCCAGGACAGCAGAATTGCCATGTCAAAATCCACACAATTAAATGCATGTTAGAACAACATTTTAGGTATACATTTTCGGCATATTTCAAAAGTGAATGAAAAAAAAGGACTTCACATTCAGCTTTTCCGAACCATGAGCCAAATAATTTAATATGCTTATTCGTATAAACGTATTTTTCATAGAGTAACAGACCCTTTCTAATACCCCAAAAGTACCCCAGTATAAATTTATCACGATAACCAATTTTAGGTGTATAAAAGCTAGTTATTTTCATAACAAAAACAAGGTATTTCGTAAACCTTTGTACCGTTTTTCATTGTAAACTCATGTTTGTAAAAATTGCAACACCATAAAGGAATCACGTGATTGAGCTGAAACTTTCAGAAAATGCAAATTAGGGTATGCTATTTAAATGATTAGAATTTCAGAGTCCTCGCGCTCTTGCGTATTATACAATACAATGTTGTATTGTACAATAAAGAAAAATCCTTTATAATCTATAATAATACAAGAATTATTAACTTTTTTGAATATAATAAAATTAATTATAATATACTTAATGTCAATGCATTTGATTTTGAAAATATTTTTACCAATATCCCATTGGACAACGTGAAAATTATTAGAAACTTTCTGTTTGAGAATTACCTTGATATCATAAATCTTGAACATAAAATTTGGAATTTTCTTTTTGATTACTGTGTTTATGACAACTTACTTTGAACGGAAAAAATTATTATCTACAGATTAAGGGTATATCAATGAGATGTTGTTTTTCTAGTTCCGAAACTAATTTATTTTTTGCATTATTTTGAAAAGAAAAAGAATTTTACGAAATTACAGCTTTTAGACATATAGATGACATTATAGTTTTTAATTGTTCAGAATTTGAAAACGTATTTAATTTTATATATCCTGAATGTATAAAGCTTAAAAATACTGATTCAACGCAACTTTTGGGATTTAATATTAATTTTGCACATTCTTTTAACATTACACTAAACCTTTTTGACAAAAGAAAAAATTAATTTTAGTGATATAATGTTATTTAATTTTAATTCTAATGACGGTATTACAGTATTATGTAATATAATTATTACACAAATAAATAGAATCGATAAAATATGAAAAATAAATAGTAATTTTAATATTTCTGTTGAATTTTTGAAACGAATATTAATTCAAAATCAAGTCCAGGAAAATTTTATAAGTTGTGTTTTTAATAAATTTACAAGAATTAAAAATAAATGAAATTGAAAGTTTTTAATGGCATTTGTTAATTAATAAAACATTTTCCGAACTATTAAATTTTTGTATTAAATTCTTTTTGTTTTACGTATATCTATTGTTAAATTACTGGTTTCTATACCTATAGTTGAAGGACTGGTTTCTATATCTATTGTTAAAGGACTAGTTTCTATATCTATTGTTAAAGTTATGCTTGTTAAGATATCATTTAATGGAATGGCAACTACTTCAATTTAAATAATTCTAATGTATTTGCAACGTAGCAGTTATTTTGATTGACGTTGTTTAAGAGTTGGCTGCTTGGGGATTTACACGTTGCAGCTAACATTAAGAGAATGAATTGGGATTATAATGCAGGTATTATGTTATTTTATTTGTAACTTGGAAATTGTTATGATATATTCATATTTTTATCTGTTTGCTAATTAATTTATTTTTTATTTCATAAGACCTATATTTAATAACACGAGCAGCCCATGTCGAGAAGATTTAATTTTTCTTCCAATTTCTTAAATTATTGTTCCTTTAAAAGTGGGGTGTTGGGGGAATGGAGACCTTTTAAGCTTATGCTGGCCTTCCAAACAGAAACACTCAACATTTTAAACTCCTGCGGTGGATTCCCTCTTGATGAAGTTCCGCTTCTTGGGTTGTATTTTGTTTTCTGTCTCTATTGCAATTTTTTACCTTTTAAATAATAATTCTCCGTGTAGTTCATTGGTTTTTAAGTTTCCGTTCACTTTTTGAATATTTGTTTCTAAATTCTGTTTATAATATTAGGTTCATCGGTTATATTCTGAAGCAACGGCCCAGGTATATTTGATAAAAGTTATTCACTTTTTATTTATATATTTATCATTCATTTAACTTATATATATATGCTCTCCATGCTCCTTTGGATTGTCTGTAACTTCTGTATTGCTCCAACTGTTAAACTCCATGCCTTTGATCCATAAGAGAGGATTGGCAATACACACTCTTTCATTTTAGACACAAAGGTAATTTTCCCTTCAGGATAAAATTGTTTCTTCCGAATGTACTCCAGCCAAGTTTAATACGTCTGTTGAGTTCATTTATAATGTTGCCTTCCATTGAAATCAGTGGACCAAAGTAAATATATGAATCAGCAACTTCTAGCTCAATGTTGTCAACTTGTATTTTTGTTTTCTCTACGAAATAGGTGAACATGATTTTAGTTTTTTGCAAGTTTATCTTGAGTCCAACTTCTTCACTTCTAGTTGAGAGAGCTCCTGTACCATGTCTTGGAGTTTTAATGGGTTCGTTGAAAAAATAATGTCATCAGCAAACCGCAGATGATTTAAATATTCACCATTTATTTTTATTCCTTTGTCATTCCAGATTATCAGCTGAAAAATCATCTGTAAAGCTGAGGTAAAAAGTTTTGGAGAAATGGTATCTCCCTGCCTCAAACCTTTACCAATTTTGATAGTTTTGGTATCTTTATGTAACCAAAATTTTGCATTTTTATGCACATGTTTCACCATATCAATGTACACATCCTCGACGTCTGTTGATCTTAAAGAGTTAATGATTGCTGATGTTTTAATAGAGTCAAAGGTCTTCTCATAATCAATAAATGCCACACACAATGGAAGTTATATTCATGAGTTCTTTCAATTGGTTCTCTTAATACTCGAATATAGTCTACTGTATTGAACCCACGTCGAAATCTAGCTTCTCTTAGTTGAGCTGCATCTAATTTTTTCTACAGGCGATGTGTTAGTACTTTTGTGAAGTTTTTGTAAATAGCAGACAACAAGCTAATTGGTCGGTATTTTTCCAAATACTCTTTATCACATTTTTTATGTAAAAAAATTACTGTTGCAGAATACCATCGTTTTGGTATGCTACCGCTGTTAAGACATTTGGTAAAGAATTTTGTAAGTATTTCTGCTATGCGTTCTCCAGCTTCTTTTAGGATATCTAATATAATGCCACCATCACCAGAGGCTCTTCCTTTCTTCACATTTTTGATTGAAAATGCTACTTCCTCTTTTAAGATTTTAGGAGCTGTTCCTTTGACTATTTCAGTGTCTTCGTTTAATCCACTGTTTCCTTCATATAGTTTTCTGTAGAATTCTTCAACTCTTCTAAGTATTTCTTCCCTATTTCTTGTTACAGTGCCATCCTCTCCTTTTAATGCAATGATGTGTTTCTTCCCAATAGACAAACTCCCTTTAACAACCCTAAGGCTCTTGTTGCTTTCAATGGCCTTCCTTACTAACTCACAATTGAATTTTCTTATATCTTCTTTCATGTTTTTGCGCAAAGTTTTGCAAAGTTCTACATACTCGATCTTGCGACTGGTATTTTGATTGTCCACCTTCATAAGTCTTCGCCTTTTCATGAGTTGTTTCGTCTTCTCAGATAATTTGCTATTCTGCTTTTTACATATTACACCACCAATTTCCCCAGCAGTTTCAATTATTGTCTTAACAATGTTTTCATTTGCTTCTGAGATGTCAACTTCTTCAATAAGTCCTTCCAGTGCAGAAAAGCGATTTTTTAATTCCAACTTGAATGCCTCGGTATTTTCTTTTAATTTCTTTAAATCCACCCTCTTACATACTTGTTTCCTAATGAGCTTCTGCCTTTCTAGTTTAGTATTTAAGTGCATTTTACATCTCACCATTCGATGATCACTTCCAGTATTAAATCTGTTCTGCACGCTGCAATCTTCAATAATTGATTTCTTGTTTGCAAAGATAAAGTCAATTTCGCTGGCTCCTCCATTGGGGTGTTTCAATGTCCATTTTCTGTGTGGTTTTCTAAAAAATGAATTCATGATGCTAAGATTTTCAGCTTCGGCAAATTCTATGAGTTGATCGCCACGTTCATTCCTTTCCCCGTATCCGTATTTACCAACCGATGTCTCTCCTTGTTCCTGTTGTCCAATTCTTGCATTAAAATCTCCCATGATGAGCTTGATGTGTTGTTTCCCCTTGGTATGTAGCTGTTTGATTTCTTCATAGAATTCCTCAACCTCCTCGTCGGTATGGCTTGATGTTGGTGCATATGCCTGTACTATCTGAAGTTGGTATCGCTGGGTTAGTTGAACAACGAGCCTCGCTGCTCGATCTGACGTGCTTTCGACTTCAAGAAGGTAGTCTTTAATTCTTTTGTTGATTAAGAAGCCAACACCACTTGTTCTTCCAGTTTCCGTTCCTCTATAATAAAACAAATGTCCACTTTTAAGTTCCACCAACTCTTCATTTTTCTTCTAATTTTACTTAATAATATATATATATGTATTAAATACTTAATACTTGAATTTTTCTTTATAATAAGTATCTGTATATAATTATCAAAATTTAAAACAGTCATAGATTTACAAAATAATAAATTAAATTATGCCAAAGAAGTATCTACGTTCGTGAATTAGAAAAATAATAAAATTTTTTATATACATACTTTTTATTTATTTATATATGTGGGTTTCTTAAGTTTTTCCCTTAACCGTTGTAAACACATAGGTTTGTAGTCTCAGCTATACTAATCAATTAATAAACGATTTGTCTAATCCGTGTTTATTTGCATACCCATGACAAAAATAAAAAATAAAACCTTTAGAAAGAACCAATTTTATTTACAAAACACATGCACGATCTCTATTTAGTCTGGATATGGCGAATATTCAAAATAAATTTAATTGATTTTAGCAATAAATATTAAGTTTAAAAATGAATTAATTTATAATTAATAATTAAATTTAGTAATATCGGTTTTAAAATCACACGTTTAGCAAAAATTTAGCAACAATTTACGTACATAGCTGAAAAGCCAAATGAAATAAAAAATGGAAAATACATTACCGCGGACTGAGCCAGAATATATGATTTCCCTCAAGGAACCCTATCAAGTATATCCTAACCCTTTACCCTTGGATCTCTTTTGACACCAAAGCTCAAGAACTTCAAGATTTATATAAAAAGTGGAACTTTATAAAAATGCCTGCAGATGTTCTTGTCGCGCGAAATATAGTAGTGTGAAGAAACTTTATGCACGAAGATAAGTATTCCCTAAAGGTACGTTTTACTTCCCAGCATACAAACGGAAGTTGTATCTGTATTGAAATCTTTGGGAGCCTGCAGGTGAAAAAGCAAACTACAGCATTTCCTGAAGAGAAAGCAATTTGGAAAGTGATTTGAAAATAGCTTACATATTCACATTTTAATGTTATTTGATATTGCACTAGAATTAGATTATCGCGCTGTAAAATACAAATGTGAATGTTTGCAGTGGTGGACTGACTACCCGATGCTTATAAAATGCATGACTTCATACGCACTACCCAGACAAAAGTATTCAGAAACCTCAATTGATAGCATAAGATGACGTTTGTCTACAGAAATCAGTACTATGTCATCTTTGGCCTTAATAATTTAAACTACCATACCTCTAGGTATATAGACATTATACGGATCTCATATAATGCATGATATCATTTCCTTTCGTCCATGGTAACCTAATATTTTTATCTACAGGGTGTTCGGTAACTATCGCATAAACTCCCTGCCACGCGAATCTTTGGATAATTTTAAGACAAAATGGAAGAGGGACGATTTTTGATTGAAGGCTTTATTTATGAATTACAGCCACTTCAAAATTTCTATCTGAGAGCCAATAGTGCTTCAAGAGAGCGTGCTTCTACGTCGTTTCAGCCAATGACGAAAGCTGCACCCCTTGGTTTCCCCGCTTCCAGAATAAAAAGGATTTAATTAGCTATGAGATAGAATTTCTTGGTATTTTGTTAAGTTTAGGTCAGACGCAGCCCGATTGCCCTCTTGCAAAATCGTACGATTCAGTAAAAAATCAGCATACGTATCTTCAGACCGATTTTCTAAAATGTTGCACTTGCGCATTTGGTTGTGTTGTCGGCGCACTTGGCGACCATTTTCAATGTCCACTCTCTATATCATGTTTCCAATTTTTCGAGTGACTCGCCCTTTTATCCGAAAGTTCCCTCCAAAAAGATAATTCTTTACACAAATTGTGTCGTCGATTTGAAATTTTGAAGGATGTATACCACGTATAGGTTTCCGTGTTGCCTTTACCATTACTTGCCTTTCGTTTTCTTTGGGAGTCTGTACTGGTTCTGTAATATTTACCCAACCTGAAGAGGATTTTAAATCTCCATGCGTAAATGTGAGTCCAAGAGTGTGAGTCCAAGAGTGTGAGTCCAAGAATGTGAACCAGGCTACTCCGAACAAATTTTTTCCTGACGGCATATCCGCTACCAGCAAGCATAATATGCTTGTCCTACTTCCCAGAGTAGCTTTCACTGTTGTCCACTCTTTTAGTGGGATTTTGGAGTTACGCCATAACTTTTTAGTTGTGCACTGACAAGGGTAACCCACAGTGAGTGCCCCGCCGATTTTGATGGAATTTTTTTTTTTTTTGATGAAAATAGAGCAAAAATAAGGAAATGCGTGGCTCGGCATTCGTGCCAATGCGGCTTATTTTCAGAGATATGAATTTTTAAAGATTTTGATTCCTATATATGAGCTTAAAATACGACATCCTTTGCAAGCCAATCGGTAGCTTAGTTGGTAAGTTACAGGCCTATCGCTTCGTGTTTTTGCGTTCGATGCCCGCGGAAATCGATTACTTTTTTTTAAATGTATCCTTTTTATATATTTATTGTATTTTTATTAATAAAAATGTTTTTCTTAGAATCGGATTTTGTTTATAAACTTACTTTAATAAAATTCATATTTACATATTTAATTCTGTGCTACTATTTTTCGCAGTTATAATTTTTACACGAATTTTAATTTTTAATTGAAGAGTTGTAAAGGTACAAAAAGTTTAGGAGTTAGCTGTAAGTTTTTATGTGAATATAACTTTTATAAAATTTGCGTACTCATTGTCAACCTGTGAAGGGATGAAATTACACCAATAACGCAGTTTTGTTTTATTTAAGGATTGAAAGATTTTTTTCTGAAAACTTTTAACAATTCCATTAAATAAAAAAGAAAACTGCGTTAATTCGTCTTATTTTGTCATTATTAGCCTTTGCAGTCATCCACTATTAGCATCTATTATGCCTAATATTTTTTTAAAATATATTTATCTATTGAAAAATGTATTTTTAGTATGTAATATTTTATTTTATAACATATAAACATCATTTTATTTTATAACATGTAAACATTTTATGTGTATCTCATTTATGTGCATTTTATTTATATAGAAACATTTTATTTTATAAAATGCAATCAATTTTATTTTAAAACTGACTGACGTGAACATATTTTTTGTGTATCACTATCGGAGGTGTCGGAATTGTATACTGGTACACAGTTTTGGATGATAATTATCATAAAAATAATAAAAACATAAAATATTTCTACAACGTGAGCATTTTATAAATGAATTGTTCGAACAACTGATTTTCTTTGTCTAATATCATCTGGAAAACAAATACCATCTACATTTTCAAAAACGCTTCTTTCGTTTGTTAACTTTGCAACAAACCAAGAGTACTGTAATGTATTCTTAAAATTCGGCGCCGAAAGTTGATTATAAATAAGTGAATGGATCTTCAAAGCATCTATCTGCTCGCGTGTTTAAATGACTATTTTCTTGTAAGATTTCAACACAATTTTGTAACCTTTTAATGAAATTTTTTACTTGACGGAAGAAGTACACATCACGAGGTTGACAGTATGGGGTACAATGAGGTGGAATTACTTCAACAGTAGAAGAAGAGGTGCCGTCGTCATTTGTAAAAACATTATTAAAGTGTGCTGGATCTACTTAACTACATAACAGGCTGGATGGCTACACCAAAACTTTTTCTACTTTTTAATAATCAACAATTAAAATTCGAGTAGAAATTATCACTGCCAATAAGCATACAATTAACATAACTACATAAATATGAATTTTATTAAAGTAAGTTTATGAACAAAATCCGATTGTAAGCGAAGTATTTTTACTAATAAAAATACATAAATGAACATGTAAAAAGGATATATATTAACAACCGATTTCCACGGGCATCGAACGCAGAACCACGAAGCGTTAGGCCGGTAACTTACCAACTCGGATACCGATTGGCTTGCGGAGGATGTCGTATTATAAGCTTATATATAGGATGCAAAATCTTTAAAAATTCATATCTCCGAAAATAAGCCGCATTGGCACGAATGCCGAGACACGTATTTCCTTATTTTAGCTCTGCTTTTGTAAAAAAAAAAATTCATCAAAATCGGCGGGGCACTCACTGTGGGTTCTCCTTGTGAGTGGTTTCAAACTTGGAGCACCCAATTCTTGATAAGCATGAAATACAATAATACCACAGTTGGCACCAGTAGCGAGTAGAAATTGTATTGGCTTCCCGTTTACTTAAATATTGACTATGAATTCGTCCTTAGGCCTCTCAACTTCCTCCACTTGCTGCTCAGATTCAGAGGCTTCGTTTGTATAGGTGCTAGAACCTGAGTGAGATGTAGAATTACGCATGTCTCTGTTCTTCGAACGCATGTAGTCAAATTTGCGTCCTTGTCGTTGCTGTCTACTTTATAATGTACGCCTCTTTGCTTGACATGCTGAAACTAAGTGACCTACTATACCACAGTAATAGCAAATGGCCTTTGCATGGCGGCATTCTTTAGGTTCATGTGTAATGAAACAAGATTTGCGATTCAACCACTTAGCATTGTCTCAAGATTGACCATTATAGCTTTCACGTGACTTTACTAAAAATTAACTATCGTAACTTTCATATGACTTTGTTAAAGATTGAGCACATAATTTTTTCACCTGAATTTGTTTTGGATCGCTTATTTTTGTACATGGGTCGCATCTGATTTATTTCGTGTGATCCATCTCTGCTTAATAATACACTGTTTCCTACTTTCGTCGATTCATAAAGTGATGCGATCGACATAATTTTCTCCAGGGAAGGGTCTTCAGTTGCTAATGCGGCATTGCGCACGGCTTCGCAAGGAGTATGGCGTAATATCATATCACGAATATTTTCATCCACTATAACTTGACTGCAACCGTCCTTTGGACATACAAAGTGACAGTCCGTAGCCAAACCTCAAAGGTCTGCTACGCAGTCTGCATGCGATTGGTTAAATTTCACATGACAGTTCCAGAAATTGTGAAGCTCAATGATTATGTGTTTCGATTTTCGAAAATGTGCCGAGAGCTTTGAGGTAAGTACGGTGAAAGTGAATGATTTTAGATTTTCGGCACCACGAAATTTCTGCAATAGTTCATAAACATAGGTGCCAGCCCAAGTAAGAAAATACGAACATTTTAACCTGTTAACCGGGGAATAAAATTTTGTGAAACTCGTTTCACACTGAGGACTTTTTTTCGCAGTGATAAGTAATGTCATCACACCTCAAGTAATAAAAGAAAATTGTTTTTAACTTATTGATTTTTTTTATTTCCACAAAAAAATTTATGATCTTTAATATATAAATCAAGTATTTTCAATGTTCAAAGAATTAATTTGCAGTATGATACTTCTTGAGCAATGTGGCATACAAAAGTAACACTACAGTCAGGACACCAGAATCTCGATTCTCTTCTACTACCTTTTGGTAGTATATATTTTGGCGCAGTATAGCCCAGATGCTCTTGCGCCATAAAAAAGCCAAACAAACAAACATTTTGAATGACACAATTTGCATCTCCTGGTTACACTTACTCTTGAAGAGTTGGGTGGTATGTAATCCGCAAAATGTCTCTCAATAAGTCTAGATGGTTTTGGTGTTTTTTTCTTGCGTCTATAATATCATCGTCTTCTGATTCCTCCTCATCCAGTCCATCCGTAAAAAAGTCGTTATCGCTTTCTTCTGAATTGCTACTGCTGCTTATAATTCTACATCGCTTACCTGACCTCCCGGGCAATATTTCACGGTCACTCTCGAGCAATTCAAAAATATTTTCTTTTTCAAAATAACGTTTAGCCATATTTTGAAGAAAATAACAATTACTGAAATCACTAATATGTAAAATACTGAAATGCAGACTAAAATGAAGCCAAATTGTGCAAATTCGATTCACAATGTATAAGCGGACAAGAGCGTGCACAGACCGATTGTTCGCGAATAGCGCTCAAGCGCCAGATTGCAAAAACATGATTGTACATGTTCATGACTCGTCAACAATAGGATGCCATATAACCACGCTAGGATTAAATATATAAGAACTACATAAAACGTAATGCGTTCAACATAATACGGTTAATTTCAATGACGAAAAATGTCGTCATTCGCATTTTGGTAGTCTTCTGGGCATGACGAAAAATGTCGTCATTCGCATTTTGGTAGTCTCCCGGGTATGACGAAAAATGTCGTCGTTCGCATTTTGGTACTCTTCCGGGCATGACGAAAAATGTCGTCATATCCAGTTAACAGGTTAATTTGTCATCCAGCCAATTGTGAGCTGCAAAATGACGATTTAGTCGTTTAGAATACAGTTCCTAATTCTCAAATTCGGTAAATTCTCGAAATGATGGAACGTTTACATCTAAAGGCTGGGATACTGCGTCACCAGCATCAGTTGTAGAAGCAGTGGTTGATCTAACCATTAACGCCCCAAACCACAATCGTTTTTCCTCTTTCTGTTGGCGAAATTCTCTCACATGTTTTTCTTCCTTCCATTCGAATTATACGTTCCATCATAAACGTCATGTTTGTTCAGCACTTAATGTAGAAGTATCAGCGGTAGACATTTTGAAATTCGTGCAGAAAAATGCGTGCGTAAAATTGAAATTGACTTACCAAATGTTCACTTTTGCAGTAATTAAATGAAAGCTCAATGTAGCGGAAAGAGTTGCGTCCCCGTCGCCAAACTATTATGACTTTGGGTTGGAATTATTAGCGAGTGATAAAACACACGTCTTGACTAAACGGCAAACGATTATCAACTAACTTTTATTATAGAATTGAAACACAACTACACCTATTGTTGGTGTTGCCATTGACAGAAAGTGAAAATAATAATAATACAATGAAATAAGTACTGCGATGAATAAATTTGACACCCACGTTTACGCCCATACTAGAGCTTTTTTCGTTCTTGGAGAAAAAGAGACGCCGTCCCCATCCTGGATTCGAACCAGGGTCCCTCCGTTTAGCCCGGAGTGTCTTGGACCGCTAGACGAATGAGGACAGGTAATAACGCTCTCTTTCTCCGTATGTAAAGATGTAAGATATTATTACCCTCCGCAGGGATAACACAATTGCCAAATAATGGTCAACACACAAAGCCTCCGGGGCGAGATTTTTGTGAGTTTTTCGTGGGGGGATTTTTATTGCGATAAATAAATTTAACACCCACGTTTACGCTCATACTACAGCTTTTTTGGTATGGAGAGAAAAGGAGATATTGTCCCCGTCCTAGACTCGAAGTAGGGTCCCTCCGTTGAGCCCAGAATGCCTTAACCGCTTGACCAACGATGATAAGGAATAACGCTCTCTTTTGCCGTATATGAGGATGTAAGATATTATTACCCTTCACAGGGATAACACAATTGCCAAATAATGGTCAACACACAAAACCACCGGGGCGAGTTTTCGTGAGGGATTTTTATTACGAATTAAAAATTTGACACCCCGTTTAATAAGCACTGTTGTCATACAAATTATAAATACAAATCAAATAAAATAATAACGCAAAGAAACAATTAACATGTATACAGCCCGTAATGCGAAGCCACTACATATATATATTATATATAAGTCATTAATTTATTTTTAATTCCGTGTATGTTTTTTTATATCAACATTACACTACCTCTATTGCCCATATTTTATAATAGTCCGCTTCATCGTTTTCCAGCACTCGATATTCATTTTCTTGATCATTTGGAAAGCTACAAATTGTTGTTTCGCTGCGTGTGTGTGTGTGTGTGTGTGTGTGTTTGTTTGTTTGTTTTTTTTTATGGCGCAAGAGCATCTGGGCTATACTGCGCCAAACATGGTATGTGTGTGTGGAGGTGGGTGTGTATGTGTATATATATACATATACAGTAGGACCGTGATTAACCGAAATAAATAGGCTGACCCCATTTCGGATAAACAAATTTTCGGATAATCCGAAAATTCAATTTTTAGTGTAAAGGTGGAAAGAAACTACATTTACCTAAAAACACATTAATTATATATCTACCACTAAATCATTATGTTAATAGTGAAAAAGTTACAATATGTATCTATGTATTAATTAAATATTAATTTTTGCTGCTATGGAAATAGTTCAATATCTTTGTTTGAACATCACCTAAGTCTTTTTTAGCCGCCTTTGTCTCTCCATCGTTTAATTAAAAGCACGTCTGCTGGTGAAGACTCTTCGCTGTTTTCAACGAAACGTGAAGCAATCTGTGGTAACAAAGTCGAATTTTACTGAAGACAGGACTGCTTTAAAGTAAATGCCTTTTACTTTTAGGAAAGAAAGAAAAAGTAACAAGCAAGTGAAAGAAAATCGCCTAAGGTCGATATTTAAATTTAGCGGGTTTCAATTAACATTAATTCGCGGCTCTCTAATTCGCGACCCTCTAATTGGCGGTCCTCTAATTAGCGGCCCTCCAATTGGCGGCTCTCTGATGCACGGCCCTATAATCAGCGACCCTCTGATCAGCGGCCCCTCTAATTCGCGACCATCTAATTGAACTCTCCAATTGGGGCCCTCTAATTCCAGACAATCTGACGGTCCTCTAATTTGCTACCCTCTAATCGGCGGCCCTCTTATTGGTGGCCCTCGAATCGGCAGCTATCTAATCGACAACCCTCTAATTCGAGACCATCCGACGGCCCTCTAATTGGCAGCCATCTAATCGGTGGCGCTCTAATCGGCGGCCTTGTAATTGGTGGCCTTCCAATCGGCGACCCTCTTATCTATCGACGGCCCTCTAATTTGTGGCTATCTAATTTGAGGCCCTCTAATTCTAGAACATCAGGTGTCCCTCTAATTGCCAGCCCTCTATTCCGCAGCCCTCTAAACGGCGACTCTCTAATCGGTGGCCATCTAATTGGTGGCTCTCTAATTGGCAGCCCTCTAATTTTAAACCATCCGATGGTCCTCTAAGCCGTGGCCCTTTACACGTCGACCCTCTAATCAACGACCCTCTTATTGGTGACCATCTAATTGGAGGTTCTCTAATTGTCGGCCCCTAATTCATGGCCCTGTAATTGATAGCTCTCTAACTGACAGCCCTCTAACAGCCAACTCTCTAATCGGCGACACCCCAATTATCGGCCATCTAATCGCAGCCCTTTGATGGCCCTCTACTCGGCGACCCTCTAATCCTCAAGTAACTCGGTAGATTTGTAACGTTAACAATAGCCATCATTATTGCATTTACGGAAGACCTTTGCCTTGTCCTTTTCATTGCGTATAGACAGGCAGACAGGAAAGCCAAAAGCAATAGCGGGTTCAATATCTATTGAAACCCGCTAAAAAAATAAATTGAACACATGTGAAATAGGAAAAGTTCACATACAACTTCCCGGAACTGCCTGTTCTGTTTCATTTCTTTAAAGGTGAAATCTCTTAAGGGCCGATCTTAGCACTTGACCCAAATCCCGTAAAATTTTCGAGACCAAAGATAGTTTTAATGTCCTCCAGAAAAGATTTGTTTTGTGTAGTCAATTCTTGTAACTTGTGTATTGCAGATGATGCCTAATTTTGCAGTCTTGTATGTTCATGGTTTGTTTTCACAACCAGCCTCTGCTTAAATTAAAATTAAAATAGGATTGACTGGGGCATTGACTATGGCCGTTACTGCGGAGGATCGATGTTTGTGCGTGCTATTCTGGGACCGGTCTCCGCCTTTCCTTGCGGATTGGTCTTTGTTTCCAGGGTCGTGCGGACGTCCTTTGTTCTGCTCCGGGCTGCTAGGCCAGTCTCTGTCCGCATGAGGCGCCGAACGCCTTTGGAAAGCGTTCATAGCCCGCGGATGGGACACCAGCTCGGCAGCCTGGTGTAGGATGGATGGCGGCTCTTTCGCTCTGGTTGCAGGGCCGGTTCGTACCCAATTAACGGTGACCGGTGGGCTCCTGTGGGAACATCGGCCGGCTACGGAGTGTTCTTCCGTGCCATCCATCTATTTCAACCACTCCTCGAGGTGGATTGATCGTGGATGGTTTTCGGAAGACGTTAAATGACGATACTAGTGTGAGTGTTCGCCAGTACGGATCGACAATCTCCCACATAACCCATTAGCTGTCAAGTTATTTGACGTTAATACCTGTCTGGGATTACAGCGCCGCCATTCGACGGCCACCCTTTCCATTAATTGTCTGCACCTACTACTACTAGAAAACAAATACGAACGTGTTTGCTGAAAATATTCGGTATCAACTTACCAAAGTAAGAAAAAATAAAGCAACAGGCCATTTCGGTTAACCCAGATTTCGTCACAGGAAAATATCAACTACAATAATCATATAATAGTTATTCAAATGAAAATGAGCCAAAGGGCACAACAAATAGATTTTTTGAGCATCGTCGAAACAAAACGTAAATAGTACCCCTGTACTGATATTTTTGCGGCATTGGAAAGTGGCGATGCCATTATATGACGACAAGTGCCGCCTGCCTTTGTTCAAGCCGTAATACATGTTTTCCTTCCAAACAGTCATGTTGAAATCAACGAACGTTGGACAACGGATACAAACAAGTTCACGAAAATCAGACTGCCCTTCTTTTTCGACCTCAAGATTTAAACAAAGATTTAAACACGAAGGTAATTTTTGTGCAGGATTTGAACTATACCAGGGTATATTTACTAAAAATGATCTCAAATTCCATGAACTTGTTCATGGAATGAAAGAAGTACGTTATTGGGGAATGTTACTTATACTAATTTAGTGTGTAACGAGATTACGAAACACATAAAATATGCTAGAAAAATAACATCATTTTGTTTATTTCTTTAAAAAAACACACACCATCAAACAGTTACGCCAAATACTCATGAATAATCATAATAAATAATAAAATGAAGCTCTTAAAACAATGCTTTTTAAAGGGTATGATAAATGAGTATCTGTTATAGAGTAGTAGTTGCATTCTAAGATGATTTGGTAGTATTAAGATTCTAGGATGATTATTATTGTTATGATTCTAAGATGATTTAGTATTGTTAAGATGCTAAGAGGATTCAGTATTGTTAAGATTCTAAGAGAATTTGTTATTAAGAGTTGAAGATAATTTAGCATTGTTAAGGTTCTAAGATGATTTAGCATTGTTAAGATTCTAAGATGATTTATTATTAAAGTTTTAAGATGACTTATTATTAAGATTCTGAAATGATTTGTTGTTAAGATTCTAAAATGATTTATTGTTAAGATTCTGAAATGATTTGTTGTTAAGATTCTAAAATGATTTATTGTTAAGATTCTACAATGATTTATTATAGTATTAAGATTCTAAGATATGTAACATTATTAGAATTTTAAATGTTTTAATGTTAATAAGATTCTAAGATATGTAACATTATTAGAATTTTAAATGTTTTAATGTTAATAAGATTCTAAGATATGTAACATTATTAGAATTTTAAATGTTTTAATGTTAATAAGATTCTAAGATGTTTTAATGTTGTTAAGATTCTAAGATGGTAGAGTTAAAATTTTAAGACGTTTATTAAGGTTCAAAGACTATAATCTTAGTAATGTTAAATTTCTGCCGGAACCTGTTAAATAACTACTTTTTGTTTCAGTACTATCCATTATTGTAAAAATAAGCGTTTTCTTCACTTTGACTCAACAAGTATTGTTTGTTTGTATTCATTAATACAAAGAAAGCTAAGATCGTGTGCGTGCTGGCTAGAACCTACATTTTTTCCAGAGATTCTTACCTCTTTTGCTTACAAAATTAAACCCCGAACTACGAATCCGTCAGAAAAAAAACCAGCAAGCACTGGTACCTTCTGAAAATAAATTCGGGTTATTCTCATAAAAGCCAGACGTAGAATCACCAGTGCCGGATTAAGGCTTTTATGAACCCTATACAGGAAGAATAGAATATTACCCTCGCGATATTCAGTCCATAAATCATGAGTTTTTCTTTGAAGTTCGCTATCTTCAATATTCAGGTTCATAGATAATGAAATTTTCTTATGCATGTGTAAATAAACAAGATTAAAACAACGTTTGAACTTAGATGCGATAGTCTACCCCAGCCTACTGGGCCTATGTATCAATCCAGCATTGCTGGTCATGGCATTGGTTTTACTACTGCGTCTCAGGGTGTATACAAATACAGACACAACATAAAATGTCAGTAAAGATAATTCTTATCCTAAAATATTGTCCCAAAAAAACAATAAAATCAAAGCAATAATCTAAATGTAAGTTATTGCTTGATTAAAATTTAATATCGCTCACGAACATCCTAGAAACTGTTATTAACCCACGCTATCGATTTTCAGGCTTCATTTATATCCGCAAAAAGCCAACCTTTTATTTGAATGCCACAACTTCAAGTAAACGTAAATATCTACCTTTACATTCAGACTAGTTAACAAAGCTAATAAGTCTCGTATAATTTGTAGACCCTTTAAAATTTTCGATTTCAGAAACCTAACTTCGCTCCAAGCAACTGCTATAATTGAACGAACCTCGCTTACTTCAAAGACGCTATGTTCTAATGGTACTGGGTTTACTAATTGCAGCATTTGTTTAAAAACCAAGAATACACTATCTCCTAATCCTAATATTATAAACAAACTGTAACTAATTTAGGTCGACGAGGAAGTAATTTAGTGACTAAAGGCCCCTAAATTGCAAATTTAAGAACCCAAGAGAAGCCCTAGACTGTTAATAACTCGCTTAATTTAAAAGCCTGAAGTTCACGCTGATGCTGTTCATCATGTTTCGGCAAGCTAAACAATTTTCTTGCTAATAAATATTAGCGTTTACTTAAAAGGAACCCATTTATCATTATATGAAGGCAAATATGTAATTCTCATTATAATAATCATTATATATATTTTGATGCCTGCGGCTCCGTCGCTACACATTGCCATGAGCGTCGTTTGGGGAGGGCAGGGGGTCAGTTGCCCCCCCCTCTCTAGAATTGAAATATATGCAATATTTTTAATACATTAAAAGGTTAAAGTGGTTATTTGCTTCGGGTTAACATTGATGAAAAAATGCCCCCGTAATTTGCCTTGGCGACGCCCTTGCACGTTGTATATATGGAAAAAAGGCGATACAGTTTCACTCTTTCAAAATACATTCCTCTGCTTATTAGACTCCCTTGTGCTGGTAAAAAAAAATCCACCAACTCCCATTTTCTCTCATTTTAACGAAAGTAAAAGGATTTTCACGGAAGCCAATTTGTTGATACCAAATTATGACATTTAGATATTACCATTCGTATCCGACTTCGATCAACTCCGGTCGTCCCTATCCCTTAGAGTTTATCCATTTGCTTTCGTCGAATCATCTCTTCGCCAAGTCTCTTTTTTTTTTTTCGACAAAATTTTAGCAGCTCAGCCAATTTGTGGAAAGCTGTTTCTTGGAAAATATGTTTCTAACGAAACCTAAACGTCGTACGGCGCCAAAGAGCGAGCATAGTAAAATGTATGAATAACAGAAAACCACAGTTGGCGAAGATTTTTTAATGTCATCGAGGTACTATAAAATATATTAAAAAATCATTTAAACGGATATGAAACAGGTTCTCGGAACTAGGAGCATGATTACAAATGATCGCTATGACTCGTGCTACCAGTTGATACTTAATTGCTTCCCTCTTAAACGATATTTTAAAATCTTTCAAAATTACAGTAACATTCTGCCTTCTGAAATTTAAAATGCTCATTGAAGAAATATTTGCCGGTAGAGTGTTGCATCCTAATTATTTATTTTTTTTTTAGAAAAACATTATACCGGCCGTATGTATTCGAATAGCTATAATGGAGTTGATTTGTATTTAAGCGAGAAAACGTTCGAATGCTCGAGAATAACTTTAATACGATGCAAAATAACACTCGTAAGTTGAATCCTTTAACTTGTGTGTTATTTGTAAACTAAATGGTCTTCAAATGCGTTTTACCCTTGAAATTTCGTTTAATGCGTGTGTTTTCAAAACTCACAAATTACAAAATTTGTGTATAGCTTGTTTAAATATACGTATATACACATGTACGATGAACATATGTACAATAAAAGGGCGTATTAAATCATAATCAATTACGGATGGGTCACTCCATCTTCAACGCAGAGCAGAACGTCCCATTTTCTCACACATCGATTCATTCACCAGTATATAGTACTTTTTAAATGACCTGATTTCCTACTAAGCTGCGTTTTTTTTTTAATTGCATTTCCAATAACACGAGAAAAGATGTATAAAAGTTCGTTGCTTCCTTGAGGACTTTAAAATTCACCATTTTTGTTTTATTAATTAAAGTGCCGACGCTTTTGTTTTAATAGGGCCCAATATACAGATCGATCGTTTGTTTAGTTTTACGTCCCAGAACTGTTTAAGTCGTTTGAGACGTGATCTGTAAACTACGAATAACCTTGCTCTCCAGAGAATCGAACCCGAAACTATGCAGTAAGAAATGTATACATGCAGCATTTTATATGACTCGAGATAGAAATAATATTAGATTTTTATTATATATATATATATATCAGTGGCGGCGCGTGGCAATATATAAGTGTGCGCATGAAGGCTAATTCACCAAAACACATCAATTTATGGCCTATACTCGTCAAGAAACTGGTTTTTAGCTCATTCAGTAAATAAGAAAGAAATTTAAGGTAACTTTGGGTTTTGGTGAATTGGCTTCATGCACATACCCTAAAATCTCGCCACGAGCCGCCAATGAGATATATATATATAAGTGAAGACCCAAAATTTTCTCCTTCGTATGAGAAATTTACCTTCTAAAGGCAATAGCCAAGGCTACATCAGTTACTCAACGATTAGCGAAGCAGCTCTTTGATGTCTTTTACCAAAGATAGAATCCATGCTTCACCTTGGTTAGTGTCACTAAAATCCAGATATAGTCCCATTCTTGTGTCATTAAATATAGAACCACTTGTTATTTGTCGTTCTGCTCTGAAATCTTGATGATATGCCCATGTTCAAGGAGAGATCGGAAATAATTTTGGGACTCAGATCGCGTGTAGTTACTCGCGGCCACGAATCTCGTCCTTGCTGCAGCCACTTATCGGAACCTGACGTGCTGGCATAAAGCCAGAGCACATCATCCTGAACCATGAATTCACGTGAAATTACAGAAAAATCCATTCCACAATCCTTTCCAAAACTATCGATGATTGCTTGGAAGGTTAGCTCGCTCAGTGGGCGATGGAATTTGTTCATCAACTGTACCCTAACTCTAAAAATGAACGTACTGCTTTTAAATAGAAATCTCCAAAAGAAAAGCATGAAGTATTCCGAGGAATTGAAGCCAAACTTGAATTTTTACCTCTTAAGCGGAAGTGAAATATTTCTTTATATTCTGAAGCGTTCATGCGATTAATAATAATGATAAACAAATAAATAATGCATAATGAAAACAGATGTTATGGAGGATGCACTTTACAGGAGTCTTGAAAGGAGACACGCCCAACTTTTATAAATACAATATTTTGACTTTTTAAAAGTATAATGATATATGTAAGTTTGTACGTATTTTTGTGGGTGTGCGTTGCAAACAATGCACTCAATTGTGCACATACATAAATAAATGAGAAGATTGGTTTTCTTCAGAATGTGAGGAAAGAGATATGAGAACAATATATCAGGAGAGGTCTGTTTCCGTATGTCTGTTCCTGTGTAAATTAAGGGGTTGTAATTTGATTTCATGTAGCACGTACAAACCAGCATTTAATCTATTTTTAAAATGATTTGGAAACACTGATTTTATTTTGAATTTTATCCATTAAATCGGTAACAATGTATTATTATACCTATTTCTATCAAATAATTCAAGCAGCAATTACTCTAGATGAATGGACTTAATTAACCCTCTGAGTGCTTCAAAAATTGCATATATTTTTATTACATATTTCAAATCTATATGCATTTGAGAGTTAAAATATGTAGCACATTTTTGTAAACAAGATTTTTTTAATATAAATTTCGTGCATAAGAACAGGCTTTCATAAAAATCAATTTTAAGAGTAATCGTTTAAATTCAAAAATTCTGAAAATAAATCTTGATTAAATTACGGTTTACTTTATAGAATACAAATATAAAGCATGTATACTAATAAAAATCACTCGCTGAACGTTTCCTACAAGCCATATTCTGGATATAAAAAACGATAATAACGGGAGCGCTTGCAAAATCAATTAGTGAACTCTATATAAATACGAAAATGTAGGCGATAATAACTTTATTTTTTGACAAAAACAAGACTCAAAATCTAAATATTGTAGAAAATGCATTACCGACAGTTAAACGGTGGAGAAGCGGGATGCGCTTTTAAATAGATGGAAAAATTGCACACCCGCGGAAATCGCGGAATGAGCAAATTTTGTTACTTTCATGTTGCCCATGGAAATCGTGGGATAAGCAGTCAGAGGGTTAATAAGCCGCAATTATATACAGATACGAATATATTTTTTTTTTTCTAATAAATCGTATAAAATATACTTTTGCTTTTTTGGCAATGGAACCACTAATACCTTCTGCTGTCGATTGACTTGATGCGTGAATTTTTATTTCGCATTGATTTTTATTTATCAACTGTTATTTGACGTAGATTTTAATTTATAATAGGGTGTTTACCATTATGGCAAGTGGCACGTTACTACTATTGATGAAAAGCTATGATGTTGCTTTCTTACTCCCAATCTGATTCCAAGATTAAAGCTGCTGTTCAACGCAATGCATGATTCTTGCAAGTGCATTATGCATTATATCGAAGAGCGGAAGATTGCGATGTTACTAACAAATAACTGATTTTTTGTTAAACCACCATAGTAAAAAATAATTAACAAAAATATCACAAAACTTTTAATACTGCAAATTAACAAGTAACGTTGTTGCTTATCTCCCATAATGGTGAGAGCAAACACGAACGCAAAAACGAATAAGGGAATGCGACAACATGCTTTTAAACTTTTCATCTTTAGGCAACATGCTTTTTAAAGTTCACGTTTGCGCAGCATACATGCGCCAGCTACTACAGAGTTCAACGAACGCTTGGAGCGGCGAACTAAATAACTAGTCGATATAACATCGATATTATAGGTTCAATCGCATGCTACAAATTTATCACATAATCGCCGACTGCCGTCTGGGCTTCGCAGTTATATATCAGGAAGGTATATATAAGGCCCATATCTAGTGCACTATATAGTGGGGCTATTCTCTAGATGGTACTCTCCAGGCTGGCAAGGCTATCTTCAAAGCCCAGACGGCAAACGTCGGCGATTATGTGACAAATTAAAATCAACGTCAAATAAAAGTTGATAAAGAAAAATCGATACGAAATAAAAATTCACGAATTAAACTCAATCGACAGCAGAAGGTATTAGTGGTTCCATTGCCAAAAAACAAACGTATACCCCGTACGATTCATAAGAAGAAAAAAAATATATATATATATTATATTTCTGATGAAAAGTTCGTTGTATGATTATGATGCTATATATATCAAGAGGACAAAGTCCCTATTTTCACAGCTCACATCGATCAGGACTAGTTTTTTTGAGCGCCGAGATGAAGTTTCACATCTGCCATGGCTTCCATAATCGCCTAATCTCAATATTATTGAGCACTTGTGGTCAGTGTTGCAAATGTTCGAACATACTATCCACCTCCATCATCGTCATTACAGGAACTTGACATATATATATATATCATCATCATATTCAACCATTATCTATCCACTGCTGGATGAAGGTCTCTCCAAATGCTTTCCACACAAGTCTATCCTGAGCAATTCGCTTCCACGTCACCCCAACCTGTTTTCTTATTTCATCCACCCATCTAGTTTGAGGACGTTTTCTAGGTCTTCGGTGGTCTCTTGGAATCCAGTTCAGAATTTCTGTTGTCCATCGTTGATCAGTTCTTCTTGCAATATGCCCAGCCCATCGCCATTTCAGCCCTTTTACTTTAACAATGATGTCCTCTACTCTAGTTTGCTCTCTCACCCAAGTGTTTCTTTTTCGATCTCTCCTAGTTATTCCAAGCATGCACCTCTCCATGCTCCTTTGCGTTGTCTGTAACTTTCGTATTGCTCCAACTGTTAGACTCCATGTCTCTGATCCATAAGAGAGGACTGGCAATACACACTGGTTGAAGACCTTTCTTTTTAGACACAAAGGCAATTTCCCCTTCAGGATAAAACTGTTTCTTCCAAATGCACTCCAGCCAAGTTTAATACGTCTGTTGAGTTCTTTCATAATGTTGCCATCCATTGAAATCAGCTGGCCAAGGTAAATATATGAATCAGCAATTTCTAGCTCAATGTTGTCAACTTGTATTTTTGTTTCCTCTACGAAATTATTGAACATGATCTTAGTTTTTTGTAGGTTCATCTTGAGTCCAACTTCTTTACTTCTAGTTGAGAGCTCCTGTACCATGTCTTGGAGTTCTGATGGGTTCGTTGAAAAAATAACAATGTCATCAGCAAACCGCAAATGATTTAAATATTCACCATTTATTTTTATTCCCTTGTCATTCCAATTTATCTGCTGAAAAATCATCTGTAAAGCTGAAGTAAAAAGTTTTGGAGAAATGGTATCTCCCTGCCTCACACCTTTACCAATTTTGATAGCTTCGGTATCTTTATGTAACCGAAATTTTGCACTTGCATTTTTATACACACGTTTCACCATGTCAATGTACACTTCCTCGATGTCTGTTGATCTTAAAGAGTTGATGACTGCTGATGTTTTAATAGAGTCAAAGGCAATCAAGACAGCATTCTGTGCAGTTGTAAGTAAACTGTGTCAGAGATGACAGAATATCAGTGCAGCCAAATTGTTGGAGCTCATATAGTAACCAAGCTTCCGTAACCAAGGTAGCAGAAGTTTTTAGCGTATCACGAGGCACAGTATCCAAGATGATGACTGCGTACAGTAAGACTGGAAAAACCGCATCTGACAAACACCAGTGTAGGCGGAAATGTGTGTTGAATGACAGAGACTGACGAACGTTAAGGTTGTGATAAAAAATCAGAAGTCTACAGCTGCAAAAGCAACTACTGAGATGAATATCGTGCTCATAAACACTATCAACGTCAAAACAGTACGAAGGGAACTGCACAAATGGACAAACTATCATTCCAAAATCACTCACTAGTGATCAAAATGCTATTAAGAGGAGACAGCGGTGCCACATTTGTAAAACCTGGGCTATGGATCAATATACAAAAGTCATTTGCTCTGATAAGTCAAACTCCATACTCTTTCTAACATCTAGCCGAATTTATGTCTGGAGAATGCCATCCTAAGCTTACAATCCCAATTGTTTGCTACCAAAAGTGAAA
Organism: Dysdera silvatica; assembly: GCA_006491805.2. Taxonomy (NCBI): domain Eukaryota; kingdom Metazoa; phylum Arthropoda; class Arachnida; order Araneae; family Dysderidae; genus Dysdera; species Dysdera silvatica. The sequence continues at coordinate 159,606,741 of QLNU02015360.1, read as the reverse complement.
CATGGCAAGGGTTCCATCACTATATGAGCAGTCACATCATTGTATTCTACCATACCCATCATTGTCCTACAAGTAACGTCATTGCCAACGACTACATGACCATTTTGTGTGACCAGGTCCATCCCGTGATGGAAAATTCGTTCTATGATTGTGATGCTATATATCAAGAAGACAAAGCCCCTATTTCCACAGCTCTCATCGACCAAGACTAGTTTTCTGAGCACTGAGATGAAGTTTCACATCTGCCATGGCTTCCATAATCGCCTAATCTCAATATTATTGAGCATTTGTGGTCAGTGTTGGAGACAAATATTCAAACATGCTATCCACCTCCATAATCTTCATTACAGGAACTTGCCAATATTTTCAAGAACAATTGTACAAGATTCCCCTGAAAACTATACAGGACCTCTCCATTATCATTTTAAGAAGACTGCAAGTAGTTCTGAATGCCAAAGGTGGACTTACACCATATTAGTCAAGATAATATGATTTTTTCAAGATGTTTCCATATTTTTGTCCAACCCCTGTATATATAGCGAGGCTACCCGAATCATTTCCGATAGTTTTTCCCCATTTTTGCGCTGCTGGAAAAGAAATGATGTTGCCAGAGTAACAGCGCGAAAGCCTATTGAAAGGGTTGCTATTTTCATGGCGTGCTTTTCCATTTGGAAAACAATGAATTTGACAAACAAATGATTACAATTGAAGTATCTTCGAATGTATTTTAACTAAAACTTATACAAATAATGTACAAAAAAGTTGAATAACTAATAAATTAATTCCTTTGTTTTAAGATCTTTAAATTGAAGCAATAGTTTCAAAAATTACTTATTTAAAATGGTACAGTGCTTAGTTATACAAGACTAGATTTGGCTTGACTCAGGTTTTTGCACTACTTTTCTAAGTCACGAACAGTTTTGTAATGTGCTTCTGCTGGCTCAAAATTCATGAAAACGCATCCAACTACATTTAATGCTTTCAGGTCTTCTATCCGAGTTATAATAGACCCCGTTTCAAATTCACGGTCACTCCTACAGTCATCCCTTCCTACAGCATTTGAATGCAACACTTGAAACACGATTTCAGGTATGGAAGCTTCAGGGTTTGTAGAAACATCATCGCCAATTGTTGCATATAACTCAATTGCCATTTCAGCAAGAATACAAGTACAGTCGCGATTCCGTAAATGTTACGCAAGCTCGGGAATAGGCACGTCATTATCGTCATCGGAGTCCGATGTTTCACAATTTCCCCGGAAGCGTAAATAAAGTCCGAATGTTTGAAGCAATTTAAAATGGTCTTCTTTGATATTATATTTCAAGATCTGTCGATGTAACATAGGGCATCTAATACAGGCAAATGAAAGTTTTTTTTGTTTTGTTTTTTTTTGCTTAATTGCAACAAACATGTCCTTCATGAGTAAGGTGACCATATATGCGGGTGTAAAAATTAGAGATTGGCTATATATATATATATGGGACAGTTTAACACAAAATTCCTATTAAATCAGCAAGGACTTCTAAAAAGTGACCATATAAACAGGGTGACCTTAAAAGCGGGTGACCATATAACGAGTATTGACTAAATAAATTGAAATAAATTTCGTAAAATCGAAATGTTACGAAATAATTTAATTATAGAAAGATTAAGTATGCTAGAGAGAGTTAAAATTGGTAAAGAAAAAATGCCTAAACTTTTGGATGCATCAACGGTAGTCCTCCTTCAAGAACAAAGACTCCATTGCGCTTCTGAAGAAATACCGTACTGCTGCTGATGTATCTAAAAGCATGGATACTATCTCCCTTTGCAACGTTTACTCAGGGTTAAGTTTCAAGGCGAATCTATCTATCGAATTTTACAAATAAATATTTTTCAAGTTTTATTGTGTTTTATTTTTAATTATATTCCATGTGTAATCCAAAAATCTTTCAGGGAGGGTGATTTGTTTCCGATTCCTATTTTTAGCCAAGTGTCCGGTACTTTTCATTTCATTTTTCAAGATATATTCCTGGCAAAAGGTGGGGCGATCGCCCCCCCGCCCCACTTGGATCTACCAGTGTTTGCACTTGACTAATATTCCTAATTTTTCAAATCAAACATTTTTTTTCATTTAACGAAAACCAAAAATGAGAGTAAGATATATTTTGTATACAGGCACAAAATGTATATATTGCCGCGACTTCTCAACATTTATTGCATTGGCGCAAGGGGTGTTGATGGGGGTTGTAACTTCGAACTTTCTGCGTATGCGTATGATTTATTTAGCCCTAAAATGGCACTCACTTAAGTAATGGCATTAGTTGTTAATGGACGGGTTTTCTCCCGATAGGCAAGTCTCAAAACGGAAATTTCATTGCCATTCAACGTGAAGTTCAAATGAGTGTCTATTTAGTCGCTTAGTTAGTCAATCATTTTTTTTATGGTGAAAATCTTCTCATTAGCGCTTTCAAATAACTTGAACGGGTCGTTGATTCGATAGTCGGGTGCGATTTCCCCAATACTTCCGGTCGAAGGAGCCAATCAGCAGCCGTTACTTCCGGCTGAGCGAGTGATGCTATTGAGAAAAAGGTCCCTGTACACCGGGTCATTAAATTCCCCATTTTTAAACCTTCCCCAATTTTTAATTTTTTCCTTACGAAGAGGGGTAAAAAATCGAGATCTAGAAGCTTAATATCGTATGTATAAAGTTTATATACGTACACAGACTTTGAAATACATATTATAATAAAAAACAAGTATTGTAAGTGTGACAAACAAAGACGATATGCGAAATCTATTCAAAGGGGGAATGTCAGTAACTTGTGGCGCCCTCTATCGTCTCCATGAGCAAGACGTAATTCACGGCACTGAGCTAAATTCGTGGTCTAATAACACCATTAAACGGGTTCGAAAATTGGTTTTTAAACTGTCTGAGCATCCTTCGAAAAATACCTTTCCCCTGAAAATAAATGTTTTATATATTATCATGAACAATATTCACTCGTGAGAAGGAAATTTGTTCTACGTTTATTCATAATTTTGGATACTAATACAGTAGAACCTCGTTTAACACAAATGCCCTGCTGCTGCGCTCTTCTTTTTTTTTTTCAGTAGGCACTCGCTCAATGTTGTCGTCAAAAACCTCATATTTGTTTTTAATATACTCCGGCTTTAAGAAAAGAACCAATATCGATTGTATGACCTTTTGGCTTGTTTGGGTGTCCGTATAATTACCTCATTTACCCCATGGGGTGTTCGAGAGAAGGTTTCTGTAACTGTACATTCTAAATACATTCACGAAGGCTTTCACGGCGTCTATTAATATACATTATAGAGTTTTTCTGGATATTCCGCCGCGTCTGTTTATTAAAAACACTTAACGTTTCACTCCGTGTTATGCGGGGCATCCTCAGAAGCAACAGCCGACCAAGTTTCCCTCTGTTCTGTCGCAAAAATTATAAAAAAAATATACCTTTCATATTTTAAATAATGTTTTTTTCCATCTACATCATTACATCTTTTCATTTAAGACATTTTTCATATACACTAAACCGTGAGACACAACAAATTGTAAAAATGTAAACTGTGGTCAGATTCTGCCTTCGTCTTTCATTGTTTAAGGGAAAGAAACCAAACCAGGAAAGAGTACCCGTGGAACTATTTAATACAGAAATGGCACGAATTAAAACTTGGACAGCCGACTACAGCTCCACATAGAATAGGACCTTGATACCTATGGCCATTAATGTTAATCGAAACACCCAGAAGAAATGGCCTCATGCATATTGACTATTCACAGTTCAAGAAGTGACTGGACTCCTTGTATGAACACTAGAGACTTCATTTTACAAACTCAATATATCAAGCTTTTCCAATCCAGTGGACATCTTCAAACAAGAACTTAGTTTTCTTAATAAAATATGCATCGAACTAATTCTCCTTTTTTCAGAGACAACAGGCATGACGGTGGACATAGCTACTAATTTGTGAAATTCTTGTTTTGATAAAAATGTTCAGTTCATTTTATTTATGTGTAATAATTCATGATATCGGAATTTCCTTTCAGTGCATTAACTTGTTCATGCACTTATGCAAAATAGGGTAATTTAATATTCAGTGAAAAGTATTTGGTTTTTACTATTCATACTACTGGGCAACCCAGTTGAATTACGTTCATTATTTTTTGCATGACTAATGTCCACTACTATTTACCTTAATTAAATTCTTTATTTTTATTCATCTAATAGTCTTCATTTTATTTTTTTTAATCCAATCAATTATTCTATTTTTTATTTATCTATTCTTTCGTCTATGGTTCGAGATTAGAAAATTCCTTTATCCTTTTACTTCCTTTCTTTGGTGGCCAAGGCATCATCATCATTACAGCATCAGCCAGTCTACGTTTCTCACCCCTCGCAATTAGATTTGCAAACAAGTAAGGAAGGCAAGAAATAGATGTTGCTATGCACTTATGAACCGAAAGCCTGGTCAGTTCCTGCAGCGACGTAACCACTTTGCAACAGAGGTCAAATAGGTCACCTCTGGCGTCATCAAATCGTACACTCGAGGAAACATACCTTTGTCCAGTACAACTTTGCCGACAACAGAAACGTGAAAGTGATACCTGAAAGCAAGTTGTAAATTTCGCCCAAATTCTGAGAAGTGACCAGCAATTTTGGTGAATGTTGGCGTTGGAGGGACATCAAAGAATTACGCCACTCACTTGACTCGTCCTGGGCTTCATTATAGAGCAACTCGTTCTTCTTGGTGGTGTGCTGGCACCATTTTTGGCGATCTCAGTACTTCTGTCTCCAAAGTTGGTCACCAAGAAAGTTACTCACTTTTCGCTAAACTGTTACAACATCAAGATGTCCACTTAAGTTTTTTTTTATATTTGGGTATTTCCCCCCTCACGTCCGTTGGACCCCCTCATGATGAATCAACCTAATAATGTAAGCATCCCTTTTCTTCTTTTCCTTATTTAATTACTAATTTTGGTGCCCTACCTAACTTTAATTTTATTTATTTAATATAACTATTAGTTTAATCCAACTCTATATATAATAATGTTCGTAACGTCAGTCAAGAATTTAAGTTGGGGGGTTCTACTTCAATAGGTTGATAATTAATTTGTTTGGTCAAACGTTTTATAAAAAAAAGTCTGGTTTTAAGTTATTCCCAGTACTGAAGTCAATTATTGCAAAATGGTATGATCTACCATTGTAAAGTAAATTAATATTGTGCACCAGAAATAAAGTTTATATTTCGCTACTAAATTTCTATTGTATAATTTGTGTTTCCTAGTTATATAATTCTGCAGTTTTTTCATAACCATGTTTAGTTAAGTAAATAGAATAAATTAGCTTCGGTCTTAATTTAGGACCCAAGTTCATTTATTAATTGGTTTTTTTTTTTCACCCTGGTTCCCTTTGCTTACCAGACTTGCGGTAACCTTTCTATCAACTATATGTTGGAAGAGAGGTTATTTAACACAACGCGTAATTTTTGCAAAAATTAATAATTGAAATCCACCCTATACGATCTCTTTGGTTTAAATAAAATAAAATAAATGTTTAACGTTGACATTTTCTCTCACTTTAGGTTCATTGCGAACCCAAACCAAAAGTAAATAACGAATCATAAAAAACCCCCAAAAAAACGGAACAAGTGGTGCCGTAACAGTTGGTACCGTGACGTCAAACAGCGTTATCGCTGTCAAAGGGAAACATGGAAGTTTATTTTTGGCTCTGGTCCACAATCAGTCCAGTAGTAATTTTTCGCTAAACGTGGTTGCTGCTGCAGTTGAAATTAATGAATTGAGTAATATAATTTTGAAATTGGGTACTATATTTTTGATATATATATATAAATTCGGAAGTAAAATGAGAATAATATAGTATTATTACAGAAATAAATTAAGCTCAGAACAGGAACTTGCCGTTTCGTTTCAACGTAAGTTTTGCATAAACAAGTATGTAACTTACTGTATGTGACACATGACGAAGTGATTTTTTTTTCTCTATAAATTTTTTTGGGTATGCTTTTAATTTTTTTTCCTTGCTTAAATCCCGTTTTCAATGGAAGTGTATGTATGTCACTACATCACAGAACACAAACAAATATCACAAATTCTTACAGCGTATGCAGTGAAAAAAAAAAGTTTGATTGCACAAAACTAATTTGGGTTTGGTAGTAAATTAAATTGGATCATTGCTAAGTAAACATACTTCTTGAAGTGATTGGTGAAAATAAATTCTCAAACATGACTTTAGGAGAGTCCACCTCAAACACCTCCTCCTTCCCACCTCATTTCCTTTTTGACTAATTGACCCATGTAGGGTCATTTTCTAGGTCATGCCATGTCTGGGTCTGTCATGTCTGGGTCTGCCATGTCAGAATTGGGGAGTCCTCGGAAAAATTCGAAGAAATTTCTTCATACTTGAAATGGAGTGAAGTACACAAAATTATGGCACTGAAACATAAATTGGTAGGGGAAGCAAGGGGAATTCTACGAGATAAAAGGGGCCAATCGTTTGAAAATCTGCGCCAAATGCTGATGGACAGGTATGCAGAGCAAGAAACACCCCAAACTAGTGCACACACTAAATTCGTATTATTCCGACACCTACCATCAATGACTGTTAGGCAATTTTTATTCAAATTGGAGTCATTGTCTTTCGATCTGTTCAAAAACGAGAATTTTAGCAGATCCTTCTGTAGAAAGGCTGAGATTAAATCTTTTGAAGGCTACGGCCATAGCCAACTTACGACCAGAGTTCAAAAGGGGGGGTTATTGTCAAAAACACTCGAACATTCAGCGAAGTCAAACAGTTTGCTACTTTGGAAGGAGAGGGCTTGGCTGCACTAAACAAAAACCCCTTCTTAAATGAAGTAACAACCAATACTTCACAAGTATGTAGTATCCGAAAGGAGGTAGAAGTGGAACAATTAAAAGAAAGCATAGGCACTCTCACAAAGCAGATGTAGACTTTGGTGGAAGAAATGTTAAAAATAAAAATAGCAGGAGAAAAGCCAAACCTCAGACCACAAGGTGACAGTGAAAGGTCTTTAAATCAAAATAGACCAATAGCAGTAGTGTGCCAATTGTGTAACAGAAGAGGTACATACTGCTCCTCTGTGTAGAGACAGAAGAGTCGGCAGTAATAGTGGTAACTATAGGCAGCAGTCGTATAGACCACGCTTTGAAAGAAACGATGAAAGAATTGAAAGCCAAAATACTAGGGCGGTATCAAAATGAACGCAGCCAAAATCAGAACCTGGGAAACTAATTCAGGGTGAGGGAGATTTTGTACATCCTACCCCCAATAATTGAAAGGAAAGTTCAATGGTACTACATGTTCAATACTCATAGACTCAGGCGCGTCAGTGAATGAATTCAAAAATCATTACTAGAAAAATGTAACATTCCTAGTCAAAACATCACCTCAGAAAACGTGAAAATAAAAGGGATAGGTGCTCAGTGTTTCTTTATGGCCAGAAAAGCGTGTATTACATTAGATTTAAATAGCCGTAATTTCTCAGCAAACTTATATGTTATGGATAAAAACTTCTGAAATACATATGAAGTAATCTTAGGAGTAGAATTCCTAAAAGAACACAAATTTGCTGTCGATTTCAGGCTAGGTAGATTATTTAACCCAAAAGTGAAAATTTAGTTTAATCACTTCAAAACTACTTCCTTCAGGGACAATTTTGCATCACAACCATCAGCTAAGGTCAATACTTACTTTAGCTATTTGCAGGCCAAAGAAGAAATAAGGCCATATTGCGAGAAGATAGTGGCAATGAGAACCACTATCTTCTCGCAATATGGCCTTATTGCGAGAAGATAGTGGCAATGAGAACCAGCAATAATGTTGAAGTTCATTTTTCAACCCCAAACATACTAATATAGCCATGTAGTGACAAAGTTAAAAGCAAAGTATTCATTGCTAGCTCAGTAAATAAATGGGTAGGTGCTAAAACAATGTTGTTAGCAAAAATAGTCACTCTCATTAATCATTCCATTCACTTGAATAAAGGAATGAAGTTAGTGTCTCTAGAGCCAGTTGAGATAACTAAGCAAAAAAGTATGAAAATAAACACACTAAATAACAATGATAGTGACAGAAACATTGAGGGAGACCAAGAAATGCCTTTTGGTGGTGACTTCGACTTCAGTCATTTAAGCAGTAATGATAAAAGCAAAATAAATAAACTATTGTATGAATATCAACACATTTTCGCTAAAAAGCTAGAGAATTTGACGAGCTGTGACACGATCGAGCACAAAATGAACCTAACCAGTGACACACCTATTAGGCAAAAGCCCTATAGAGTACCTTATCATTTACGAAACGAGATGAAGTGTCAAATTAGCCCATTACTAGAGGCAGGTATCATACAGCACAGCACGTCCCCATATTCAGCGCTACTTTTGCTAGTTAAAAAAGAGACAACACTTACAGGCTAGTGACTGACTTTAGAAAATTAAACGAAGTGGTGGTACCAGAGAGTTTTCCACTCCCCAACACTGGTGAGGCGATTGATAATTTAGCGAATGCTAATCTCTTCTCCTGTATGGATTTAACCTCAGGGTTCTTTCAAATGAAGTTGCTCCTGAGAATACCCATAAGCTGGCATTCACCACTGAGGGGGGGGACATTATGAGTGGTGTAGAGTCCCATTCGGTAGCTCATATTCACCATAAAGCTTCTCTAGATTGATGGCACTTTTATTATCGGGTCTCCAACCACAGCAAAGTGCTGTATGTATTAACGACATTGTTGTGTGTTCTAAAGATGTGTATTCCCATTTGAAAAAATTAAAAATGGTTTTTGAAAGGTTAGAACAACATAACTTGAAGTTAAAGCCATCAAAATGTGTATTTATGACAGATAGGATTAAATATCTGGGCTTCCAGGTGAGCAGAGGTATAGTAACACCAGACCCTAGAAATATTCAAACAGTGCAGAATTTCAGATACCAAAAAGTAGGAAGCAGATTAGAGGTTTCAAAAACCACAAAAGCAAATTCATATGACAAAGCACAACAAGCATTTGATGATTTGAAGTCATGCTTGCTGAAAAATCCTTGCTTGACTTTACCTGACCTGTCAAAACCATTCGAACTGTTCACAAGATGCCAGTAACTTAGCATTAGGGGCTGTATTATGTCAGGAGGATGAAAATAATATTCCAAAACCTATTACTCATGCAAGTAAGAAGTTAAAAGGGACAGAAACCAGGTATTCAGTAGTGGAAAAAGAATTGTTGAGTATTATCTGGTCCACCTCTTATTTTAGACAAAATTTATTGGTTAAGAAATTTATTATTTACTGTGACCAAGCAAGTCTGTCAAATGTTTTAAAAATAAAAGACCACTCAAACGGATTATCGAGGTAGATAATGAACCTCCAGCAATATAACTATGAGATAATCCATAAGCCAGGGAAATTCAATGCAGTGGCAGATTATTTGTCGAGACAAGAGCAGCACGAAGAAGTCCCTCAACAGGTAAAAGAGCAGAAAACAGCTGAAGTTGATGAAATATCTAAAGCTCTACAGTTACATAAAGAGCAAGCTTGGGTCAATAATTTGAAAAAAAACAAACAAATATCAATTGCAAATACCCTGCTTCAAGGAATAGAGAAGGACTAGCCTGGGGATGACAAATGCAGGATCATAAAGCAAAAGCTGATTGAGGGCAAAAATATCTCTCCAGTAACATTGCAATTCTATGTTCGAGAAAATATTTTGTATTGCAAAAACAGGCAATCAAACTACAAACCCCAAAATGAAAAGATAGTCATACCCCCAACTATGGTGTTGCAAGTATTTAATTTATGGCATGAGGGCCCACAAGTCGCTCATCAAGGTTTTATCAAGGAAAGGTTTTACTGGCCAAAAATGTGTACACAAATACTAAACTTAGTAAAGATATGACCAGCTTGTCTGGAGCGTAAGGGCCATTAACCCAATAAACCGGCACCCATGCAAAGGATTCCTGTAGCTAATCGTCCACTAGAAAGAGAGGGCATGGATTGTTTGGAACCCTTTCCACCATCACAAAGTGGCAACAAACATATTATAATACCTTCCTACTTGAAAGTATCGCACGGGCTCCACTTGGAAAGTTTTTATTAAAGCTCCAAAAATTCTCCATTCGCTCACGAGCTACAAAATCATACGCCACAGCTGTGTAGAGTTATATTCATCGCCACTGCAGAGTGAAGAATTCCGGCTGACTATAATTATTCATCGTTGATTTTCGCATCAGCAAATCCCGATGTTTGTCCAAAAAATACGTAGAGTCCCACTGAACTGATGCAGCAGCATCCTGTCTGTTCATCGTTGTTTTCAGCACCAGCAGAGCCTGACGTTTGTCCTTAAAATACTCCCAGTCCTACTGAACCGACGCAGCAGCATCCCGGCTGTTCATCGTTGTTTTTCGCACCAGCAGAGCCTGACGTTTTCCTTAAAATACGCCAAGTCCGGCAGGAGTGGAGCAGCAACATCCCCGCAGCCCCGTAAATGTTTTCTCATCAGAAATTGGACTTTGAAGTGCACGACGAGCCACAGCGTAATGCACCTGCAACAAAACAACGGTCACGTGACTGCAACACCCCATCATAACAGTCGCACGTGAGTCAATATCCATTTATTCCCATTTGTACGAGGTGTACCATTATTTAGGTTTAATTTGAAAATTAGGTTATGTAACTTATTCTATTTTTCCCATTTGCCCTTGCTTACTCAGGCAGTATTTCTTGCATTGTTTTAATTTAATATCTGGCATACGTTCTCAGTATTGGTGTAATTTATTGTATTGTCATATTGCAATTTAGATAGATATTGTTGCTGAGCCGTTGATTTGATAACAACCTGTATTGATAAATCACAGCACCATAGCAAGAATATCAGCTAGACATTTATGTTTCTGTCCATGTGGAAACTTTCGCCATTTATATAATTG
>QLNU02015360.1:159572809-159591571 GCA_006491805.2 Dysdera silvatica | reverse complement strand
ATAGATAGATAGATAGATAGATAGATAGATAGATAGATAGATAGATAGATAGATAGATAGATAGATAGATAGATAGATAGATAGATAGATAGATAGATAGATAGATAGATAGATAGATAGATAGATAGATAGATAGATAGATAGATAGATAGATAGATAGATAGATAGATAGATAGATAGATAGATAGATAGATAGATAGATAGATAGATAGATAGATAGATAGATAGATAGATAGATAGATAGATAGATAGATGGATAGATAGATAGATAGATAGATAGATAGATAGATAGATAGATGAATAGATAGATAGATAGATAGATAGATAGATAGATAGATAGATAGATAGATAGATAGATGAACAGACAGATAGATAGATAAATCATCTAAAAATGCAATTTTAGTGTCTGTCTCTCTCTCCCTCTCTCTCTCCCTCCCTCCATCCTCCAAAGCAGGCCTTAATTCTGTGATCTGAACCTCATCATCATCACTACGTCTTCAAACGCCCAGGCTATATCCATCATCATCAGCGTAGAGTTCTCAAAATTATTGGGGGAGGCCAAGCACATTTTATGTACGTTTATACATTACAGTATATGTAAAATCGCAATTTATTTCAGATTATTGGGGGGGCTTGGGCCCCACGGGCCCATATAACTCTACGCCTATGTCCATCATCATTTCATATAAATCAGTTAAAGGTCATCCAGGAGCAGCCTGTTTTAGTAATAGGGACCATCACTATCACTGACCAGCACGTTTCTTAATGCTGTTCGGTGATAGAGATATTCCTTGGCGATGGTCAGTGTTTAATGATGCTCCTTGATACTAGTCAGTGATGGTATCATCAAACACAAGTATCTATGACTAGTATCAAGGAGCATAGTGCCTTATCCAAGACGTGTTCCTTTAATAAAGGGATCTCCGCGTCTGTCTTAAAAGCTAACAAGCACCCATTATGCTCACTGTCAAACGAAAAAATAATGTTTTATAATATTATAACGGCTTCTGTTATAAGTGGATAGACGACTTCCACACCAAACCGACCTGACTACTTATACCGGAATCGGCGCTTCTGCAAATACGCAATCAATGCATTTGTCTTTGAAAGCATAAGCAAACCGTTGACCAACATTTAATACAGCACTTTAATTTAGTGAATGAGTCTGCTATGGATAAGCTTTGTCTGCATTACTACTCCATGATGAATACGGGCTAAGAGAGGAAGAAGCATTATTACAAGAACTTTTACAAGATGCTGCGAATTCCTCTTCTTCTGGCATAAAATTTCAGATCTGGTTTTCTCCCTATTTTCAAAACCCTACCACCTGAATAGACTTTGAAAGACTTTTTAATCTAATGAAACTTGAAAATTAGTTGGGACAACAGTTTAAAATTTAAAGTTCCGTTGTGAAAACGAAAGTGTAACAAGTCTTGAAAATGGAAGTCGAGGCGTAATGAACTTTTTATGAATATTGTAGAACAGCAGTAGGAAAGGTAAAGCTAATTATAAGATGCGCACAAAAATTGGAGTGTAAAATGAATACCTGTAAATTATAAATGTAAATTACTGTTATAAAGTTATATTATTATATTGCATTCCTTGAAGAATAATGTATTTGTGACCAACTGAAAAATGGATAAATAAATAAATAAATAAATAAATATCTGTTGATGGAGCAAATTATTGTTGATAATTTGTCTTCGAAATTTTGGACGTTGCCCTTTTTCGCTGTGGCTATTTTTATTTTAGATATCTTTTATATGTATTTCGAAAAACGTGTTTTTGCTATATTATATGGATTTTTTTTTTATATTTTGTTTTCGTTGTACTTTCCTCACCGTCAACGGATAAGTTATATTCATTGCAATCATGGCAATGTCCATGCACAACACATGGAGTTATGGCTGTAACCCCCGCTTATAAGCCTGTAACTTGTAAGCTTCCCTTATGAACTTTCTGCTTACCTTAATGTCCTATGGGCTTAGCTACTAATTGATTATGAATGCAATAAATCTCTATGCAAATGAACCCCATCTAGAATTCTTAAAGTATATTTTCATATTATTCGCACTACTTAAAACCTCTGATTTTATAATCATACTTTCGTTTTTTCCTTTTACGAATATGCAATATGTCTGCATACCGTATTATATTTCAGGTTAACGGTATGGAAAGAAATGTATAAACAAAATAGGGGTAATGTTTGGAATCCATCATATTTTACAATCATAGACTAATTCACACGTATAATTAATTGATAAATACCAATAGGGTTCCAAAGCTAAAAAATTCCTTATCTTTTAATAACGTTTTCTTCAATCTAAAACAAATTTCCTAATTTTAGTAAATACAAAGAAAGTGGTAATAGATATTAAAGCATTTCTCTGAATGGATGCGTCTCGAGGGCCTTAAATACGCAATAGCTCAGGGACCCATCTGATAAGGATAACGGACACTCCCCCGTCCAGTACATGCCTTCCAACCTAATATAAAATTTATTAAACTAGATAAACACATTTATACGTCACCATCGCTTTTAGCGACGTTCCAAATTTCAGGAATTTTCGGCGGCGTGCGGGACCGACCTCAGCAAACCGTCTCCCACTCATCTCTTTATTGCGAGAAGCGGGAGAATTAAGTTGAATTTGATTTAATTGGGCAAGAGGGGATAGAGTTGAGTGATACTTAGTAGTGAGTAGTGAAGTAGTGGGGATTTACGGTACGGCCCACTGATTAACTGCAGAAAGCGTTAATTGGTGCTTTGTTTACGGGGAGCGCTCAAAGCTAATTATTTTTTAATGGGTCCCTCGCGAGTAGATCTCTTCTTTCATTTGAGTGATTTTCTTTTATCAGCAGCTAACACTAAAATTATTAGCACGAAAAAAATCTTTCGGAGAAACTAGAATTACAATTACCGTTTCGGAAAAATGTGCCAATTCTAATAAATTTGGGGGCAAAAACCGTTCTGTGCGCCAGAAAAAGTGAAGACCAAAAATAAAACGTCAAGGATTTTCCGAAATAGCTCGTTGTTCAACTTCAAATTTTTAAGGGGGAAAAAAACAATATGTAATCACCGTCTCGAGCACTGTATATAAAAACTGAAATCATATTCGAGGGAACTTTACGGCAATAAAAATCCCTCTTTATAGCGCGTTAACGTTACCGAGTTAATTAAGTTATTTAATACAATAGGCAGCTTGGGGGGAAAAAAAGTCCCTCGTAACCATCAGCAGTAACTTGGGCATTAAAATCTACTTTAATAGTATTTTTATACTTTGGAATGAACGTCGTTTAACTGGTAACTTTAACGTTAAAGTCATCAAAAACGGTTTTTAAATAATTTTCATTATTTTCTTGTTTAATTGGAACTTTTCCATTCCAAAAGAACAAATTTTCAATTTTACTTATTGTATACTTATAGCATCGTTTACGATTAGGGAAACATTTTAGTTCGGCGTTCCAAGTCTGATGAAGAAAAACATAACGTATTTTAAACCCCCCTTCCCTCACACACACACACATACCTTAACAATTCCAAACAAAGGATAGATACACCAGCTGAAATAATTCGGCGTTCAACGATTTAAGACTAGCAAATGGAGTTCCGACTGACCTTTTAAGAAACAACGATTTACGGAAGTTTCGGGCAAATCTAGAAGAATTTTCCATAAAATAAATCCCTGTTTTTTATTAGATTTTCAACTGGCAGATATCTTATCCTAGTAATAAAGAAACTCATCCAAAAAAATCAAAGTGCCCAGTGAAATGAAAAGTTTTAATGGAAAACTTGTTGACAAACTTCGCTGGGACCTAGACCCGCATTTAACAATTGTTGATTCTACCCGTTCAATAATCATAAGCATCGAACCTGGGCTAAATCCGGCACGGTAACCCTGTTGAGCAGACTGAACTGCAGCGGATAAATAAATCGCGCCGATATATCGAATTTCGAGCTTGAGCGAGCGTTGTTTTGCTGATCCACTTGTTGAATCGAGACTCGGGGGGGGCTCGGAGAGGGAAATCAACTGTTTGCATACTATTATTCGACTTAATCTTTAAACGGAGTGGTAGATGGAGGAGGGGGGATTTTTACCAGCGGTGACGTCCTAGTTACCATGGATACCGTAACAACTGTCATGTTACCATGCGACGCCAAAACTCGCGGTTTTGGCGGCACGAAAATATAATGGGCTATATAGTAGTATGAATGCCACTTTGAAACCAGCGAATGAAGGTAACGTACAAGTAAGATTTTGGCTATATTTTGTTCTTTGAAATTAATATTTGCCGCCGTGTTGTCCTTCGATCGAAATATTCAGGTGTGCTTTAAGGAAATTTACTTCTTTTTATGTTGCACCCAAACATTATTTTTAAGCAAACGTTATGGTGAGGGGGAAATATCTAGGGGTACAGTTCTTAGACTGAGGATACGTACACACTGCATACACACATTATGTAGATGGTTATCCTTTTTCTTAGAAAAATAAATTGATCTAGACGCGTTAGGTACACATATACACAAAAAAAATCCTAATTTGTCCCCATTTTCTCTCTCTCCCCACTCTCTCCTCTTTCTCTTTGTCGCTCGAAAACCATTTGTATTTAAAAACTTATCTCATACACCTGAAAGTCCTTTATTTGGATGCCAAAAGAGATAGGCAGAAAAGACTCAGTTTCCGAGTGTCTCTCGTAACTACGTCACTATTTATTCAACCATAGATACCTTAACAGCAGTGGATATAAGTAAAATAGAATTAAAATGACTGAGAAGGCAAAAAATTAACACAGTTGAGAAAAGTAATTAATTAAACGTTTACAGAAATTTCAATAACCCTTGGCTATTTTCATCAAAACGGTAACCGATACAACATAGCGTGCGATGCCAACAAGTATTACAAACTGCATTTATATATATACAGGTACAAGCTTGTGGTATATAATGATTTGTACCTATGTATATAACCGCCGTTTGTAACACTTGTTACATCAATTTACTTTCTGATAAAAATAACCTAGAGCTATTTAAACAGTTGTAGACGTTTAATTAATTATTCTTTCTCAACTGTGTTAATTTGTTGGCTTCTCAGTCATCTGATTACTGCGCAATGTCGTCCTCGAGTTAATACAATATAAAGTTAGTTTATAAATAATTTTATAGATAACACGGCTTTTATGCGTAATACAAAATTAATTACGCATTCAGGGCCAAAATAATGCAATTTTGAAAAATGAAGAACGATACATGCAATCCCCAAAAAAAGTTACTATGCTCATGTTCAGTGGCACACCCACGTAGGGGACCCGGGCCCCTCCCTTGGGTTAACAAAATGAAAAATTATTACGCCAACAGACACTGGTAAATTATTTTATTAAAAAATGTAGGATGAAATTAGTGATGTTCCCAAGATTTCCTTGAACTCTGGTGACATTCATGAGACTACTGTTGAGGCAAGCAACAGCAGCAGCAGTGGTCTGGGACTGTCTTCAAACGCTTTCCAGGAAAGTAAAGGTAGACCAAAACACAATATCAAACACGGTTGAAATAGAAATTCTGACTGCAGATATTTGTAATTAGGCCAAGAAATCTAACCTCACTGATGGAGATAAGACAAGAGTGCTGGCCATTGTAAAATTGTACAAACATAACCTACTTCTAATTATTTAAGTATCTTGCATTGTAGAATTATTAGTAATTCAATAATGATAAAAGTACACAAAAAGACAAACGTAATTGATATGGAGACTGGCCCTTTATTTCCACCAAAAATTCCTTGCACCACTGGGCCCCTCCCTTGGAAATATTTTGGGTGCGCCACTGCTCGTGTTTGTAAAAATTGCAACACCATGAAGGACTCGTCCGAATTGAATGAAATTTAATGTACAAACGACCTGTGTTGATACAAATAAACGATTAAAATTACAAAGCAAAAAAATAATATTGCATGTCGAAAATCAGTATTTGGTGAAGCCACCACGCGCTGCAATAAGTGATGCTATACGACGTGGCATGGAATCAAACAGATGTTGAATGTGTGCCTGAGGAAGAGCATTCCAGATTGCTTGTATGCGACCCCAAAGTTCATCTGTAGTAGCTATGGGACGAGGATCACGAGCGAGACGCCGACCAACGAAATCCCACACATGTTCAATCGGCGACATATCCGGCGAATAGGCAGGCCAAGGAAGAAGCTGTATCTGTTGTGATGAAAAGAAGTCTTGAACATTCCTGGCAATATGTGGGCGGGCATTGTCCTGTTGAAATACAGCTCCGGGAATGCCTTGAAGGAAGGGAACAACTTCGGGCTCCAGAACTTCATTGATGTACCGGTTGCTGTTAAGATTACCCACAATTCGTAGCAGCTGAGATCGTCCATGATACGCAATCGCACCCCAGACCATAACGCTGGGGGGTTCGTCCACTATGACGTTGGATAATGCACTCCGGAAGGTGGCGTTCACCGGTATAGCGTCTAACACGGATGCGGCCATCACTGTACCCCAAATTAAAGCGGGATTCATCAGAAAACACCACTTGTTGCCAATCAGCACGCCAGTCTCTATGTCCATGAGCCCATTGTAGCCGCAGGCGCCGATGGTTTTGCGTCAGGAGGATCCTGTATAAAGGAACTCTTGCACGCAGTCCACGGTGCAGTAGACGCCGACGAATTGATGAAGCACACAATGATACACCTGTAGCAGTGCACCAACGTTCTGCCAACTGTCCAGATGAAGCAAAACGGTCCGTCACCGCCATGCGGACCAGGTGTCTATCATCCCGTGCTGACGTCACCTTTCGGCGTCCACTCCCGGATTTCCGAGTTGTCTGGTTCTCTTGAACCCACTGCTTCCACACTCGCATCACTGTGCTGCTGTTACGCCCCATACGAGCTGCTATTGCACGATAAGAAAACCCTCCTTCACGAAAGCCGATCATTCGTCACCCTTCAAACTCCGTAACTTGCTGAAATGTCGCCCTCTTTCGTCGTAGAGGCATAGTGACGTCTCATGTAACGTTTACCACTAGCAGATAGCCATACACGCCCCGCTACAGCCCTCTATTTATACGGCCCTGCGGTGGCGCAGTGTGGTAACGCGTTCTCCTAGTGCGCCGCTAATCCGGGTTCGACTCCCAGCAGTGCAAAAAGAACGCTTACTCAGAGATCTCATAAAGATCGCACTGCTCACTGTAGTCCGGGGTTTGGTTCCCTAGGCCTTAAGAGGTTCGGATTCCTCGGAAAACAGTAGGTCCCGGCGCAGCATGACCACTGTAGTCTTTGAGCCGTAAAACCAAAAAGCAAGCAAGCAAGCTCTATTTATGCGGATCCATCAGCAGTTCAGAGAGGCGCTGCTCAGCCCACGCATGCGCGATGACTCTGAAATTCTAATCATTTGAATAGCATACCCTAATTTGCATTTCCTGAAAGTTTCAGCTCAATCACATGATTCCTTCATGGTGTTGCAATTTTTACAAACAGGAGTATATTTACTCACTTCAGTACATGCTAGCAAAATTTGATAAAAAAATCTAAGGATATCATCTGTTCGTAAAACTTTTAGTAAAGGACAGATCTTTTATATTAATTAAAATTGAAAATGAAAATGTAAAAATCACAGGGCTAAATAATTAGTCTCTAGTAACAAATTTGCCAAAATTAAGGAAAATCAAACAAATATCTATATTTCAGTTCCCCTAGTGTCATATATTTTTTTATCTTAACCGTTATCTATTTAACGATAAATGTAGATATCTCTTTTCGCCTTTTTTTACATATATTTTTATCTTAATTTAATCGACTTTACGTTATTTCGACCTGCTTAAGGTTTCGTTCACCTTGTCCGAGGGAGATTTCTTTGTCTTTGGTGAGATACAGTTGACAATTTAGACCGTCCATCACTGATAAATTCCTGCAATTTGCCTTCCCAGTTTCGCCATTTAGCTTTTTACTTTAACAAAGATATAGCCATCTCTTGGTTACTCTCTTATCTAGGTACATGTGTGTGTGTGTTATTTTTTCCTCTATTTCTCCTGGTTAGTTCAGGCATAAATTTTAAATTTCTTTGAGTTGCCTTTTCTTTCATTGCACTGTAGGTCTCTGATCCATAACGAAGAACTGTTGACGCATACGCTTACTAATGGTAAAACTCATCTTCGAGCAAAACGGTAATTTGTCCTTCTAGATAAATTTATTTCTTCCAAGTTGAATGTGTCAGTGAATTTCTTTATAACGCTTTCATGCATTAATATCAGTTGACAAGGATAAATATGTACAAAAGAACTAATTGAAATAAAAGAATTGAAGTTTTACAAAGAGTCTATTTGATTTGCGAAATCCAAAAATTTGCCGAAAAATACTATTTTGAAAACAGTTTATTGAGGGAAATGGCTGTTGTTTGCCGTGAGTAAATGCTTTTCTAAACATGCTAATTCCAGAAGGTTCCAGTGTTTGGTAGGGTAATATTAACATGCTCAGCAGTTTACTCAATATTTTCTAGCACAGGAAGAAGTCGATGGTTCTTGTTGGCCAAACTTCCCGTAACCGGGAGTTTGGTCTCAGCTCTAGTGGCGTACGGACGTCCTTTTCTGAGGGTCCTTTATTGAGGTCCAGGTCCGGCTAGTCTTAGTTCCGGCTCGCTTGGGCAGAATGACTGATCATTGGCCGCTGTTGTGTGCTATTTTGAGACCGGGCTCCGCCTTTTCTGCGCGGATCGGTCTTTGTCTCCGGGATCGTGCGGGCGTCCTTTGCTCCGAGCTGCTGAGTCATAGTCTCCGTCCGCGCGAGACGCCGAATGCCTTGGGAAAGTGTTCATAGTCCGTGGATGGGACACCGACTCGGCGGCCTATTGCGGGATGGATGACGGTTCGTTCGTTCTGGTTACAGGGCCGGTTCGTATCCGCTCCCTGCCGCTTGGCGGCGCTTACACTCGTTCAACGGTGTCCGATGGGCTCCTGTAAGAGCATAGACCGGCCCGGGGTATATTTCTTTCGTGCCATCCATCCATTTCAACCATTCCTCTGGGTGGATTAATTGTGGATGGTTCCCGGTTGACGTTAGATGATAACATCAGTGCGAGCGATGAGTCTCTGTATGCTGGTACGAATCGACAATCTGCCCTTTCTCCCATTGGCTGTCAAGTTATTTGACGTTAAAACCTGTCTGGAATTACAGCGCCGCCCTTCGGTTGCCACCCTTCCCATTTATTTTTATGCGCACTTAACTAACTTCCCGTAACCCATTGTGTTAATTTATAGGAAATTTCAAAATATAGTTTATTTGTTGTTTTTTCATCCTGTCTTGGTGACGTACGGACAGAACACCAGCATGCACATATACATGTGCATGTGTGTGCTTGAGCTCTTCGTTCAATATATTACCAAAGAATTTCGGAAACAAAATAAACTGAATAGTAGTGAAGAAATACGAACTATAGGCAATAAATTATATTTCGAAAATTTTGTCAAAGGTATTGATCAATTCTTGTGGGCTATTTCTCATCATTTCAAACTGTTGGTTATTTTTACATTGAAAACTCAATCATTTGTGTTTGGATATTTGAAAAATACTTTATTACGTGCATTTCTTTATTTCAGAAAAATTCGGAAGCTGTACACGAATCAAATAAAGAAAATTACGCTTAATGTATGAGTATGATAACAAGGAAGTACTAATGATTTACATACGCCATTTTGTGGCCGAACCTCTGATCGAACGTGCACGCTGGTTGATGAAAAACTAGAGACATTTATTTTTAAGAATCTAGAATACATTTATAAAATGCTGTTGCAAAACGTTAAAATATAAAAAGGATAAATATACAATCAAATTTATATTGTTATTGATTATCAAAAATGCAAAATCAAAAGTTATATAGTTATGATGATCCAGTGGCAAGGGTATTGAAGTCTGTAAAGTGGAGTTCACTACAATATAATATTCATAATTAATAATAATAATAAAATAAATTATTTATAAAATATAATTTTTACGAAACGTCTTTGCGCCGTGGGGTCTTTAAGTCCTTTTGTCGCCTCCCCACTTGACTTAGGTTCTAGTGCGACGGCACCTGTCGCACCTCCCTTAATCCGTTACTGATTAAAATCGGTAACATTGGAGCAAAGCGTTTCTTTACCGTGCTAAAATCCTGGATTTGACTATTCATGGTCCGTAGAGCGCGGACAGGCTTTCTACTATCCCGTAGCCCTAAATTTGCTTCTCTAGGGAGAAGAAAACACTTAGTTTTACTGTAAAACTTTTACAAGTTTACTATTATGTTGCAGGTCTTTAATAAAATGTAGGTCCCTTCCGTCGCTGAAACTCAAATTGCGTTCATGAATTTTGTGACTTAAAGACCATAAGCCTCGGACAGCCACTCAACCCGAAACTCTACTGTTACGAAACCCATTGAAAGTAAATAGATCTATGTCTACAAAGACTACAGTGAATGGTGATGATGATATTTCATTAAAATTTGTCAACGAATTAAAGCAGATTTATTTTCCAATTTATTTTCATTCCCATAGATTTCATTACGTTTTCTTCATTAATATAGTGAATACGGTATGCTCCGGATCATCTGAACTTCGCTTAATCGAAATTGCCTGTGGCAAATTATTATTATTTGTTTAGAAGAAACTTGTATAAAGGGTAGATATTGGACATATACAAAGGTAAAGAAACTGTTTCCAAAGCAGTTAATATCTGAAACAACGCATTCATATCTATATTTCGTGACATCTTTTGCTCTCAATATAATTGTTTAGTTATGTGTGGTTAAACGTGTTTTGTATAAACGTTTTAATTTCCTTGCGCCTTTTCCCTAAAAAATGAATTTTCATATTATCCGAAATAGAGTCCTCTACCTCGATTTCGCATAATCAAGGTTTCCTGTCTGTTGTAGTACTATATTTCACGGTTATGAGCTTGGCATTCAGTTGATTTATTTGGCGCAAATAAAATCTACTTTAAAAAAAATTGCAAATTACCATTACTTTTATACACTGGTTTCCAGAAATTAAGAAAAACTTACAAAAATAACGAAAGCTCAAAAAACTACATGTTAATTTTTATGAAACTGAGTCAAAGTATCCAATACAGAGTAAGGTGTAAACGAACACAAATTACCAGAGAATTATTGTATTTCGGAAATGATCACATGTACGAAATTAACAAATCGGATGTGTCAGTTTGGTATGGGGAAAGCATCTTCAATATGGAGTATGATCACTCCTAGCAGCAATACAGCACCTACAGCGATGTGTAATGCTGTCGCATATGCGGTCTATGAGATCAACAGGTGGTCTATTTATAATCTCCCAATACTTCCCCCTGACAGTTCTTCCGGAAAATGATGCCTCGAAGTCACTGTAACGAATTGACTATATCCTCGATTTCTTATCTTACTCTCACAGCGCAAACTACAGTTCTTACTCCAACGCACATGCATTTTTATACTACTTGCAGATGAGTCATTCCGATTACAGCGCCACTGTTTTGCATTTTTTCAGCACCTTTTATTTAACAACAAACTCCATTGCCGTACGGATTGATTTATTTTTGAATGAGTTAATTCTGGTTTTATGATTGTTCCTTAATTTATGGAAACCATTGTAAGTATATTTATTTACCATTATTTCGTTTTAGTATATTTATTTACCATTATTTCATTTTAGTATATTTATTTACCATTATTTCATTTTAGTATATTTATTTACCATTATTTCATTTTAGTATATTTATTTACCATTATTTCATTTTAGTATATTTATTTACCATTATTTCATTTTAGTATATTTATTTACCATTATTTCATTTTAGTATATTTATTTACCATTACCTTATTTCAGAACAGTTTAAGTCATTACTTTTCAGAAAATATATTCTAAAACTGCTCAATATTTGTTAATCGTATGATGTTTCAAATTAATATTTAAATATGAAAAAAAAAGTTTTAATGATTGAAGCATTAATGAGTTAAAAGTTCCTCTATTTGTCCAATTTTCCCCTGTTCTCGCTAACCCTTGTGTACTTTGCTTATTAGTAACGTTCACAATGGTAATATAAACGAGAAAGTATTGTTGAATAATTTTCCTCTAAATATCGGAAGGTTATGAAAATACGTCACTCACGGAAGGTTGGTTTTAGCAGAGAAAATGTTAAATAGCGATAGAGGTAAATCAATATTTGCACATCCGGATGATGACACAGTCCATAGATATTCATTGACTAACATTCAGAAGTTAAACATGTTTTGTAGGAAAATTGTTCTAGACACTGTATGTGGCCGTTATTTTAATATTAAATATGGTACTTTGTGTGTGATTCATTCTCAACAACCAAGCAGTACCTAATATAATTTTTAGTTCAACTGTATCTAGTAAGAGATCTAGTATAATATATATCTAGTAAAAGTTCTAGTATAATATGTATTTAGTAAAAGTTCTAGTATGTGTATTTAGTAAAATTTCTAGTATAATATTTATTTATTAAAAGTTCTAGTATAATATTTATTTGTTAGAAGTTCTAGTATAATATATATCTAGTAAAAATTCTAGTATAATATATATTTAGTAAAAGTTCTAGTGTAATATGTTTTTAATAAAATTCTAATATTCATTGTATTTTTCCCACATCGTAGGTAAACAGAATATGCAGAATGAAGATTCCGGACTTGTGAACCTGAGAAGAACATACACGTTTGAAATTTAAATCCAAGACCTATTGACTTCAAGCTGTTGAAGAATATTCATAATAATGAATACCTTCGCCAACAAATATCGCCAAACATTTGCTTATAACGAGCTACATGAAATACATCTTTTTTAAAACCTTAAATGTATCCTCTTTATTTAATTTTTATCCCGCAGCAATTAATTTTCCTTCCTTTACATGATCGCAAATATGTTTTACTATTCACCTATGTCTACTTCATTAACGATGATAACAAAATATTGTGCAAACATTTTCCTTGGATATTTCTTTTACAATTTTCGGGAGACTTAATTCATCTTTCGGATGAAAACGTCATAATATACATCCGAAGAAAGTCTTGAAGGTTTTTGTTTTGTTTTTTTTTATTTTTGTTCCTGGAGTGCGAATTAAAGTCGCATCACATAGCAAGAAAAAATAAATAACCGGGGAAGCCGAGAGAAAAAAAATTTATTTTAAGACCTTATAACGCCAGGTGTAACCTTCTCCCATTCTTCAAGAGCCACTGCTACTACTTGGGAGAAATTATCGCAGACACCCGCAATACCATTAGAGGTTATTTTACCTGATTGTAGCACACGGCGAGAGTGAGCAGTGGAGAAAAAGCAATTTTCGGAATTGGCAATCCCCTTCCCCCGCCATCACCAACTCATCCCATCTTACTTTCGGTTTGACCGCAGCAAATAACAGTAATGCCAACAACTACGCTCTATCCATCATCTCTTTGCTGGTATTAGGTATAGTTGGGTGAACAGGTTATTGTTAGGCAGTTTCCATTATAATTGCAATATATGGACACGTCTTTTCCTACAAAAGAAGAACGGTTTTTCTATGATCATGAACCAAAGTAGACTATGGATGGAATGTGTATGGACAAGCACGTAACGTATTTCTTAACCGACTGAGCAGTAATGGGCCAAGAAAAATTCTGTAGCCAGAGGAGTTAACGACTGTCTATCTACGCTGTTACAGTTCTTTTTCCGCGCTGGCGTCAAGAAGTATTATAGCAGTGGAGAATAAGATAATAAAGGATTGATACGAAAATATATGAAGAATAAAAAAGATGAGTTTTTCTGTTATCGAATACACTGCATTTTTTTACATTTTCTTGATGCTAGTTTTGGATGACGGAGAACAATTAACGTTGGGAAATGGGTAATTTTTACAGCTTTCTTTTCATAGAATTGAAAATTAAAAAAAAATGATAACACTCTTTCACTGATTTGTAATATAAGAATTAGAATTTAATTTGAATGCAGATACCTTTTATTTGAATGAAGATACCATTAATTTGAATGTAGGTATCTTTAATTTGAATGCGGATATCTTTAATTTGAATGTGGATATTTTTAATTTTAATACACAATGCTAGTTTAGTTACGCTTTATTTAGACTTTAATGGTTTATTTGGTTAGATTTTATAGTTTAAAGTTAGACTTTATAGTTTTAAGTTAGACTTTATAGTTTTCAGTTAGACTTTATAGTTTTAAGTTAGACTTTATAGTTTTCAGTTAGACTTTATAGTTTTAAGTTAAACTTTAGTAGGTTTTTAATCAAACTTTAGTAGTTTTTTAATCAAACTTTAGTAGTTTTTTAATCAAACTTCAGTAGCTTGTTTTTTAAGTTAGACTTTAATAGTTTTTGAATGGAACTTTAGTACTTATAATTTGTTTTTTATTTTTACTTTAGTACCTTATTTTTATTTTTACTTTAGTAGTTTGTTTTTTATTTTTACTTTAGTTATTTGGTTTTTTTAGACGTTAATAATTTGTTTTCTTTAGTTAGATGATTTAGTTAGACCTCCTTAGTTGCAAATATGAATAAGCTTGCTTTAGTCACAGAAGCAAGCTACTTAAAAAAATACAACTACAAAGTCTACCACCTACCTGCTTGCCTAACTTGTATCAGTGACGGATCCACGGAGGATTATAGAAATTTCCTCCGCCAAATCTATAAAAATGTGGTGGAAATCGGTTATAACAAGCACTGATTGTAACAACAAAACGCAAAATTGTAACGAAGGAATTTTTACAAAAAGTTTGATTGCTTATTTTATTTTTTAAATTGCTCGTTAATTTCGGGGTCCAAAAAAAGACTTATTCGCTAAAAGCGGTTAAATTATATTGCGCTTAATCATTATACCAAACAAAATCCATATTTTCCTCGCTATATCTGGAAATTCCCTAAATGCTTGCTCGTTATAAGCGGTTCCTGGTGTATTTTTCATCACGTTATTGATTTTTACAGTTTTTGACATGACTTATGGGTGTATAAATGCTGTCTATTGGTACTTCGGTAAGTCCTAGACAATTTTTATCGATATCGTTATAAGCTGCTAATTCTTTAGGCTGTTAAATATGGAATAGTCGAAACATGAAATCTGGGTCAAGTATCTCTAGACATTGACCCACCTACTAGGGATACTTGATCCAGGTCGTACATTAAAGCCTAAAGTTTAAAATTACAAAAAAAAAACTTTTACATGAGAACAAGACTAACAATTTATTATATAACATTAATACTTTTAATTTTTATTGCAATAAGTCCAAAATTATCAGTCTAGAAGTTGATTCTGTAAACAAAAACAAACCAAGAATAAGAAAATAGTAAATAATTCATTCAATCTTAAATATGAACTTGTATTTAAACACAAAATTTTTAATTCCGTCATTTTTACGAAAGTTACAAAGAAAGAAGGGGGAAAATGAAATAGAACCTGCTAAGGGTATTTGGACACATTTGGGTCAAGTATCCCTAGTTGTGCACATTTACTACACAACCTTAAAATGCAGCCATTTGCAAGTAAGTAATTTAACACTATTGTAGCTAAATATATGCATAAAACCAAAAACGTCCTATTAATTCTTTAAAAGTTCATACAAGTTAAATAGTTCTTACCTTTCAGTAAAAATATTAATTACCTCGAAGGTTATAACAAAAAAATCTTTTCGAATATAAAGACATACTTTGTCTTATTGTATAAAAACTAATACAAAAATTGCAGTCATTATTTCTACATTCTGGTCAGCTGATTGAAGGGAAAACAATGATGCCATTTCCAGCTTACAAAATTTTCGCAACTCTAAGAAAAGGGCCTTTGGTCAAATACCCCTAGTTCTCCCTACCTTCTTATTTTCGACAGCTTTCTGCACAAGTTCACAATTAAATTTATTATATCTTCTGTTATATTTTAAAACTTTTGTGATAGGTTTATAGTTTTACCTGATTCAATCCCTGAAATGAAGTTTTCCTTGTCTATTTGCATTTCTCTTTGTTTTTTTACAAACACTTTTATTTTCTCGGATGTTATTTTGACTTCAAAAATTCTTTGACGTTCTCGTTATAATAATCCAAATTGAAGCACATCATACACTTAAATCTACTATAGTTAGTATGGAAGTGGGAATTACATGATACATAACTCGAGCTTTCAATCTCCTCAATCGATTTCTTTATTTTAAATTTAAAAGTCCATCAATTTACGTCACATGATGTTCATAAATTCATAGATACGTCATACGATGTTTAAAAATTTATATATACGTCGTACGATATTCATAAATTCATAGGTACTTCATACAATGTCCATAAATTTATAGATATGTTACACGATGTTCATAAATTCATGGATATGTCATACGATTTAAATAAATCGAACACTACGCAGATTAAATTAAACAACAATATAAATCAACGTTTATTGGCGTAGTGATGGTTGATTTATATTGTTGTTTGAACATCATAGGATGCTCATAAATTCATAGATATGTCATACTACGTCATCAATACATTCAATTATTCTTTATACAATATATAATAAAATTATTAATTAATAATATGATTTTAAGGAATAAAATAATTCCTTCTAAATCATAATCCATCCACTTTCTGAAGCATAAAACAAAATACTTACCGTAAACCCAAAGTTAGAAAAACAGAAATAGATCGACAATTCAAAAAGCAAAACTAATTTAAGTACTAAAATAAATGAAGATACGTTTAAAAAAAATTGTTCCGATAATTGCATGTTTTTACAATTTATGGGAAAGCGCAAAATTAATGTTTCGATTTGACATTTTTAATGCCGATTAATAAAATCTACACCCAGTTCATTAAAAGTACGATTTTTATCAAAAAGTGTTAGTGTGGAGAATATGAGAAAGCAAGTTTTTTGGTTGAGAGAAAAAAAAAAGGATTTTGAAAATCGATAAATATAAAATATTGCTCCACAAGGGGCAAAAAACTGAAAAGCTCTTTTTTAATAATGATATCGCATATTGGATTTCAAATGTTATTACAATGTTATCTTATAATTAATAAATTAGTTCGGTTTAAATAATTTTATTTCTACACTATGTTAATTGTGTGCATGGCATTTATTTTAAATATGTTGGTTTTTTTTGTCGTTCCAAGAGAGCGAGTGAAACAAACGCTGAGAAAATAATTTGTTTATAAATGCAGGACAAAATCTAATACGTAGGTGTATAATGAAAACGCTTGGAATTTTTTTTTTTAAATTCTGAAATACGTTCCAGGTTTTTTTGGTTTTTTTTTAATTTCAGTGTTGCTTAATTCTATCTTATAATAGCTAACTAAAATAAAACTAAATAGTTTTTCTTTACTCTAGTCATTACTTGCAATTTCGAAAATTAAAATATGTTATTTAAAAACTTTTAAAAATTCTGAGAGCTCTCTCCAACTCTGATAATTCAGTACAAACACCTATCACTGGCAATGGCCTAATTTTTGTGCAATGGTTTTAAACTATAACAACATATAATCGATATATGAAGAAGCTAAATATTAATTTTAATGGCACAAGGACAGCAAGGGTCATTCTGCACCAACCAAGGTGAGACGGTGCACGTGGTTTTAAAATAAAACAAAGCTAAAATGGTAAAACATGTTAAAAGTAGTGCATTAAATGTACCAAACGAAATGATATAAGCAATCATATGAGATAGGAATAGCCAATATTAGATAAAAAGTTAAAAATGATTTCATGGTTAAAAGGTCACATAAAATGTCATGAAGAGTAAAATTATTTTGATTAAAATCTTATGACCGTTCCTGGTTAAAATTTATACAAGTGGTTAAAATGTGTAAAACATTTAATGGTTCACCACATGTGGCACACATTGAGGCATCTTCTCCCTTTAAAAGACGTTGATGGGAGAAGCATGCATTCCCGATGCGAAGCCTAGCCAGAATAACCTCTCTACGACGGTCACTTCTATAGCTAGATTTCCACACCTCAATAAGAAGTTTAATGTGGTGAAGCTTATTAAAACTTGCTTGTCCCATTCCAACTGCCATTTTTTGTACAGATGGGATAAGACATGAGTGTTAAAATCTCCAAATGGAATGGAAATACACTCAGGTTTTGCAGTTGCTGTTTTCACAGCAATATCAACCTTTTCATTTCCGGCGGTACCAACGAGGCCTGGAACCCAACAGAATTTCACAATATACTGTGCGTTTTTTATATCCACAAGTTGTTTGTAAACTCTGTGGATTCCAGTGTGATGCGAGACGTTGAATGAAGTCAGGCTTTGCAGAACACTGAGTGAATCTGTACAGATGACAGTTGGAGATACGGCATTATTCAAGATGTATTGTAAAGCTAACACAGTAGCATGAATTTTTGCTTTGAAAACTGAGCAGAATATCGGCAGTTGTTGACTCTGTATGATATTTTCACAGGCAAATGCCGCACCGACATATTCATCCGCTTTTGATCCATCTGTGAAAATTATAAGAGTATCCTTTTTACCTAATAGATAGATCAGCGAATGCCTGCCGATAGGCAATGTCTAGGGTATTGTCTTTTGGATAGACAGATAAGTGCAAACAGATGTCACTGCCAATATCAAACCGGGAAGGCATGATGTTTGTCATCGATTCTGCTATCATAGTCTTTTAAATGTCCAATTCACTAGCAGCACTTTCCAGAGTAGGTTAAAACCAAATATTGATATAAATCATATTATTTGCGTTTTGTGGAACAATGTATCTGACGTTTTATACCATATATTCCTATTCATAAATAAAGTAC
>QLNU02015360.1:159556156-159570750 GCA_006491805.2 Dysdera silvatica | reverse complement strand
GAAACCGAGACTCTGCAGTGGACCTATGGCGGCCACAATAAACACGATAACGTGCATCGTCTACTGATGCTAGTGCATTTATTCCATATCATGTATATTCATTTTAACCACCACTTAGAAGTTTCACAAGCATTATGGGAAGTATGACGTCACACGCAAAAGGTGAATTGACCAAATACTCTGTTGAAAGTATATGGGGCCGCTAAAATCTGATTTCTTGGTACTTGCACTAGAATTTTTTCGCGGCCCTACATTTAAACGGCCGTGGGCGGTCGCTCAGCTCGCACTCCCCTAAGCACGACCCTGGCTAACGAAGAAAAAATAGTTCGTATTTCCCCGCTAGGAGAGAAAATGGCGCTACGGTACAAGAAATTTACACATTGCCGAACGTACAGGCCTGCACAAAAGTTTAGACACAGAGGCAAATTATAAATAAAAGCGAGAATTTGCATTGAACTTCGCCGATATTGTATCTAAATAATCCTAGAACCAATAATAAATTGTGCAACTTAAAAGATTACCAAAAGTACTGAAACAAAATATCCCAACACCGTAATATTGGAATCTGCATGCCACAAATGTTTAGGCACATATGTCAGATTTATGCAAATTAACGGCGCGAAGTTCCCAAGTGATCGAAGGGGCGTTTCCCAGAGTTGTTATATAAGGCCTGAAATAATTTAGAATGCTTAGAACGATGCCGAAGTCAAAGCAATTTACGAATGACGAGATTTTGAAGATTTGGAGGCTGAAAACTAAAGGTAAATCTGTTACTCAAATTTCTGTTGCATTGAACCGTTCAAAGCGAGGCATTTATCGAGTGTTATCCCGGGGTGATCAGTATCAACCAAAATCACGATCTGGGAGGCCTCGAGTGACCAGCATTCGGGATGATAGACAAATACGAAGATTGGCTTCAAATGAAAGCCTGTCTGCAAATCAAATAAAAAACACGTTAGCAATGCGAGTGTCAAGAGAAACCATACGTAGAAGGATTGTAGAATGCAGGCATTTGAGATATGCAAAAATGCGCCGCAAGCCCTGCTTGCAATTACATCATAAACAAGCACGACTACAATGGGCAAGGCAGCACATATCATACAGTGACGAATGGCTGCAGGTGTTATTTAGTGATGAAAAAAAGTGGAACTTAGATGGTCCCGATGGCCTTTCGCACTACTGGCACGATCTTCGAAAACGCCCCTTAAGTCGGTTCAGCAGACGTCAAGGAGGAGGTTCAGTCATGGTTTGGGGAGCCTTTAGCTTCAATGGACAGACTTCTTTGGCGTTTTTGAATGGAAAACAAGATTCCAAGGCATACCAGGCAACTCTTGAAAGTCACCTATTACCTTTTGGCGAACTTTTATGTGGACGAAACTGGGTTTTCCAACAAGATAATGCGTCCATCCACACATCCAGGTCAACAAAAGAATGGATGAGCGCTAAAAATATTACAGTTCTCGATTGGCCTGCTCTTAGTCCTGACTGTAATCCCATCGAAAATGTATGGGGCATACTAACGAATGTTGTGTATGCCAATGGAAAGCAATATCCGTCCGTTTTAGAACTTAAAAAGGCTATAGAAGAAGCGTGGTTTAATTTTGAACCAGAAACCTTTCAAAATCTTGTGCTTTCAATGAACGACCGCGTATTTAATCTAATACGAAGTAATGGTGGCTACATTGATTATTAAAATTGTTCATTTCCTTATGCAAGTGCTAAAATTTATGTTTGTGCCTAAACTTTTGTGCCACATATTTTACTTATTTTAAGTTATATATTGCAGCAAGTTCGCTACTGATGTGATTTCTGTTCTCAAATTTTTAATTTGCATATTACATGTGTTCATACTTCGTAATATTAAAGTTCCTACTTCTTCAGTTTTAATAGTATTTTGTTATACTCAAATTTGTGTTGTGTCTAAACTTTTGTGCAGGCCTGGCTTCTGAACTCAATGAGCGTACAAATGGTGACCGATCAGCAGTTAATAGTCCTGGTCAATATGGGAGCATCAAGGGTGTCCTACATATATTGCAAAAGGGTGACAAAAGTGGCCTTATGGAGCCACTAACACTTGCCAGCGGATGCATTGGACCATGAATGCTTTGGTCGCACCAGCACCCCCTCAAACGTGCCACATTCCCTTGTTCCAACAATTGTTGTCAAAACTGGTGCACCATGGATGCATGTTGTTTGTTCATGAAAAGAAGTCCAATGGAACAGTTAGAAATAACGGGAGGTGAGATCACAAACGGGCTAGTTCATTACAGCACAAGAGGACTCCAGTTTCAGAACTTGTTTTTGGGTGAACGTTTGTCACCACCAAAATCAAGTTCTGAAATTGGAGTCATCCTCTGTTGTAATGGAATAACCTGCTTGTGATGTCAACTCCCATTATTTCCAATTGTTTGTTCCATCAAACTTCCTTCCGGAATGAACAGTGGCTGGCTGTCTACTGCGATTTAACATATGGATGAAACTTCCCTTCTGAGTGGGATCACCATTCCCCTCATGAAATCCTCTATCTGCTGGAACTGCCTCAGTTTGAAGCATCCTGGCATTCTCCACGACTACATGTTTTCTCTGAGACAAAAAGAAAAGTGCAAAATGATTTCCTTGGCAGAGAGTGGCACAACTATTGCCGATTCTGCAGGTTCCTTCCCTTATATCGCACTCAACGTGCACGGGACAGCTGCGCATTTTCATCATTTACATATCTCGGTGAGCTACGTCTACCCTGCAATTTGCATTTTTTTCTGCCCACTCCTTCTTGGTGTTGCATTTTCACTGTCTTGTAGTGTACAATGAAACACCCTCTAAATCTAAATTAACAGCTAAATTAGAGTAATAAATAAAGTTGTTACAGCTAAATGCACATGCATACTTGTAATAAAACTACAGTAGCTTTGAAAAAATAAGAGTAACAGATCAGTGTGAATGATATCCTGTAGCCCTATATCATGGGGTACCTTGCTCGAGCCTAACATTAATAAAATCAGTCACTTCAAAGAAATTTTTGTGTTTCATGGTGCAAGGGTATATAAGTATGCTATGGAAGGATCTAAATGAAAGAGATTCAGAGAATTCAAACCCTGACTGTAGATTTGTAGAAAAAAATGACATGTCAAGCACCAGCTGCAATCAAATCCAGATTATTGCTCGTATTTTACAGTGCATGGATAGGTTAGACAAGGTAATGCTTATCTGGGACCAAAGGTTTTCAGGGGAATCCAAATGTTTGTTGTCTAACAAACCAAATCCCTAGGTTATGTGGTGGGCAGAAAAAATTACACATATTCTATGACACTAGGGTGCCAAACTATTCATGTTTTCTGCATGGTGTGCAAGTCAATACCAGTTAGACATGGCTATCAGATAGAAGACATTAGAAGACAATTTTTTATTGTATGTATGTTATTTACACTGTCAAAGTCATTAAAACAGGGTGTCTACCCAAATTCTATTTCAAACTTCCCTGACTTTTCCAGGTTTCCAGACCAAATCTTAATCGATTTCCTGTCGCTAATTACAGTAAACAACACACAATGCACTAAAATTTGCCCAATCAAAGCAAGTTTCAAGGCCATAAAAATCCATTAATGCAAACCCCAAAGCCATTTATAACTCAATTATAGTGAATTTACAAATTCAAAAGCTGTATTAAAAAGTGTATTTCTTTACACTAAAAACTTGCACTAATTAAATATTTACAGCAACATTTCCATTCCACCCTTTTCAAGTTCATTATAAAAGAGTTTAACTATATAATCGCAAAGCTGATGCTTCATCTTCTATTTCATTTAAAATGTGTATGACTATATATAAGGCAAAGGAGATTGGTATGATCAAAACCCCTTACAGATTAAATAATTTAGCTAAAAACACTTTTTGTTTTTCAAGTTTTAGTTATATATTTGGCAAACATTTTCTCCTGAGAAATATATAGGCTTAATAATTTTATATAAATTATATTAGTTTTGGTGCAAAATGGTAACTTTTGGAAGAAGTTTAGTCAAAAGTACAAGTTTTTCAAAATTTTCAGTATGCAATGTGGTATGAAAAGCACAGTTCAGGAAAATTATTTTAATAAGTTATTTATTATAACAATGAATTTCAAATTTCCCTGACTCAGGCCTTTGTATTTCAAATTTCCCTGACTTTTCCAGGTATTCCAGATGAGTAGACACACTGTTATAAGTACGGGTCAACACCCTCTGTATATTAAAATTATATCTATAGTCACACTAAATACATAGTACTTTTTTAGTTTTTTAAATTAAAAAATTGTAGAAAATACTAAAGGATATTAAATAGAAAACAAATGTAATAAATAATATTTATTATATTGTAGCAATAACTTCCAAACAGTGATGATTTAAGATTTTTATGGGCCTAGGCTTTGAAAGCATAGCAGGGGCCCCTAAAAAATATGGCTCTTGTGATATTCACTCAATAAATCATGAGTTGGTTTGGGTTTTTTTTTCCGAAGTTCATTATCTTCAATATTCAGATTTAGCAGTAATAAAAATTTCTGGGATATTCTAAATAACCAAGATTAAAATAAAGCTTAAATTTTAATAACACAAGGCTCCTTCAAGGTCCCTGTGGGATTCCAAAATGGCAAGATCTTACGTACGGACCTACTTGGCCTACATGCAACAACATAGATTTTTTCAAAATTATTCGGAGGAAGAGGAGGCAAGAACATAGTATATACATTTATACATTACAATACATGTAAAATTCCAATTTATTTCAAATTACCAGTGGGGAAGGAGGCTCAACCCCTCAGTAAGCACATATAACTACACATGCCCAAATAACTCCACGCCTGTGCCTACACATAAGGGATACATGCAGGAACTCAATGTTTGAACTCTCAAAACTAAATATATTAATGAAAAAAGTGGAAGGTATATAATATTTAATTTAAGGAAGATGCAGTGAAAAAGCAAAGGATGTTTTGAGAAAAACTTGCATTATTTTTTTAATGATCTGGACACAAATCAGATTGAGAGGAAAGGCCCTTAGAATACTATCTTAACACAGCAACTTGCCTCTCTGCCAAAAAATTCACTAGCTTGTCATATTGTGATTTGAAAGGTCTCAAGACTACTGAAAACAAAGTTGCCATAGGGCAATTAAAAACTGCCACTAGTGTAACACCATGATTTTTGCAGGACATACATTTCTAGATTTGGTGAGAAGTTACCAAATCTAGCAACCTGATGTTGACTCTATCTCTGGATTTAAAATTTGTTGTATAAATTGTTACTATGGTTGTATGTGGTTAGAGAAACTGGAAAAACTCACTTAGAACAGAGTTTTAATCATCCAAACACAGGCACGGTAGCATCAGCTAGACTTTTGAAAACTTTGATAGGATTATGCCTTTGGCTAGCTCATGGTTAGAGTTGTGTAATATTTTTCAGGAACAGCAGGAAAGAAGGTTTAGTTATAAACATATGAGCATACATGTAAACTCAAAGTTCAATTAGCAGTTTCTTGCCATTTAGAAAGCAATGAAAGTAAGAAGTGGAGGGGTGGGGGGGGGGGGGCCTTCTCTAATGCACATGAAAGGCATACCTTGAACTTGAAAATCAGCATATGTCACGAAAGAATTATGGGAAATGACAAAGCTGAAATTTCCATGATTTTAAGAATAATTTTGGTAGAATTCCCTGATTTTTCCAGAATGATAAAATTCCATGACAATTACTTGATTTCCAAGTTCTGTAGCCACCCTGTCATTTACTTAATAAGTTGAAAAATACAGGCCTGAGGGAAGCCCAGAAAAAAAGCCCATAAACAAAAGGAGAGTCCATAACTCCACAAAAGGAAAAAAAATGAAAAGATACAAGGCAACACTAGGCAATTATCAATATAAGCTACCAATTAAAACAATATGAAATTAAAACAATATATATGTCACTCAATACAGTCCAATAAAAAATCTAAAAATATTTAATGATGACTTACCTCAAAGAGTATGAAACAAATATAAGAACCAAAGTTAAAATATGATGGACCATCATAACAACAGAATCTTTTCGCCAAGTATCAAGAAACAGTGTAGAATACAAGGAATGTGCATAAAACCCACTTTGAATTGCGTACATTAAATAAATATCATTAGGAAGAACTTTATTCAGATCCCAATCTAGAATAAATCAAAGAGTTCTTGTCATTATTCACTCCAGATGGTGTCAATGAACATACAAAAAATGGTGACAGCTTAAACTTGAAAATAAGGTATTAAACATTAATCAAAGTGCATTCTTAATTGCAAAATAACAGATAATCATTGACATAAACTTAATGTTTAATAGAACGTAACTTCAGACCTAAACTCCTCTTGTTCTGCAAATATAGCAGTGTTTTAAACTGACGAAATGCAAAATCTTTTAACTTTCACTCAATGTAAACATATCAACGTGGCAGTGAATTTATTGGTGAAGACGATGTCTATATTGGCATTTGCATCCACAACGTTACGATTGCTGCATACTGTAGGTGAAGGCTGTGATTTGTATTGTAAAAGTTGCAGGCCAAAGATAAAGGCAGTTTTTGTAAACTTAACATTGCAACAAAAAAAAATAAAGCATTTTAATTTTGTCTCTTTAAAAATAAAGGTTAACACAAAAAAAAAAAGGCCAAGAAGTCAAGCAATTTCCTTGACTGTGGGCAACATTACAAAACCAGTAAAAGAGAGTAAAAGCCAATACACATCACATTCATACCTAGGTGAAAAAAGAAAGTGCCACATAAATTATATCCTACTACTGTAGAACGGTCTCGCACATCCACTAACCGCAAACCAAAAAATAGGAAACATCTGCTCTCTCACCCAGACCAAGACTCATGCCCAAAAATTAAAGTCTATATACACCCTTATAGTAAATTTGTAGACAGTATCAACCCAAACTACATTTAACAGACTACTGAGTTCAATTTAGATAAATCATTTACAATTTAGAACATAAGCTATACTCTAGCAATAGGCAAGAAATTTCATTTGAGCAATTCCACTTAGCTAAATTCATAAAGATTTTTGATTAGTAACTGTTGTCAAAATACTTAGTTTACACTCAGCTTCCGCTGTATGAATGTTCCTTTTCTTCATCACACTTTTCTAATCACTTTTTTTGTACCCACAGTCTGGAAAACAACTTGCAATTTCCATTATGGGTAATGCATTTAAGATGACTAGAAAACATATTAGCATGGATGTGAAACTTTTAAGTGAAACAGCATTTCGAAACTGATAAGAGTCTAGTTGATGGCATAATAATGATAATAATACACATAACACTATGTTGTGACAATAATGATAATAATGTACATAAACAGCATGCATTCTATAATACATTCATAATCTATAATTGATACATCTATAATTGATTCATAGGGAATCAAACCTGGATTAATAACATGATAGACAAATATGTTACCTTTATGCCACTATAAGACATTGGACATGTTTCTGAGGAATCCAAACTTAGGCCTATGGAACTAACCCACAAACTAGAGTGAACAGCCAGTCAGTAATCGTTTTTGTATTTTTTCATGCCATTAGAAGTTAAACCTAGATTAACATGCTAGATGAATACATTATCACTACACGACTGCAAAGCCAAAATTGAATGAAGAGAAATATCTATAGTTAGGTTGTCAAAAAATTTGCGAAATGCACCACTTTATTGCATCTGAAAAGTGGATTTTCTAACAAGACAATACCAGTATTCACAGTTCTCAGCCAACAAAATCCTGGTTTGAGACAAATAGCATAGATTTACTTAAACAACCTTCTCATAGTCCAGATGTGAACTATGGAAATTTTTTGGGGGTGTTTTAAATAGGTTCGTTTGCCCACTCACAAAAATTTCAGACAAATAACTTATTGAAGCTGTTAAGTAATCCCGAAGATATAATGAAATTCAAACTCTATATAATTCAACTTAGTTCTTGAAAGAGATGTACGCTGATAAAGGAAACAAAAAAAAAAGGAGGGGGGGCATTTATAGGACATTGGCAATATATTCACTAAAAAATGCAGTCAATCAAATTATATTACAGTGAAACCTCAATTTATTGTTTGAGAATCAGAAAAATAAACACAAGGTTCCCACTCACATTAGAGAAAAAAAAAATTCCCTAACTTTTCAAGATTTATCCAACAAAATTCCCTGTATAAATATAACAAAACTTGAAATTGAACTTCGGTTTCGGAGAAGACAGCTTCACGTTCGCATGAAGTTTAGCTTTCAGAACAAAGATTAGAAAGGTTTTCCCTGACTTTTTCAGGTTTGATCAAAATATCTCGTTTTTCCCCCTGGCTTTCAGGGATGATCTCAAATTCCCTGACAATTCCAGGGTCTCCAGATGCATGAGAATCCTGAAACAACATATGCAGGAAAACGATGAAAGCTAGGCTATTATAAAATAAGGGCAATAAAGGTAGAACAGTCTTTGTGCAGATATATAGAAGCACAGTACAGACAGTACACATAAAATATAAGTATATAAAGACATAAATAAATTAATGACATATGTACTTACCAAGCTAATAAAAAATGTGTTTTATTTTTGCTTTATACACATCTAAATTTATTTTATGCAAAAGAAGCATTATTAAAAACAAAATTGGTAACTTTGTTATAAATAAACAAATGAGAAATGTACACTATGCAATGCTATATTTAAATGAAAATGAACCTAAGCACAGTTACGCAAATTAACACATCATTTACATGATTGTTTCAACAGATACATTGTCTCATCAGGAAAAGCCTCCTGAGAAAGCCATTACGTACTGTCATCAAATAATTGTGATATATTGAGTTTACATAGCGGTAGAAAAAACATATGTAGCTTTTGGGATGGAAAACATTCGCATATGGATCATAAATATTTTCATTGGCATATAGGAAGATGTAATAAGCTACAAAAGATTAAGATCTGTGGGTGGTTTGACTTTTTCAATAATTTTAGCTTCAGAAAAATAAAACTTGTAATAATGCTTCCAGAAATATTTTAAAATGACCAATTTTTGAAATTCTTGCTTTTGGATACAAGACTGATTTTCTTAAAAACACCAAGCTTACATAAAATTCTTACAAAAACACATCCCACCCTTCTACAATTCATGCTCAAGTAGATGTACATGTGATGTATTATTTGTTTCCACCTTCTTTTCTATAAAAACAGACTGGCTCAGAGTAAATGCTGGCACATCAGAATTCTTTTACTTTTTTTAAACTGAGTTGTGACCTCCGATAAAAAGGCAAAATGTTTTAATGATGAATACGAGAACACTGAAAATTCAAAGAATGATTATACAGGGATTTTTTGTTTTAATACTGTTTAAATAGGGTTTTTACAGGGATCATACAAATTGGACAATAAATGTGAGAAAATAACATACCTACGCATGATGAATCAAGGTTTTACTGTACAATGTCGCAATCCATCAAAAATTGAGTTTTTTACACCTTACTTCACAGATAACGTATTTATATCACTTTTATGATAATTGAAGTTTGTATTTGATTTCTGGATTATATCTGTTATATATTATGCTCTTTACTATTTGTACGACATCAAACTTTTTTCCAAGGCCTTAATATGTAGGAACGAAGTGAACATATTCATAAAAAATTTAAAGTAAGCAAAATAGATACCAAATATGAAAAAAAAATTACCAGTATGTTTATTTATAACTATGAAAGGGGCTTTCATACATCTAATTTCTAAACTACTTAAAAATCTAATTTTTGAACTGTTACAAAACTCTAATTTCATATCTTGATATAGTCAGTGCTTGCATAAGTAAAGTTGGTAATATTTTTATGGCGCAAGGACAACAATGGTCTTTCTACACCACGTAAGGTGCATAAAGTAAAGAAATTTATAAATAAAACATTACTCTCAACGCAAGAGACTAATACGTATCAAATATATAAAACTTATAAAAAACAAGAGGCAAATTTTCAACTACCAAAGTTGAATGAAAGCATAAAGAATTCTTCTGCTATTTAAAAACTGTAATTTAACGAATTTTGAATTAAAAAGAAAAATTTAAGGAAATTACATGCGACTTCTGAAATCATACAAAATTTAAACATGACCCATTAACCCCAAATATATAAGCTCGAGTATATTCAAGCTTTTAATTCTTCACCAAAAAATAAAACCTCAAGTACATTCAGGCATGATCACTGTTGAACCGTACAAATTTTAAAAGCTCGAAAATATTCATTTGGCCATATTTCTGCTGTTTTTCACCGCTTCTGCTAGAATGCACTGTAATTTTTAATGTTTAAGATTTAATACCAATTAAGTTAAAAATAATTAAGTTAATTTAGTGAAGATTTAAGATTTTTAATGTTTTTAGATTTGTGATCTTGAAAAGAAACCTACACTTTTCTGATAACAGTATGTATGATGCTGAAACTCATCCCCAACCAAAATTGAATAAAATATGGCCTATCTTAGATCACTTATCCAAAAAATTTAGAAGCATGTAGCCCTGAAAGAGATGCGACAATTGACGAAAGTCTGGTGTTGTACAAAGGACGACTGGGATGGGTTCAATATTTGCCTCTCAAAAGTGCTAGATTTGGTATCAAAACATACATGATGTGTGAATCGTCAACCGGGTGTTTGGTCCCTAATAATATACACAGGTAAAGGTACTAAATTTGATATAGATTATCAGAACCTTCCACAGTCATCACAAATAGTTATGACTGACGAAACCCCTCCTTCATATGGGATATTGCCTAACTGTAGATAACTATTACAGTTTACCCAAACTTGCTAACATGCTGATTGCTAACAGAACAGATATGTATGGCACTGTGCGACCTACAAGAAAAGACATGCCACCATTGTTTCACAGCAAGAAACTAAAGAAAGCAGACATTGCAGCATTCCAAAGAGGAAAACTTCTGGCACTGAAGTAGAAAGATAAAAGAAATTTGTATCTTATCCACAATCCAGATATGCAAACACGCCGGAAGAAGAACGCGGATGTTGTGAAGTCTGTTGCTGTGTTCGATTACAATGATACAATGGAGGTGTGGATAAGGTGGATCAACACCTTGCAAACAATCCTCTGCCCTGTAAGAGAGGGAAAAAGTATCATAAAAAGATTTTTTCCACCTTGTGGATCTTGCAATTTGGAATGCATTCATCCTCTACAAGAAACACAGAGGAAAGAAGAATGCACTCAATTTTCTTATTGATGCTGTTCAGAAAATGGTTGACCATCACAAACAAGAATTTTCTCCGAAGGCAGCAGGTCGTTCATCTGCAAAACAAATGCCATTATGCCTTATTGGCCGCAATTTTCCTTCAGTGATTCCTCCTACTGAGAAAAAACAAAACCCAACAAGATAGTGCCGAATGTGTAGCAGTGTATGTGACGTGTGAGGGAGGAAAATACGGCGAGAGTCCAGATACATGTGTAAAGATTGTGGTGTGGCTTTGTGCATTGATCCATGTTTCAGAGCCTATCACACTGCCATAAACATATAAAACTCACATTCAGTACGCTCTGACATACATATGAGAGTTACTTCAGTATTCAGTTCAAGCATATTTTTGTCATGTTTTTCTTTGTAATGTTGTAAAATGTCAAGATAACAATGACTTTCGTTTTTCACACAAACCATAGGTAAATAAAAGTTTTTGATCAACATCTCGAGTATACTCAAGGTTTTATTAAAGGAAGATTTTAGGCTTACGTACATCATCGTTGCCTTCATTAAAAATAATTTTATTGTTGCCATTAGTTTTGTCCCTAAGCGATTGTTAGAATTTAGCAATAAAAAGATTAGATGAAAACTGAAACACTCTTTCT
The DNA here is from genome assembly GCA_006491805.2 of Dysdera silvatica. NCBI lineage: Eukaryota > Metazoa > Arthropoda > Arachnida > Araneae > Dysderidae > Dysdera > Dysdera silvatica. The sequence goes on along the minus strand of QLNU02015360.1, from coordinate 159,558,887 downwards.
GAAATAATCGGTATGTTAAGGGGTTAAATAATACACTGAAGTGCCAGAAAAATTGGTACACCTACCTAATATTGTGTAGCCCCCCTCCCCCGTACACACAGAAGTGCCGCAACACGACGTGGCATGGACTCGACTAATGTCTGAAGGTATCTTGGAGACAATTCACACCAGGAATCCTGCAGGGCAGTCCACAAATCCATAGGAGTGCGAGGTGGTGGAGATCTCTTCTGAACAGCACGTTGCAAGGCATCCCAGATATGCTCGATAATGTTCATGTCTGGCGATTTAGGTTGCCAATGGAAGTGTCTAAAGTCAGAAGAGTGTTCCTGGAGCCACTCGGTAGCAACTCTCGATGTGTGGGGTGTCGCATTATCATGCTGAAATTGTCCAAGTCCGTCGGAATGCACAATGGACATGAATGGGTGTAGGTGATCGGACATGATGCTTACGTACCTGTCAGAGTTGTCTCTAGACGTATCAGGGGTCCCATATCACGCCAACTGCACACGCCCCATACCATCACAGAAGCTCCACCAGCTTGAACAGTCCCCTGTTGACATGTAGGGTCCATGGATTCATGAGGTTGTCTCCATACCCGTACACGTCCATCCGCCTGATGCAATTGGAAACGAGACTCGTCAGACCAGGCAACGTGTTTCCAGTCATCAACAGTCCAATGGCGGTGTTGGTCGGCCCAGACGAGGCGTAAAGCTTTGTGCCGTACAGTCAACAATGGTACACCAGCGAGCCTTCGGCTCTGAAATCCCATATCAATGATGGTTTGTTGAACAGTTCGAACGCTGACACTTGTTGATGCACCAGCATTGAAATCCGCGGCAATTTGAGGAAGTGTTGCATGTCTATCTCATTTAACAATTTTCGTCAGTCATCGAAGGTCCCGTTCAGACCAGGCAGTGTTTCCAGTCATCAACAGTCCAGTGGCGGTGTTGGCGAGCCTAGACGAGGCATAAAGCTTTGTGCCGTGCAGTCAACAATGGTACACGAGTGGACCTTCGTCTCCGAAAGCCCATATCAATGATGGTTCGTTGAACAGTTCGCACGCTGACACTTGTTGATGCCCCAGCATTGAAATCCGCGGCAATTTGAGGAAGTGTTGCACGTCTATCTCGTTTAACGATTCTCGTCAGTCGTCGAATGTCCCGTTCTTTCAAGGTCTTTTTCCGGCCGCACCGCTGTCGGAGATTTGATGTTTTACCGGATTCCTGATATTCACGGTATACCCGTGAAATGGTCGTACGCGAAAATCCAAATTTTGTCGCTATCTCGGAGATGCTATGTCCCATCTCTCTTGTGCCGACTATAACGCCACGTTCAAAATCACTTAAATCTTGATAACCTGCCATTGTAGCGGCAAGAACCGATCTAACAGCTTTGCCAGATATCTCTTGTCTTATATAGGCGCTGCCGACCGCATCGCGTTACGCTGATTGGTTGCAAAGCTCCGTTATTTGCATACGCACGCCTGTGCCAGTTTTTCTGGCACTTCAGTGTATTTTAAGTTTTTATTTGCAATTTCAAAATAGATAAATTTTAAATATTATTCAACTTTCATTCTTAAAGGAAAAACATTAGTTGAACTTACTATCCCAAACGCAACTAGGGTTTTGAAAGACACGATAATTCCCACTCAGAATGACAACATAGAAAGTGAGACTCCATGCGCCCACGTAAAATACGAACTTCCAGGCACTCTCTGGCATTTTCTTCTGATTTGTTGAAGTAAGACCATATTTCACAGCTAAAGGCTAAAGATAAAATACAATTAACTTAAACATTGGCATGCAACTATGAAATACAAATTTAATTACATTGCATGACTGACACAAATTAAGAACTGTGATGTAACAAATCATGAACTTGCATCTAATTTGCAATATTTAATATTACTACTAATATCTGTTTTCATTTCATGTCATAATTCTGCTGTACAACCATCATGAAGTTTAGCCTTTTGGTTTCAAGGATGATGCATATTGCAGTGTTGTCAGATAATGTGTGTGATTTACTTTTCTATATCTGTATTTCTGGTATGTCAACATAATGGAGGAATAAGCCATAATACTGGAAGTGATCATCGAATGGTGAGATGTAAAATGCACTTAAATACTAAATTAGAACGACAGAAGCTCATTAGGAAACAAGTAAGTAAGAGGGTGGATTTAAAGAAATTAAAAGAAAATACCGAGGCATTCAAGTTGGAATTAAAAAATCGCTTTTCTGCACTGGAAGGACTTATTGATGAAAGTGATATCTCAGAAGCAAATGAAAACATTGTTAAGACAATAGTTGAAACTGCTGGGGAAATTGGTGGTGTAACCTGTAAAAAGCACAATAGCAAATTATCTGAGAAGACGAAACAGCTCATGAAAAGGCGAAGAGATATGAAGGTGGACAATCGAAATACCAGTTCCAGGATTGAGTACATAGAACTTTGTAAAACTCTGCGCAAAAGCATGAAAGAAGACATAAGAAAATTCAACTGTGAGTTAGTAAGGAAGGCCATTGAAAATAACAAGAGCCTTAGGGTTGTTAAAGGAAGTTTATCTGTTGGGAAGAAACACATCATTGCATTAAAAGGAGAGGATGGCACCGTAACAAGAAATAGGGAAGAAATACTTAGAAGAGTTGAAGAATTCTACAAAAATCTATACGAAAGTAACAGTGGATTAAACGAAGACATTGAAATAGTCGAAGGAACAGCTCCTAAAAT
>QLNU02015360.1:159542093-159556056 GCA_006491805.2 Dysdera silvatica | reverse complement strand
AATACATGAAGTTAGCCCACATCCTACATAGACACCCTGTGCTGCCCATTCATTAAATTTGGTTGGGGAACACACAGCTAGTTGCAGTCCAGGAAGCAGTAACTTTTTCACGCTACTAGAAAATGTATGTATTTTTTCTCGAATTCCAATAAACAATAGAAAGTTCCTTAGAAAAGTTTAACTAAGAAGGAAAACCTAAGTTTGAAGAGTTTATCTAAAATTCGTTGGTTAGCTCGTGGTGACGCTTGTCAAAACCTCATCAAAGATTGGAATAAGGTAATGGAGGAATTTAACTTCATTGCCAGTGACGAAGTAGAAAAACCCCCTCATGAATTGAAACGGCTGGAAACTGCTATCCTTTCAATTTTGTGGGATGATTTATTAGACGTCTAACATTACTAGTACGGAACTCCAGGCTACTGAAAACAATTTCCCTAGTGTAATAAAGGTGTAAATCTCCCTATTAACCGATTTCGAAAAATACATTCATGGGGGGATAGTGTATTTGTCGCCTGTAGCTCAGTTGGTAAGAGCACCTGCCCTGGTAGCAGAGGGTCATGGGATCGTGCCCTATCAGACGCGGAAAAAGCATTTCTTTGCCGACGTTCCACCATCTAACCATGCCATAACATCAGCATTACTATTACTACGAGTAAAAAAGTTGATAAAAATTGTTTAATTTTATCTGCGTAGTGTTCGGCTTGTATAAATATATCTGCTGCAAGGGGCTTTCTGTTGAGTTTAATACCGATTTAGCAATTTGGTTTAAAAAGCAGTCCATGTACTGCCACACTCCTCGAAATAACCGGCTTCAGAAAATCGCTTTAAATACGTTTGTAGAGGATAGAGGGTTTGTCAGCTGTAACTTAGTTTGTAAGCGCATCTGCCAGGATAGCAGGAGATCGTGCCCTACCAGACGCAAAAAATTTCTTTTCTTTACGAACGTTTCACCATCTAACCATGCCATAACATCGGCGTTACTATTACTACGCCTAAAAAACGTTGATAAAAATCCTTTCTGGATTTGATGTGTAATTTAAAAAATTGTACAGCATTTAGTTTCTCTCTCAATGAGGCTACAGACATTCAGGATGTTCCACAGTTGAACGTTTTTGTCTGCTGTGTATCTGCAGACGTAAATGTGAAGGAAGAAATGTTGGACCTAGTAGCTCTTATCGGAACAACTCGCGGTACTGCTGTCAGAAATGCGCTTCATGAAGTAATGAATAGATTTAAATTGTCCTGTGATAAATTGTAAGTGTTACGAGTAACGGAGCACCTGCAATGTTAGGGAAAAACAAAGGTCTCATTTGTATTTTAAACAACGATCCTAAAATTCCACGTTTCTTACCTCTTCACTGCATAAATCACCGCTAGCATCTCATAGTGAAGTACTTCAAATACGAAAATGTGCGAGACATTGTTTTGCAGATTGTGAATTTAATTAGAACAAATGCCAAAACACAGCATCAGTTAAGAGCTTTTTAGAAGAGTTGCGAGTGAATGATGAAACAGATGAATTGCAGTGATTTATCCCTATGGTGTGTTGTAAAATGTCTGTCAACTTACAATGTTTTAAGCCATTTTGTGGAACTTCTAAATCCTATCATAACATTTACAACAAAAAAAAAAAAGGAAAAAACACCAAGAATCAGAAAATCAAACTTGGCTTTTTGACTTACTATTCCTTACAGACATGCTAGAACATTTGCAAACAATCTGGCTTTACAGTGAAAGGAAAAAAAAATTATTGATTTGTTACAAACTATATTCCGTTTTGAAGCTAAACTTCGGCTTTTTGTGTGTGATCTTAAGAGCAAAATATATATTCATTTTCCACGAGTAAAAGCAAATATAAATAATATCAAAAAAGAAAAGTTAGACGAATGCAAAAAAATTGGAAGAATTGGAAACAGATTTCAAACATGGATTTGAAGTGTTTGAAATCTAGAATAATAATTATGAAAATTATACGTTTCTTGGCGTAGTTACAAATTTAAATCATTATTATATTTGCGTAGTGTTCGTCACTTTTCCAGTCTGAATTTGAAACCTACGTTTGCATATTTTGTGAACCCATTTATTTGTGATGATAATGAATATGGATTTCAAATTTCTGATATAACGCTTGTTGAAAAAGCTGCTGGAGAATTGGAGTTATCAGCGATGAAAGAGTATCGGGTGGTGGCGGTTACAGACAAAAAAAATTGTGTGGCACAAATTCCTGCCTTTGTGCGCGGGCGGCGAGATTTGAATTTCCATAACACTTTTAGCATTAGGACCGATTTAAGCAATCTGATTGGCTAACGATGACATCACTTATAGGTTTGCTACGCAATTTTCTGAATTACAGCGCCGCCTCCGGCGGCCACCCTTCCCAATGAAACCCTTGCACAATTCCTCCTCCTAAGCGCAATGTTGGTCACCAATGTAACAGGCACTGAAAACAACGCACTTCAGAATTCACTCATTTACGCAAATAAGATTTTAATCGTGGGAGAATTTAGGTTGTTTGTTTGGATTTTTATGGCGCAAGAGCATCCGGGCTTATACTTCCGCGCCAAACATGGTAACATCAAAGACCGTAGTAAAAAACCAGTACTTTTAAAATTTAAAACATATGAATGGTCAGCATGGACATTTAGGATGATAATCTTCAATAATACGCCCAATTTATTTTTAATATTACTGTGAATTGATTTTTTTCTTTAAATTTAAAACGTAATAAGTGGTTAGAAATCGTTAAAACAAAACAATATTTTTGAAATATTGTGCTGCTAGCTTATATTTTTATAGAAAAATCATCTTTTGCCTAAATTTTTAAGTAGATGGCGGCTGAAATTTTTAAAAAAAAAAAAAGATCATATCGAGTGCGTCGAGCAGTAACCCCGTATTCAAAAATAAAAAAGTTTTTGTATCTCCCTTAATTTTTGGAATTGCCTTCCTTGATTGAAATTGAAAATTAGTATTTTCGAAATACAGTAAAACCTCCATAAAGAGACCACCATCGGTCATGGGAATAGGCGGTCGCTCAGAGAGGTGGTCTCAGAATGGAGCTAAATTTAGCATTGGGTCTATGGAGGAGAAAGGAAATCCATTTTCAGAATTGATGGTTGTTAAGAGAGATGGTCGCAGAATAGAGGTGATCGTTACGAAAGATTTTTTTTCTGTATGTAATTGAAAATTATTTCCGAGTTGTTTTGTATTTATGGAAAATGCATATTCGGCAATTTTCACGATGACCGCAATTCTCCACAAACCATGGGGAAAGCAAAACAAAACTGGGTTGCGTTTTTCATGTAAAAACCCGGGTATTTGCCAACCCTGTTTGCCCTGCATCCAAGTTAAGTCTATATGAATCCATTATTTAATAACTCATTAAATAATTTGAATAGTTAGAAAATACATTACTTTTAAAGACGTTTGCTCAATTACATTTCTTATATTGGAGCACCTGCAGGAAGCTTCAGGTTTTGACAATGACATCACTTTCTTTTGTAATTATTAATGGTTCTTTTGACTCACATACAACCCTAATTTCACAAAGAAAAAAAAGCGCTAATTCTCATTGACGGGAATTCTTTCGATCTTGGAGTGAGTGAGTGAGTGATTTACGCAAGAAGTGTAATGGGAAAGGTGGCCGCCGAATGGGGCAGCGCTGTATTCCCAGACTGGCTTTTGTCACATAAAATGACGACCAGTGGACCGAGAAGGGCCACTGGGGGGGGGGGGGCATTGCGGGGGATTGTCGATCGAAACAGGCGTACAGAGACGCACAGCTCACATGATTGTCGTCACTCAACGTCAACCGGGGACCACCCACGATCAGTCCGCCCCGAAGAGCGGCCGAAATAGATGGGTGGCGCGGAAGAACACCCCGGGCCGGCCGGTATTCCTACGGGAAACCACCGGACACCGTTGATTGGGTGAGGTGCCGCGAGCGGCAGCGAACAGGCGTAAAACATTCCCCGCAACCAGAGCGCGCGAGACCAGCATAGTCCGGACAGGCATTACATACCAATTTATCATCCGCTGTATGCGAAAGCTGGCCCAAAGCGATCGCAGCGGACGAAGACAATGGCGAACGCCCGTCATGGACAGAAGGCCAAGCACGGCCCTAGCGACGAAGTCCGAATTACGAGGGAGGGCGGAGTCCGGTCCCAGAATAGCAGAAGCAGGCATCCATCCACCGCCGCCCGGCGGCCAAAGTGAATATCCCAATCACTCCGTCTTAAGCGAGCCGGAACCAACACCCGCCTGCCCGGACAGCAGAGGAGAGACCATTTCGATCTGGAAACCAGGCCGCACATCACCTGCTCAGCCAATCAGATCGCTTAAATCGGTCATAATGCTAAAAGTGTTATGGAAAATTAAATGACGGGCACGTGCTCGACAAGCGAGGCCTTGCGCATAGGCAGGATTACAAAAACCGACTTCATTTGGGGTCCATAGCCCCCCCCGTCCCTAGCCTAGAACCGCCACTGGGATCTTGCATTGCAAATGCAGCACAAATCTACTTCTATAATTGAATTCTGGGAACTAGTGCCAGAATTAAAATACCCTTACTTAAAGAAAGCTGCTCGCCGTCTAATTTCAATTTTCGATGCAATACATTGCTGTAAGCCTTTATACTCCACAATCAGGGGCGACTTAACCGCCCTGATCCTGGCTTGAATGAGGGCGCCAAACTGAAGTCAAGTGGTTTTTGTTTTTTAATTGACCTAATAGTAGAAAAAATTTTAGAGACATCTTTAGAGAAATTCTTTCAGAGACTTTTGGCCACTGTTGTAGGGTACATGACATCTGTGAAAAACTTCCGTTTTCGCCGGGGAGAGGCGCCAAAAATCAATCCGTACCAGGCCGCCCGGGTTAAAAATCAACATCGAGCCGCCCCTGTCCACAATGAAGTTCGTAAAGCCGAAATATCGTTCACATTTGACGAATCATCTTCCCACAAAATTGCTGCAAATTTTACGCCAAATTTCAAAGATTCGACCAAATGTCTTAGTTAAGTATATTATACTTTTATTAATACATTTTTATTATTAAAGTTTTGAAATAATTACTTTGTATTTTCTTTCTCTTAATTATATTTTCTTACATGTATATTTTATACAGCACTTAAGACTTTGGTACAATATGTAACCATATTAATTAAATTTGTGTATTTAATACTATGTAACTATGGCATGGCTCTTTATAATTTATGAAAAACCGAAGTGGTGCTCTGATTGACCTCGTGCGTGCCCACCCCTGCTCTGGATGAAAAGTATCCAATTGGGCTGGTAAATAGCTAACTGGAAATGGTGTGGTCCCTTTCGTCTCGGCTTCAAAATCTTGACATTGTATAAAGCAAGCAGGCACACTCTGGGGATCCTATCTTGTTGGTTAGTATACCTATATTTAGCAGTAAACTCCTTGGATAACATAGTAATGCATATAGTAGCATTATTATAAAAACGTAAAATTAGTTTAGATTATTCAATTAGTTGGGTATAATCAGCGCCCTCTGTAACTAAAAGCCAACCAAGTCAGAATAAAGTAGGCTTGTCCAACCCACAGGCCGCATGTAGCCCAGGGTGGCTATGAATGTGGCCCAACACTAAATCCTAAACTTATGGACACATTGTGAGATCTTTTTTTTTTAACTTGAATACATGATTCTCGAGAGCGAACTTTATAGACGACAGTGGAACAATTCAAGAGAATCCCAAAATTGTAAAATGATTTGCAAAATGAAATCAAGTCCTTTATGGAATCAAAAACAAAATGTGTGTCAGAACTTTATAATAAAAACTGGCTCACAGATTTGGCATTTTTAGTAAATTTACCGCTCATTTAAATGAGTTAAGCATATGTCTTCAATGTGAAAACCCAGTGATCAGTACGATGTTTCAAACCATGACAGTATTCGAAATAAAGCTACAACTATGGCACTCTCAAATTAAGGCAAACAATTTTATGCATTTTGACACGTTGGCTAAAGAAGGTCCGGTGAACAACGAAATATATATATAGCCTTGCTATTTGATTTGATACAGGAATTTGAGAAAAGGTTTATTGATTTCCGTAAAAATCATCAATCTTTTGGTATATTTGTGACTCCATTTTCAGTCGACATAAATATACTCATGTTTGTAAAAATTGCAACACCATGAAGGACTCGTCCGAATTGAATGAAATTTAATGTACAAACGACCTGTGTTGATACAAATAAACGATTAAAATTACAAAGCAAAAAAACAATATTACATGTCGAAAATCAGTATTTGGTGAAGCCACCACACGCTGCAATAAGTGATGCTATACGACGTGGCATGGAATCAAACAGATGTTGAATGTGTGCCTGAGGAAGAGCATTCCAGATTGCTTGTATGCGACCCCAAAGTTCATCTGTAGTAGCTATGGGACGAGGATCACGAGCGAGACGCCGACCAACGAAATCCCACACATGTTCAATCGGCGACATATCCGGCGAATAGGCAGGCCAAGGAAGAAGCTGTATCTGTTGTGATGAAAAGAAGTCTTGAACATTCCTGGCAATATGTGGGCGGGCATTGTCCTGTTGAAATACAGCTCCGGGAATGCCTTGAAGGAAGGGAACAACTTCGGGCTCCAGAACTTCATTGATGTACCGGTTGCTGTTAAGATTACCCACAATTCGTAGCAGCTGAGATCGTCCATGATACGCAATCGCACCCCAGACCATAACGCTGGGGGTTCGTCCACTATGACGTTGGATAATGCACTCCGGAAGGTGGCGTTCACCGGTATAGCGTCTAACACGGATGCGGCCATCACTGTACCCCAAATTAAAGCGGGATTCATCAGAAAACACCACTTGTTGCCAATCAGCACGCCAGTCTCTATGTCCATGAGCCCATTGTAGCCGCAGGCGCCGATGGTTTTGCGTCAGAGGGATCCTGTATCGAATTGAATGGCCTTGATTGAGTGAATTTTCGTTTTACAATTGAAGTATTCGTATTATTTTCTGTGTGTTTTACGATGTAAAGCTTTCGAATGAATCCGCGAGGTACAAGTATTGTATTGGGCCTATGCGCGAAAGTAGCACTTTCAAAACTCCAGAATTTTTTTTTTAAATGTGTCAAATGACATGTCTATAACAAATGGTGTTATGCCATTAAGCGCGATCAGAAGAAAAATCCCGAATTGTCCTCGATCAGTGTTCGTCACGTATGTGAAGACCATTTTGATGCGAGTTATTCAAATCACTGGTGCACAGTCCTGCACAAAAGTTTAGACACAACACAAATTTGAGTATAACAAAATACTATTAAAACTGAAGAAGTAGGAACTTTAATATTACGAAGTATGAACACATGTAATATGCAAATTAAAAATTTGAGAACAGAAATCACATCAGTAGCGAACTTGCTGCAATATATAACTTAAAATAAGTAAAATATGTGGCACAAAAGTTTAGGCACAAACATAAATTTTAGCACTTGCATAAGGAAATGAACAATTTTAATAATCAATGTAGCCACCATTACTTCGTATTAGATTAAATACGCGGTCGTTCATTGAAAGCACAAGATTTTGAAAGGTTTCTGGTTCAAAATTAAACCACGCTTCTTCTATAGCCTTTTTAAGTTCTAAAACGGACGGATATTGCTTTCCATTGGCATACACAACATTCGTTAGTATGCCCCATACATTTTCGATGGGATTACAGTCAGGACTAAGAGCAGGCCAATCGAGAACTGTAATATTTTTAGCGCTCATCCATTCTTTTGTTGACCTGGATGTGTGGATGGACGCATTATCTTGTTGGAAAACCCAGTTTCGTCCACATAAAAGTTCGCCAAAAGGTAATAGGTGACTTTCAAGAGTTGCCTGGTATGCCTTGGAATCTTGTTTTCCATTCAAAAACGCCAAAGAAGTCTGTCCATTGAAGCTAAAGGCTCCCCAAACCATGACTGAACCTCCTCCTTGACGTCTGCTGAACCGACTTAAGGGGCGTTTTCGAAGATCGTGCCAGTAGTGCGAAAGGCCATCGGGACCATCTAAGTTCCACTTTTTTTCATCACTAAATAACACCTGCAGCCATTCGTCACTGTATGATATGTGCTGCCTTGCCCATTGTAGTCGTGCTTGTTTATGATGTAATTGCAAGCAGGGCTTGCGGCGCATTTTTGCATATCTCAAATGCCTGCATTCTACAATCCTTCTACGTATGGTTTCTCTTGACACTCGCATTGCTAACGTGTTTTTTATTTGATTTGCAGACAGGCTTTCATTTGAAGCCAATCTTCGTATTTGTCTATCATCCCGAATGCTGGTCACTCGAGGCCTCCCAGATCGTGATTTTGGTTGATACTGATCACCCCGGGATAACACTCGATAAATGCCTCGCTTTGAACGGTTCAATGCAACAGAAATTTGAGTAACAGATTTACCTTTAGTTTTCAGCCTCCAAATCTTCAAAATCTCGTCATTCGTAAATTGCTTTGACTTCGGCATCGTTCTAAGCATTCTAAATTATTTCAGGCCTTATATAACAACTCTGGGAAACGCCCCTTCGATCACTTGGGAACTTCGCGCCGTTAATTTGCATAAATCTGACATATGTGCCTAAACATTTGTGGCATGCAGATTCCAATATTACGGTGTTGGGATATTTTGTTTCAGTACTTTTGGTAATCTTTTAAGTTGCACAATTTATTATTGGTTCTAGGATTATTTAGATACAATATCGGCGAAGTTCAATGCAAATTCTCGCTTTTATTTATAATTTGCCTCTGTGTCTAAACTTTTGTGCAGGCCTGTACGCAGGGGGGTGTTGATGGGGGTTGTAACCCCCATTGCAATGAAATTTTGTATATTTAACATAGGAAAATGTGAGTTGTAGCTCTGTAACCCCCCATTGAGCCTATAACCCCTTCCCTTACGAACTTTCTGCATACATCTATGGGGTCAATTATGTGCTTCATTCCTCGACGGGTCTATATTTTTTACTGTTCATTTTTTTTTTATTTCGGAGAGGGGTCAGAATTTGATTTTGGGAGAGAGGAGGTTGAATATGTGCTTGACACTTCGATGAACGTTTCACATTTTCAATCTTAAATTTTCATTTCAAGAGGGGGGTTTAAATCCCAGAACTCCCACTCTTGTGTACAGCGTTCTGGGGTGTGTAGCTAATAGACTCTATACTAATAGGGCTGAGGGTGTGTGGTTAATAGACTATATTAAAAATGTGAAAATATAGTGGGGAGGTTATAAATTACTGAGTATACATATCTGGGCACTGGAAGAACTAATTTTTAATTCATTGAAGTAAGTAGTTCTTTACGATACAATTCCTTTTAGTGCTGAAACATCAATGCGGCAAAATTTTTGGAAATCACCCAAAACGCCTGATAGCTTCAGAAAAGAGCGACATCGGAAATTTTGCCTTTCGGCCTTTATACCCCGAAATTGTTCCATCGAGAAGTTCGTGTTGGCTTTGAAGAACATAGCCATTATCAAAGAATATATTTTTGGAAAATTATCCGTTTCTGCAGGAATATAGCCAACGTTTATTGCTAGCACCTAGTAACTGTTTTGTCTGCTAGTTTTACGTTCCAAATAAACGAAAAATTACTTCATTAATGGCAATTTAATTTAAAAACAAAATGCAGACGAATTAGCCTTGAAAAGAACTGTTTTCGTATGTATTTGGATCAATTATCTCAAATAAAAACCGAAGAAAACAAGCACACCGTAAATCAATCACGGAAATAAACGTATACTAATATCACTTTCTTCGTCGATACGGAAATCACAATTGTCTTCAAAATCTAAACTGATATTTTCACTGACATTGTTATTAAAAATTATGTTTTCGATTTTCGACAATACTTCCCGACTTTCCTCAAGTTCTTGATCAGTTATTAACGACGGAAGCGTGTCGTATTTATTAACGACCAAATTCAAAACGGATTGAATTATGTTCACTATATTTTTCATTTTCTCACAATCGGAAACTCGTACAACTATATTGACGTTATACTTGCGGACGAGTTTATATAGCTAGTGGAATGCGAAACTTAAATGTCCCGCCAACTCTTCAAAATTGTCGCCAAATTCGCCAAATATCTATGCTAAAAGTTCATTTTTCATATTAATTTTTTTATACTGTTTAAATTAGCTGAGACATAATTTTTTATTTTTATCCGTTAAATACGATGATCCTTCATAATCTTACCGACTTCAAACCTGTTTTTGCTCACATACAGTGCGATTAAAAAATATCAAACCTGGCGAAAAAAGTGACATTTTTGGACTTCAAATATTCATAAAAAATTGTCATATCATTTTAGCAGACAAATGATTACATACTTGTGATCAGGAAGTCAAGCACTATCATCTTCCATAGGTCTGATATCAAAGTGCAGTGAACAGCGAAAGGGGTTCCCTTGTAAGTCAATGTCTATAGAGCACCATGTTAATTGAAACTGGATTTCTTTGGGATATAAACGTTTCCAATGAGAAATTCATTTTGCTTGTATTAAATTGTAAACATGACAGGCTATCGTCTAGCCTTTGGCTTCCAAAGTAGCTTTAAAATCATTATATAACACGTTTTTCTAAAATTATGTTAGTGTATTCTTAAAATTATTACAAATTTATAAAATTAATAACATATAAAATAATTACTAGCATACTATTTATATAATTAATATGTTCATAAAACAATAATAAGTATATTTGAATAATTAATATATTTATAAAATAATTAACATATTTATATAATAAAAATATGTATAAAATAATTATTAGCTTATTTTTATAATTAATGTATTTATAAAATACAGAAAAATCTGTCTTAACGAATATCTCTATTCAGCGACCACATCCTTTAACGACCACCTATATTCAGGGAGGATAGGGGTTTTAAAGCTTTACAAAAATTGAATTTTTTTATACTTTTAAAAAATTCTCTGAACTTTTATAAACATTTTTAGACCAACATGATATTTTTATGTCAAGTAGCTCAAAAGTTATCATTGAAACTGCGATGTCATATACGTTTTAAAAACCAAGTAAAGAGCTGATTCAATTGCGTTTTTCTCATTTCGCTGATTTTAACGTTTTCCCGTAAGATTTAAAAAAAACGTGCTGCTTATGACCACGAAATTTTCCACAAATCATCGTTACCTTAATATGTATAAAATGAACCGAGCTTAACTTATTTGCTTAAAAAAATTAGTAATTTGAACTAAATATAAGGCAATATTTCGGGGATTGTATCATGTCATATTTATAAATTTTTAAAAAATGTATGTGCTTTGAATATTGTAATAATGCCGGTTCATTTACTAAAGACACTTAAAACAATCATTTCTGTACTATAAAAATATATATTTGTCATTTGATTTTCAAGTTATCTTACGGTTGCTGATACGGCGTGTTTTCAGAAAGAAAAATTCTATTAATATGTTTTATTCAATATTAAAAAATAAAATTGAGATTATGATATGTAAAACGCATTTTTATATTTACAATAAGTGCGTTTAGCAACTCCCATTTTTTTTAATGCTACCGCCAGTAGATTTTTTTAAATTAATGTTGAAAAAAGTGGTAAATTTTGCGTAAATTTGGTCAGTTAAAACTCTTATCCACCCTTCAGTGACCACTTCCTTTAACAATCAATTATTCTAGAAATGGATTTCTCACCGCCATAGACCATCCAATGCTAAATTTACCTCCATTCAGAGACCACTTCTCTGAGCGACCGCCTTTTCACGGAACCGAGGGCCGTCGGCTTTATTAATTATTAGTTAGTAGTAGTTAATAATTATTAGTATTAGTAGTTAACTGTAATTATTAGTCTATTTATATAATTACGGTAAAACCTCCCTATTGCGACTACCGTCGGTTCCGTGAAAAAGCGATGGTTCAGAGAGCTAATCTCTGAATGGTAAATTAGTCATTGGATCTATGGTTGAGAGAAAATCCGTTTCCAGGAAAAATGGTCACCCAAAGGTGATTTCTGAAGGGAGGTAAGTTTAGCATTAGTCAATGGAGTGGGGAGGAAATCAGTTTTGAGAAAAGGTGGTCGTTAAGGGTGACAATCGCTAAATATAAGCGGCCTTTAAGGGAGGTTTTACTCTATTTATAAAATAATTAGGCTACCCTTCCCAATGAAACCCCTTACACAAATCCCCCTATAAAATAATAATTATTAGCATATTTATATAATTTACGTATTTATAAAATAATTATCATATTTATATAATTAGTATATTTATAATAATTATTAGCATATTTATATAATTAATATATTTATAAAGTTATCACGATTATAAAAGTAACGTTTACCATGTTTAGAAAATATTTGTTTTTTATAATAACCGAATTTTAACTATGTATAGCGGGCTTTGGTATAGCCATCCATATTCTTTGATTAGCAATATAGAATATAGTCCATAGATTTCTGAATTTTTACAAGATATTTTCCTTATTTTTGTATCTCATAAGATAAAATTGAATGCTTTCAATCCTAAATGACAATCAATTAGTAATTTTTTGTCTTAAAATATTTCTATTCAAGCTACAAAATTCAATAATATTTCATACAAAATAACATGAAATCGCCTGGTCGTTAGAGTTGTAAAAAACCCGGGAATTTTGGGCACATTGGAAACTTTGAACATAGAAACCAAGATAGCTAGAATAAAGGAGGTAGTTGCGTCCACCCCTTTCTTCTTATTGGTTGATTTGACACAATCGACCATTGTGGTTATGCGCGGACGGGAATACCTCCTTTATTCTAGCTATCTTGGTTTCTTCCCATCAAAGTTTCCAATGTGTCCAAAATTCCCGGGTTTTTTACAACCTATTAAGGTACGTCCAGTTAAGTAGCAGACGACGGATTGTTTTTCTTAGCATTGTGGTCTGTCCAGCTACTATATATAATTGAAAATTACCACGCCTGAGACGTGGCTAATTTTACGCAAAAACTTCAATGTGAAGGAAGCACCCATAGTGGTAGCACCGTATATATCTGTCTACCTCCATAATTTTTTCATATGTTGCAAAGAGGATATCGATTTTCGTGTATGTGATACGATATGAAATCAGCAGTTTCTTGGAAAATAGGATTACTATATAATCGGGAATGTGTAAATGTATTTCGTGTATCCATATTAGGTAGCACCTTCGTTTAGAAATACAATCCTAATATCCTGTATTTGTGTTATTTATTAGCGTTCAACGGTTCTTCCAATTGTCAGATAATGTCATCTTATGTGGATTCTGATCCTATTCCGTCATACTTTGACTTCGTCCGGGGAGTTTACCTCTTTGCAGTAAAAACTATCAAGGATGATTATTTGTCTGAACGAAAGCTTACTCCCGACGAAGAAAAATGGCATTATTTTAATTTTGAAGTTTTTGATCTGATATTGGTGCTTCTGTTGGCGGCGATATTCACGGTCATCCGGCAATTTGCTACAGATTTGTTATTTAAGGTAAGCATGTTACAGCACACGTTTCCCAGGGTTATAACTTGTTGTTTGGGTCGATGATGTGGGTTCTTTTCAAGAGGTGGGAGTCATGACAAGAGATATAATTGGTAATAGTTTAATGCAAACATTATCATCATATTCAACCATTATCTATCCACTGCTGGATGAAGGTCTGGGCTGTAATGCACGAGACGTCCCCTAGCGCTTTTAAGGGAGAACTGTTCCCAACACGCATGCAAACTGTGTCCTGACTTGCCGCCATGTTTTTTACGTCATGTTTCAAACCCTGGCTCCTTCCCCCATTCGTCCGTTTACCGAAATTAAGAAATATAAAAATTACTAACCTTCATTGGTCTTCATCAGACGTATGTGGTGGGAATGTGGTTTTTATTGCCTTCAAAAATGCCGGGAATAAATTCTACGGTTTTCCCTTGTGTTGCCGCTGCCACATGAACTCTGTGAAGTAGAAGAGGTCATCATTTGCGACCTGC
>QLNU02015360.1:159516390-159538961 GCA_006491805.2 Dysdera silvatica | reverse complement strand
GCGACATTTGAATTTCCATAACACTTTTAGCATTATTACCGATTTAAGCAATCTGATTGGCTGAGCAGGTGATATGCTGCCGGGTTCCAAGGTTGAAATGGAGTTCGGTCTCAGCTCTGGTGGCGTGCGGATGTCTGTTCTCTGCTGTCCGGGCTGGCGGGTGTTGGTTCCAGCTCGAGTAAGACGGAGTGACTGGGATATTCACTGTGGCCGCCGGGCGGCTTTGGATGGATGCCTGCTTCTACTATTCTGGGACCGAACTCCCCCCTCCCTAGTAATTCGGACTTCGTCGCTGGGGTCGTGCTTGTACTTCTGTCCATGACGGGCGTTCGTCATTGTCTTCGTCCGCTGCGATCGCTTGGGGGCCAGCTTTCGCAAACAGTGGATGATACTTTGGCATGTGATGCCTGTCCGGACTATGCTGGTCTCGTGCGCCCTGGTTGCGGGGAATGATTTTCGCCTGTTCTCTGCCGCTCGCGGCACCACACCCACTCAACGGTGTCCGGTGGTCTCCTGTAGGAGTACCGGCTGGCCCGGGGTGTTCTTCCGCGCCATCCATCTATTTCGGCCACTCTTCGGGGCGGACTGATCGTGGATGGCCTCCCGTCGACGTTGAATGACGACAATCATGTGAGCTGTGCGTCTCTGTACGCCTGTTTCGATCGACAATCCCCTGCAATGCCCCCTCCCCCCCAGTGTCCCTTCTCGGTCCACTGGTCGTCATATCATATGACAAAAGCCTGTCTGGGAATACAGCGCTGCCCCCTTCGGCGGCCACCTTTCCCATTGCCCTTCTTGCGTAAATCACTCACTCACTCACTCCAAGATCGAAATAATTCCCGTCAAAAAGATTTTTTTTGTTTTTTTTGGAGAAATTAGGGTAGTATGTGAGCTAAAAGAACCATTAATAACTGCAAAAGAACGTGGTGTAGTTGTCAAAACCTGCTGCTTTCTGCAGATGTGACAATATAAAAAATGTAATTGAGCAAACGGTTTTTAAAGGTAATGTATTTTCAAGCTATTCAAATCATTTAATGAGTTATTAAATAATACATGCATATAGACATAACTTGGATGCAGGGCAAACAGGGTTGGCAAATACCCGGGTTTTTACAAACGCAACCCAGTTGTATTTTTGTTTTCCATGGTTTTTTGGGGAATTGCAATCATAGTGAAAATTGCTGAATATGCATTTTCCACAGATACAAAACAACTCGGAAATAATTTTTAATTATATACAGAAAAATCTTTCTTAACGACCACCTCTATTCAGCGACCACTTCCCTTAACGACCACCATTTCTGAAAATGGATTTCCTTCCTCCTCCATGGATACAATGCCTAATTTACCTCCATTCGGAGACCACTTCTCTGAGCGACCTCTTTTTCACGGAACCGACAATGGTCGCCTGAGGGAGGTTTTATTGTATTATAAAAATAGTAATTTTCAATTACAATCAAGGAAAGCAATTCCAGGAATCAAGGGAGATACTTTTTTATTTTTGAATACGGGGTTACTAGTTGACGCACTCGGTATGTTCCTTCCTTCCTTCCTTTTTTTTGTAATCCACCATCTACTTAAAAATTGAGGCAGAACATGTTTTTTTTATAAAAATATAAGCTACCAGCACAATATTTCAAAAATATTGTTTTGTTTTAAAGATTTCTAACCATTTATTACATTTTAAATTTAAATCAAAGAAAAAACCAACTCATGGTAATATTAAAAATAAATTGGGAGTATTATTGAAAATTGTCATCCTAAATGACCATGCTGACCATACGCATACGCATGTTTTTAAATTTTTAAAAAGTACTGGTTTTTACTACAGTCTTTGATTTTACCATGTTTGGCGCAGTATAGCCCAGATGCTCTTGCGCCATAAAAAAGCCAAACAACCAACCTAAATTCTCCCCACGATTAAAATCTTATTTACGAAATGAGCGAATTCTGAAGTGGTTGATTTTTCGGCGCCTGTTGGCATTGGTGACCAACACAGCAGCAGGAGGAGGAATTGTGAAAGGGTATCATTGGGAAGGGTGGCCACCGGAGGCGCTGTAATTCCAGAAATTGCGTAGCAAACCTATAAGTGATGTCATCGTTAGCCAATCAGATTGCTTAAATCGGTCCTAATGCTAAAAGTGTTATGGAAATTCAAATCTCGCAGCCCGCGCACAAAGGCAGGAATTTGTGCCACACAATTTTTTTTGTCTGTAACCGCCACCACCCGATACTCTTTCATCGCTGATAACTCCAATTCTCCAGCAGCTTTTTCAACAAGCGTTATATCAGAAATTTGAAATCCATATTCATTATCATCACAAATAAATGGGTTCACAAAATATGCAAACGTAGGTTTCAAATTCAGACTGGAAGAGTGACGAACACTACGCAAATATAATAATGATTTAAATTTGTAACTACGCCAAGAAACGTATAATTTTCATAATTATTATTCTAGATTTCAAACACTTCAAATCCATGTTTGAAATCTGTTTCCAATTCTTCCAATTTTTTTGCATTCGTCTAACTTTTCTTTTTTGATATTATTTATATTTGCTTTTACTCGTGGAAAATGAATATATATTTTGCTCTTAAGATCACACACAAAAAGCCGAAGTTTAGCTTCAAAACGGAATATAGTTTGTAACAAATCAATAATTTTTTTTTCCTTTCACTGTAAAGCCAGATTGTTTGCAAATGTTCTAGCATGTCTGTAAGGAATAGTAAGTCAAAAAGCCAAGTTTGATTTTCTGATTCTTGGTGTTTTTTCCTTTTTTTTTTTTGTTGTAAATGTTATGATAGGATTTAGAAGTTCCACAAAATGGCTTAAAACATTGTAAGTTGACAGACATTTTACAACACACCATAGGGATAAATCACTGCAATTCATCTGTTTCATCATTCACTCGCAACTCTTCTAAAAAGCTCTTAACTGATGCTGTGTTTTGGCATTTGTTCTAATTAAATTCACAATCTGCAAAACAATGTCTCGCACATTTTCGTATTTGAAGTACTTCACTATGAGATGCTAGCGGTGATTTATGCAGTGAAGAGGTAAGAAACGTGGAATTTTAGGATCGTTGTTTAAAATACAAATGAGACCTTTGTTTTTCCCTAACATTGCAGGTGCTCCGTTACTCGTAACACTTACAATTTATCACAGGACAATTTAAATCTATTCATTACTTCATGAAGCGCATTTCTGACAGCAGTACCGCGAGTTGTTCCGATAAGAGCTACTAGGTCCAACATTTCTTCCTTCACATTTACGTCTGCAGATACACAGCAGACAAAAACGTTCAACTGTGGAACATCCTGAATGTCTGTAGCCTCATTGAGAGAGAAACTAAATGCTGTACAATTTTTTAAATTACACATCAAATCCAGAAAGGATTTTTATCAACGTTTTTTAGGCGTAGTAATAGTAACGCCGATGTTATGGCATGGTTAGATGGTGAAACGTTCGTAAAGAAAAGAATTTTTTGCGTCTGGTGGGGCACGATCTCCTGCTATCCTGGCAGATGCGCTTACAAACTAAGTTACAGCTGACAAACCCTCTATCCTCTACAAACGTATTTAAAGCGATTTTCTGAAGCCGGTTATTTCGAGGAGTGTGGCAGTACATGGACTGCTTTTTAAACCAAATTGCGAAGAGATCGGTATTAAATTAACCGAAAAGCCCGTTGTAGCAGATATATTTATACAAGTCGAACACTACGCAGATTAAATTAAGAAACAATTTTTATTAACATTTTTTAGGCGTTGTAATAGTAACGCCGATGTTGTGGCACAGTTAGATGGTGGAACGTCGGCAAAGAAATGCTTTTTCCGCGTCTGATAGGGCACGATCCCATGACCCTCTGCTACCAGGGCAGGTGCTCTTACCAACTGAGCTACAGGCGACAAATACACTATCCCCCCATGAATGTATTTTTCGAAATCGGTTAATAGGGAGATTTACACCTTTATTACACTAGGGAAATTGTTTTCAGTAGCCTGGAGTTCCGTACTAGTAATGTTAGACGTCTAATAAATCATCCCACAAAATTGAAAGGATAGCAGTTTCCAGCCGTTTCAATTCATGAGGGGGTTTTTCTACTTCGTCACTGGCAATGAAGTTAAATTCCTCCATTACCTTATTCCAATCTTTGATGAGGTTTTGACAAGCGTCACCACGAGCTAACCAACGAATTTTAGATAAACTCTTCAAACTTAGGTTTTCCTTCTTAGTTAAACTTTTCTAAGGAACTTTCTATTGTTTATTGGAATTCGAGAAAAAATACATACATTTTCTAGTAGCGTGAAAAAGTTACTGCTTCCTGGACTGCAACTAGCTGTGTGTTCCCCAACCAAATTTAATGAATGGGCAGCACAGGGTGTCTATGTAGGATGTGGGCTAACTTCATGTATTCTTGTGTATCTACTTACTACTTATGTAACTTACTGTACACTCCACAGATATTAGAGGCATACGCAACACGATTGGCCTCTGCAGTTCTTAATGTCTATATCCTATTTTACCAACTCAGCAATCACACCTTTGAAAAGTACCTCTGACTCATGGCCGTATGATGGAAAAAAAACCCAAAGAAATCTTTCTACAGGATTTCCATTTTCCCTAACATATTGAATGATAACTGAGAGCTCATCATGTGAGCTATGTCTAGGCTTGAATCAAGAATAATTGAAAAATACTGAGCAGCCTTTGATTCTGTGACTATTTCGTCCATTATTTTCTCTGCCATGATCTTAACAAACTGTTCATGTGTTGTTGAGGAGAGATACAAAGTATAACCTTGCCTGGATTGCCATATTCAGCTAATAATGGATCAAGCTGAGATATTAACTCTAGACACATAATGAAATTTTCGCTATTGGTTGATGTGTCAAAATATTCTGCCAGCAGCCACTAATGGTCGGGTCACTGCAACGACTCTCCTTAGAACGTTGCGCCAATAATTTTTTTCCACTTCTACTCGGCTGAAAAGCTTTAAACTGACTTTTTTAGAAGTGCTTGCTCTGGCCTTCATAATTAACATGCATGATTGATGCTCATGTCAAAGGAGTTCTCACGTTCTTTTTTTTTTTTTTACCATGCTTCAAATCATCAAACCCATCTTTCATCAGTTTTGTTGTCCTACCAAATAACTGATAGGACATACATTAAAGCAAGGGTCTTCCACTCGCGGGCCACATGCCTGCTGACATGTTTCATGTGGCCCGCCAGCTCATGGAAAAATATTGTTTTACACAAAACGTCCCTGCCCCAGTCTGAAATATATGTATTTTATTCTGTCGTCATTTTCACATTACGTAATAAATATATCTTAAAACACTATAGGACTAAAGTAACACGAGGTTTCCCTCAATCATGTTTTGATTTAATTTTCTAGCATATATGGGTATTAGGAGTAGTTTTATTGATTTGTAGTGCAACAGTGATTTAAAAAAAATTCAAGTTAGCACTCAATGAATTCTATTCTAAATATGCTGATAAGAACATCTTCCCAACCATCTGACTGCATGCTCTGAAAACGTTACTGTTCTGAAATACATCTGCATATAGACTGTCATATAAAGTTCATAAAGGGGGTTACAGGTTTACAGTTGTGTGTGTGTGTGGGGGGGGTTTACAGAGCTACAACTTCATATATTTATATGTATATATACAAAAGTTCATTGCAGTAGGAATTACAACCCACATCATCCCCCCTGCATACACCAATGTTTCTATAAACAGCTGTTTCCAAAAATGAAGTTGATAAAATGAAAAGTTAGGACCAGAATAACTGACGTCCACCTTGGAAACACTCTTAGGGTTGCAATATCAAAAATAAGACCTGATATTGATTGGACTGTTAAAAATAAGCAGTGCCAAAAATCTCGCTAAAAGGTTTGATTTCGCTTTACATATTAATAACTAAAAGTATTGTAAATGTTTTTTGCTTCCATACGTATTTTACATTGTAATATATATATATTGAGTCCCAGAGGCGGATACAGAAAATATTTTTGGGTGGGCACACTAACTGATATAGGGACTTAAGGAAAAACTATCAACAAAGGCTGATCGGGGGTCCTCCTCCCGAGTTGCCTTTGTTCAGTCCTAATATTGCTGATACAGTAGTGCGGCCCATGGGCCTACAAGAATAAGCAAAATTGGCCCTTGGACTGAAAAAGGTTGAAGACCCCCTGCATTAAAGTTTTCCAGTACTTTCTGAGCACATTAAGTACAACCTTTTTACTTCTTGACTATTTGAGTTTTAAAATTGATTGGGAACGGTATGATACTTAAATAAGTCGTATCGAAGTGTTGAAATCAAGATTTATTTATACCATGTTTTACCACCATGGTTTCGAGTCGCATAATTGTACATCTGAAGAGAACGTTTTTTCTTTTACTGGCTTTTCTTTTTGCCACCCCTAAAACATTGAAACCCTGGGTTATAGCTCTCTAAGCCCCCCCCCTGCAAATATGTCCATGTTCTTAATGTTTATATACATGGATAAATTGTGATTTTTTTGTGAGGGACAGGAAGAGATTGTGAACAAAATTTACAGATTATCAACAATCTGAAGTCATGCTATGCCACGGACATATATTTATACAGGTAAGATACAGGGTCAACATAAAGTCCTTATTCACCCAAATAACATTTTAATGGAGGCTCATAGAGCTATAAACATTAGGTAGAAGTAATGCGGCTATGCCTGATCAGATGGGATCAACAGCAGTGCATTCTGTAGTGAAATGGAGAAGTTTTTAAACGTAACTCGTAAACTTAGGAGATTTAGAAAAAATTTAAATTGCAAAGTCATTCAGCATCAACCAATTAGTAGGAATTGACACATGATGTACACTGTTACCTTTAATAGAAGACTATGCTCTAGAGATGTGCAAAATTTGTCACTAACCAGATCAGTGTGACGATTCTGCCTGTCTCTTCATGATAGGCAGAGCCCTTCATTGATTCGGTCAATAAACGATTTTGCCCATTTCTACTGAACACATTTGGTGGGGTTATGTTCTTTTTACTTAAAGTTTATGTCATCATAGATCTTAATTTTATTACAAAAGTACAAATATGATCTATATATATGTGTGCGGTAACAAATTTATTATTTATGATGTCGCAATGATGACGCTCTGATTTCAACAAATGTGCACAGCCCTCAATTTACCTTATCAGTGTACATGTATCATTTTCTACTAATTAGTTGATGCTGAACAACTTTGTAATCTAAAATTTTTCTGTATCATTTTTAGTTTCTAAGGTGTAAAAACTTTCCCATTTCGTCACAGAAGGTACTACTATTAATCACATCCGTTCTGGTATGGCCACTATATTATAACTAATTCTTATAGCTCCAGAAGCCTTCATTCAAAACTTATTTGGGTGAATAATGATTTTACTTTGCATCCTGTGTATATTATGCCCTGCTTGAGAGGAAAAATGCAACACATAGGAAAATGTTAGAAACGAGCCAAAACTTAAGGAATACATAAACATGTATGCTATTAACAAATAACTACAATATGGTTGCTATACAGCTACGAAGTTATTAAAAAAAAACCACCTACAATATTGCTTGTGGTGATTCGATAGACGATATGGTTGTCATGTTCAGCGATGTAGCAACATGACCAGGCATCATTCCACTTTGAATGATATTCTGATAAATTGATGATCATGTATTATTGACAAGAGCCCACATTTAATTTTTATTTCAAGGCTGCATTCGTCTATTACTGTTGTCCCAAAGACACTCAACAGGGGAGAGATCTGTGGTATGTGATGGTCAAGGAAGTACGTAGACAGCTTGTAGAGACTTTATGGTAGCACACATTGTACATTATCTTGTTGAAAAATGAATGGTTTTGATTTTTAGTACCAAAACATTGAGCACACATTTGAAGGTTTAAATTAAATTTTTTCTGCAGGGCATAAATGTCACATATATTAAAAACAAATTTACAATTAGTATGTAACTTTATTATCATATAACAAAATTGGTGAAAACAAGCAATATTTTACACTATATATTTTTAAAGTTTCAAAGAATAACATCAATAACAATGTATGCATAATTTGTGGAACAAGAATAAATGGAAAACTTTTTTAACATTCAAATAGAATATTTGTAAGTCAAGGTTTTCATTCAAAAACGGTAACAGCAGCTATGCCATTCTACCATACAAAACATGTTATACCATATAATACTATAAAACGACAGTAATGCATAATGTCATTATTTAGAAATAAAATACAGGGTACCAGGGAGGAAATTACATAAAAAGGTTAAACACTGGTAAAATAGCAATGAAAAAGATCACTCAAGCTTTCGGACGCATCAGCAGCAGTCCTTCATCAGGAGTAATGACGATGTTATGTTTCTGTCTCTTTTTTATACTTGAAATTTCTGGAAAACCCTTCATCAGAGTAGTCCCGCAGAATGGGAAAACCCAATGAGAACCAATGGGAGGCCTCCAATAGAAATCATGGAAAAACCCCAATGGGAACCAATGAGAAACCCACACTGCGGGTTACCTAATTTGGGGATGTCTCATACATTTCAGAGTAAGAGTTGTTTATAAGTTTCTGGAAGTGGTTGTGATGTATTAATGGCTTTCCCGTGTAGTTTGTAAGTTTCCCAAGATTCTAAGAAGAGTCTACTATTCTTGTTTGTGATGTGACGGTGTAGTATTTTTGTTGAGTCCCAGTCGGGTTCGTGTCCGTGTTGTAAAGCGTGTTCTGCCAGACGTGAGGCTATGTCTCCTTTCGCGAGTGCTTGTTTGTGTTCTTTTTTTCTTGTTTTGATCATTCTTTTTGTTTGTCCTATGTAATGTTTGTTGCAGTCTTTGCATGGTATTTGGTATATGGCGCCTGTGAGATCTTCTGGTGGAACTGGGTCTTTAACTTTTGTAAGTTGTTTGCGAAGTGTTGTGACAGGGGAATAGAATGTTTTGATATTTGCCTCTTTAAGGATGCGAGAGATTGTTTCGGAAATGCCGTGAATATATGGAATAGATATGCGGGTGTGAGATGTATTGTTTAAAGATGTACTATTGGGTCTACAGTTTCTGAGAATGAATCGTTTAGGGTATCCATTATTTTTAAGTGCCGTGTGTATGTGTTTTGTTTCTGTGTTTGAAAGTGTTTCATTACTGCAGTGAGAATTCGCTCTAAGACTTAATGTTTTAACAACGGAAGCTTTGTGGCATGTTGGATGATGCGATTTAAAATCGAGATATCTGTCTGTATGTGTGGGTTTACGGTAAACTGAGGTGAAGATTGAGTTATCGTGAGATCTGTGTACAAGAACGTCTAGGAAAGGGAGTTTATTGTTCTGTTCTGTTTCGTATGTGAATTTTATATGTGAGTTTAAGTTATTAAGGTAATGGAAGAAGCTTTGGAGTGTATTAGTTTTAAGTACAACAAACGTGTCGTCGACGTATCTTTTCCAGAATTTAATGTTAAAATTCAGTGAAGACAAAGCAGTTTCCTCAAATGACTCCATAACCAAGTTAGCTACAACACTTGAGACCGGAGATCCCATGGCAGTGCCAAAAACTTGTCTATAGATAGAACCATTTGAGGAGAACACAGCAGAGTCCAGACAAAATTTCAACAATGTGCAGATGTCGTGAGGTGTTAGTGAAGTGCGTTCATGTAGTGTTGTGTCATTTTGGAGGCGTGTAAGTGCGGTGTCGATTGCAAGTGATGTGGGAATGCAAGTGAAGAGAGAAATTACATCGAATGAGACCATGAGGTCGTCGTCGTCAAGTTGTAGGTTATTTAAAGAGGTGCAGAAGGATTGGCTAGTAGAAACAGTGTAGTCGTTATTACCGATTATAGGAGAGAGTAGACGTGAGAGGTGTTGTGATAGGTTATATGTAGGAGAGCTGCAAAAACTAACTATAGTTTTAAGAGGAATATTTTGTTTATGAATTTTAGGTAATCCGTAGAAGGATGGTAAGCAGCCGGAAGTGCATTTTAAATAGTCGTAGAGCTTAAATGTAAGTTTTTTTGTACAATTAACTATAATTAAAAGTTATTATTTACCTCTAAAGTACCAAAACTACACAAATTATATCTTTGAGTCCAATGGGATTTCGCATATTGATGTACATATGTTATCTATGAAGTTACAACTGAATGTTATATGTGTCTGTGGACATGCACTGATTAAGGAAAAAGGTTTGTTTTAGTGCTCCTGATCTCCAATTAAAGTTTATATAGAGTTTCAAAACTACCAAGTATAACAAAAAACTTTGGACTAAAATAAAAAGTCAGATTAACTATACGAAATACAGAGCTTACAACAGTTTTGCAAATTTGTTATTGCTTAAATGGTTCGTTATTATTATGATTAAATGACAATATATGAAATCTTTGTAAAATTTTACTTGTTTTGCAATCATCAGAAAAGTAATTAAATACACTTTCCAACGATGTTAAAAACAAAATATGTAGATATGCCACTTAAAACAAGAAGAAAAAATGAAATTACTATTTTTTGATATGGATTTCTAAAGTTGAAACCAAATGCCTAGAGTATCAAAAGATAGTGCATTAAAAACACTTGAAATAAGACCAAAATGAACATTTTACATTTCTTGGAAGCCAAGATATAAAGGACAATACATTCTTTCTGGAACATACTGCACACATTTCACACTAAAACTTTTATTATCTGAATATCTCTCTGTTCCATTCAACTGACATATTTACTTTGAATATATTCCGACTTTCTATTTTATTTATGATGATTATTTTGCAACATCTGTGATACTTTAATTTAAATTAAACTTTGATAAATCTCTAAAAAACAAAGGACACTATAATTTATACTGAACTCTAACGTTTGGGTCACCAAGTTCAATATTTTGACTATGTGGTTACTGGGACAAACCTATAGAGTCTTCTTTCCATGCTTTTTTAATCAAAAGAGGACCTCGCCTTTAGAAAGTAGCAGGTCGTGAAGGAATATATTAGAGTTATTGATTAAATTATTTTTATTAAAAGAAAAGCAGTTATTTTCCAGATCAAAACATATTAGCCGAAACTGGATTCCTTTAGATCTATAAATTAAGTCAGTCATAAAAATGCTTTGATGTAGTGTCAACATTATAAGTTATTTAATTCATTACAAGCCATGTTTTTTTTTGAGGTTAAGGGAGGGAGACTGTAGCCTCAATAAGACCCCCTGAATCTGTAAGGGTAGGAAGGGAACGAGAAAGTTCATGATGGATGGGTGGTTGAAATTTTATGCCATGAGGACAAAAAAAGTAATTTTGTGCCAAACAAGGTAAGGCTGTACATATGATTGTCCAGAATGGAGTGATCTTTAGTACATAAGGTATTATATTCAGATATTAGATTAGATTCCACGTTGCATTCTAAAACATGGCATCCATTCATTAGACTATATTAATTTTATCAATAAATCCAATATAACAACTTAGGCAGGCCTATTTTGTTTTCTTTACTTTTTTAATAACAGAAAACACATTCATAAAAACAGTGCTTAGGATTTGTGTCTTTCGGTTATTTGTTATCGAACATAGGAGTATCAGTGCAGCACCAAAGGATTTTGTAGATACGTATTTTCTGTAAAATGCAATTCAGACAAATGCATTATTTCTATGCCACCTTACATGAGCAAGAAGATAATACCTGATGTGCTAGGCCACTGAAATATCTTATAAAAATCAGCTTCAATAAAATGGAAACAATGCAACAATATATGGAATGTAGAGAAATACAAAAATATATACAAATATCACAGATTTTAGGACAAGGATAATACATGCTACACATTTCATTTAGCATAAGTGCCATTTAATGATTTGCAGCATAAGCATTGACTCTAAGCTATCGAGAAATCGGACAATATTTTAGAATATAAGTGAAAACTATAAAAATGATACATTCAGATAGCATAATCAACATGGAATGTCCGGTAAAAAGGTTCAATTTCAGTTTTTAAGTTATACTAAGGGACCATACAAAGTCATAGTGCTTGTTTCAAGCAAAAATATTCTAAACCACAGGTTTATTTATATGAATGATAATCCAACTGTATATATAATCATAGGGATGCAATATATTCTGAACTCTTAATATTTTATTTTGGATTGTGTGAAACATCTTCAGAGGAAAGACCAGTTTTCCTACAACTTCAAAAGAATGGATTTCTCTGGTTGGTTAGTTATAAAATAATGGAAAGAGAGCTCCATAAAATCATGGAACATGGTTAAGGAATTGATCATTTGTGCAGTTTTTCCATTACTTTCACAATGAGCTAAAGTTAGATTTGATTTTTGAAATAAGGGGGAAAATTAGTTGCCCATTTTTTACTTAAACGTTCTAGTTTAGAACGAAAACATAATGCATGATATATTAGTGTATTTTGAAAAGTTCTGGCTACAGTAAACATTCAAATGGAAGTTATGAAAGTCTGAAGAAGAAATATATATATATATATATATATATATATATATATATAGTTGATTTAACTGTGGTCATAAACTGAATTTATTTTATGTAGAAATATTTTTAAAATATTTTTTATGCAAATTACTTTAACCCTACATTATTAGAAACAAAAGAGATGCAGTATTTATTATTCGTTATGAAAAATGAATAATACTTTTAATTGATTACATAACTGAATAACATATACAGGGGTGATTGTTAAGTCCAACCAGATTCCCTGAACATACCAGAAAATTCCCTGAAACGTTATGTAATATTTTTGGTAAAGACACTGATTTCCACAAGAATATAAAAAATTATAGGAAATGAAATAAAATTTTTGTAATTTTTAAAAAGAAATCCCGGAAGAGGCAAGTTGAAATTCCCAGAAATCCCTGAACATAACCACCCCTGAATACAAGATCAAAATTTAAATTCAATGATAAATTCACCAATATTATATAGCACATATAAAACAAAATTTCTAATTAGTAACATTGCAGTTGTTTCTTTTTTTTTTTTATTGATTTCTTAATTTGGGACTTCACTAAGTAAAGAAATCAATAGATATAAAGGAGAATTAATAGCCTTTATTTTCTGGATATATATATATATATATAAAAGTGACTAAGAAAACAACTAGTGGCTATTAAATTTATTTTAAGAGTGAAAACTTTTGTTTTTTTTTTTAAACAGAAGAGTGTGTTCATTGTATATAAATCTCTGAGCTAGTATATAACTTATCAAAAATAGTTAAGATTAAATGGTTAGTAGCTTTGATAGTTGATATACATGTTCTTTTAAATATAAATTTAGCATAAACTAGAAAAACTGTACAATGATAAGAAGGATGGCATTAGCTTCATTTTTAGGCAGACAAGAAACTGTTTTTTATAAGGTGGGAGATGTATATAAAAAATTTAACTTTCAATGTAAGCTAAATCTAACGTTGTTATAAACCTCCCACAAGTTTTTTAATGGTAAAGCATGTAACATTATTTAAGAAAGCTAAATTTTTAAATTATTTAAAGAAATTATAAATTTGTAAGCCTTCCCTTAATATTTAAAGATATGTAATTTAATACTAATAACATAATTAATAAAAAGATTGATCTAATCTCTATTCGGCATAGGTAGATCAACTGGTAATTTTTTTTTGTTCTGAAAGTACATCCACAGGATAACTTTGAACTTTGCATATGATCAAGGGAAGAGTGGTATCAGGACATAAAACCATCATAAGCAGTCCAGTAAACTCCCAATACCTTGAAATTTATAATATCCATCCAGGGTAGAGGATACTATGATTTTTTAATCATGTAATGTTTAATTTCATATACAGTGGGGTACGCTAGAACGAACAAACTTACAACGAACGAATGCCACAACGAATAGTTTTCGTGACTGAAATCGAGATGCTACAACGAACGCGGAGAAATCTGGAAATGCCAGAACGTGCACATGCATGAGGTATCAGGGAATTCCCCTCTTCGATGATAAAGTATTACAGCATGAGGCATCAGTTTTGTTATTGTTTGTAAGGTTCGGTTATCTGTTTAGATCAGGTAAGTATCTGTTTATATTTGTGCCTTTAGTAGACAAAATATAGTTTTGAGTTACTAATCTGATGCATAATTTTAATCATGAGTCGGCAAAATAGAGTTAGAAAGTTAATTTGCTTAGACATTAAAAAGGAAATTATTTCCAAGTGAGAAAGTGGAAAAAGTGTAAGAGATTTCAGTGCTGAATATGGTATGACTAAATCAACGATCTGTACAATTTTAATAAACAAGGGAGAAATAAAAAGTTTGCAAATTGTGAAGGGAATCTCTAGATTAAGCAGTTTACGTTGTAATATCATAGAACAGACGGCAGCTCTTCTTTTATTATGGATTAAAGAAAAACAAATGGCAGGTGATACTGTGAGTGAGGCAATTATTTGTGAAAAGGCCAAACAATTGTTTGAGGAACTTAGTGCTAAGGCTCCTAGTATAAGTAGTTTTGATCCTCTGAATGTGTTTTTCGGCACCAAGGGATGGTTTACCGGTTTTAGAAAAAGGACCGGAACACACAGTGTTGTTAGACACGGTGAAGCAGCTAGTGCAGATAGGGACGCTGCTGCGCAACATTGTGAGTATTTTAAAAAAATAACTGAAGAGGGAGGCTTTGTTCCACAGCAGGTGTTTAACTGTGACAAAACTGGCCTTTTCTGAAAGAGAATGCCATGCAGAACTTACATCACGAAGGATGTGACCATCTTCCCTGACCATAAGCCAATGAAGGATCGGCTTACCTTGCTCTTTTGTGCAAATTTTCTGGGGAAATGTAAGGTTAAACCACTACTCATATACCATTCATGGAACCCCAGAGCTTTTAAAAACGTCAGGAAAAATCGCCTTGGAGTTTTTTTGGTGTTCCAACCACAAGGCTTGGATTACCAGGAGTCTTTTCTACGACTGGATGACTGAGGTGTTTGGTCCCACTGTTCGTGACTATCTTAGGGAGAAGTCTTTTCCATTAAAGCTTCTTTTAGTCATGGACAATGCTCCGGGTCACTCTCCTAATTTAATGGAAGAATTACCAGATGAGTTTAGCTTCATCAAAGTTTACTTTTTGCCGCCAAATACAACCGCTCTTCTTCAACCTATGGACCAGCAAGTGATCGCAAATTTTAAAGAACTCTACACTAAAGCAATGTTCGGAAAATGTTTTGAGACCACTTCTTCCGGTGATGTAACTCTGAAAAACTTTTGGAAGTATCACTTTAATATAACGGATGCTGTTCCTTTAATTGTAGCTGCTTGGAAAGAGCTTTCTGCTAGATGCTTGAATTTGGCTTGGAGGCAACTGTGATTTGACACTGTGGCTCCGAGGGATTCCGAAGGATTTCAACACTTGAAGATCCTGCTGTGCAGGAAATTCTGTGTCTAGGCAGTTCCATGGGCTTGGAGATTAGTGAAGATGATGTGGAAAACTTGGTAGAGGAGCATACGAAGGAGCTGTCACTTGAGGAGCTAGAAGAGCTTCACAATGAAGAAGCACTAAACCAGAAGGTTTTCTGGGATGAGGAAAAAAGTGGCAGCATTCCAGCTGGAAACCTTAAAGAGATATTTTCTTGCTGGAATAAACAGTCCAAACTTATGAAAAATTATCACCTGGATATTGCTGCTGTAGAAAAGGGCCTTAACCATTTTAACGCTATCTTGATAGCCCACTTTTGGAGAGTTCAAAAATATACAATAAAGCAGTCAATCCTAGATCCATTCTTGAAAAATGTAGAAAACGCCCTCCAACTGATTAACTCACCACAGGACAGTCATCGAAAATCAGTAGGACCGAGGACTCCTGTCCTTTCACATCCGTATGATTTTTAAAATGAATTTTGATCCTTCATGCTTTTTTGTTTTGTTTAAACATAAGACTGTTATGATTTTTGTAAGGGAAAGTTTATTTAGTGCTTTTTATTTATTCATGCTTCTAAATTAAGATTGTTTATTTTTCAAAGGTCGTGTTATTTTTCCAAGGGTGTTTATACTTTTCAAAGATTGTTAATATACACTTCGCAAATTTGCGTGATAAATAAATTAATTTTATACATACTACATGTTATTTTTATACTTATATTGTGTGGGCTTGGAACCGATTACCCCTAAATGAATGTAATTCAATGCATGCTAGAACGAACGGATTCTATAACGAACGTGTTTCTGGAACCAACTGTGTTTGTTCTAGCATACCCCACTGTATAGGGAAACACAGTACGGTATCATTTATAAATTACAATACACAATGGTCCCTCAAACTTGGAAATTAGAAATAAATATTCAAAATGGAAATAAAATAAAAAATACACTGCTGACAAAAATGAATCTATCTACATTCATTTACAGAAAGTTCAATACAGTACAATAGATCACTTTTCCCCCATTTGTGCAAGCATTAGAATGATGGCATAAGGGCAAATATCTTTGAACATTGTAAACATATTGCAAAACTTAGCATATTATCTTGCAGGTAATACCATAAAGAATCTGCATTGTTTATAGATACATTACAAACAATGGTTTTGGCATGATCATAAAGTTATAAATCAAGTTAATTTAAATTAGAAACCAGACTACCGGAAAAAAATTATGATTACATCCACTCCATGAGTGGGATTTTGTTTTTCATACATTCAAATCACTCATGAAGATGCTGATTGTGATGCATCATCATCAATAAGCCATATGGAATAGCATGTGGAAAGGGCATTCAATGCATTATTTTTCTCTGCAAAATTAAACTAATAAGGGGAAACAGACAGTGCCCTGTCAATTTTGATGAAAGTAGAGCCAAAATAAGGAAATACGTGTCTCGGCATTCGTGCCAATGCGGCTTATTTTCAGAGATATGAATTTTTAAAGATTTTGCATCCGATATATGAGCTTAAAAAAATACAATGTCCTCTGCAAGCCAATCCGTAGCTCATTAGTTAAGTTACCGTCATTGCGTGGCTGCACTTCGTGTTTTGGGGTTCGATTCCCATGGACATTGACTACCCCCCCCCCTTTTTTATGCATTTTTTTTACTTATTTCTTTATTTATGTATTTTTATTAGTAAAAATACTTTGCTTACAATCGGATTTTGTTCATAAACTTACTTTAATTGATTATTAAAAAGTTGAAAAAGTTTTGATGTAGCCACCCAACCAGTTATGTTTCTATGTGAACACAGCTTTAATAAAAAATGTACTTAACCTGTGAATGAGGTGAAATTGTAGTGGTATTTTAATCCTCAACCTTTTTAGCCCTACACCCCCCCCTCCCTTAATGAGTTAAAAAAAAAAATCAAAACTTTGCGACCTCCTTCCATTTTTAATAAAGCTGGACTATACTTTGGGCTTTTTAATTTCTTAAAATATGTGTTTGCTTCTGTAAAATTCTTTTCCCTTGTTGTATGTGCACTTAATTTTTTGTTAATTTCGCGGATACTGATATCTCACCGGCAACCTCCTGTGGGCCACGACCCCCAGGTTGGAAAACGTTATGAGGGTTTGAAATAGAGCTTGCACAGGGTACAATTGAGTAGGTTCACCGTCATAGCTGTATAAAATTACCTAACATGCTTTTTCACGCATGCGCAAATTAATACTTGGGCTATGTTATACTATAAATCTTATAAGAAAATAGTCATTTAAACACGCGAGCAGATGCTTTGAAGATCCATTAATTTATTCACAATCAACTTTCGGCGCCGAATTTTAAGAATACGTTACAGTACTCTTGGTTTGTTGCAAAGTTAACAAACGAAAGAAGCGTCTTTGAAAATGTAGATGGTATTTGTTTTCCAGATGATATTAGACAAAGAAAATCAGTTGTTCGAACAATTCATTTATAAAATGCTCACGTTGTAGAATTTTTTTATGTTTTTATAATAATTATCATCCAAAACTGTGTACCAGTAAACAATTCCAACATCTCCGACAGTGATACACAGAAAATATGTTCACATCAGTCAGTTTTAAAATAAAATTGATTGCATTTTATAAAATAAAATGTTTCTATATAAATAAAATGCACATAAATGAGATGCGCGTAAAATGTTTACATGTTATAAAATAAAATGATGTTTATATCTTATAAAATAAAAGATTACATACTAAAAATGCGTTTGTCAATAGATAAATATATTTAAAAAAATATTAGGCGTAACAGATGCTAATAGTGGAAGACTGAAAAGGCTAATAATGATAAAATAAGACGAATTAACTCGGTTTTCTTTTTTATTTAATGGAATTGTTAAAAGTTTTCAGAAAAAATCTTTCCATCCTTAAATAAAACAAAACTGCATTATTGGTGTAATTTCATCCCTTCACAGGTTGACAATGAGTACGCAAATTTTATAAAAGTTATATTCACATAAAAACTTACAGCTAACTCCTAAACTTTTTGTACCTTTACAACTCTTCAATAAAATATTAAAATTCGTGTAAAAATTATAACTGCGAAAAATAGTAGCACAGAATTAAATATGTAAATATGAATTTTATTAAAGTAAGTTTATGAGCAAAATTCGATTGTAAGCAAAGTATTTTTACTAATAAAAATACATAAATAAATAAGTAAAACGATACATTAAAAGAAGGTGATCAATTTCCATGGAATCGAATCCAAAAACGGAACGCAGTCATGCAATTACGGCAGCTTAATTACTGAGCTATCGACTGACTTGCGGAGGAGTGTTTTAAACTCATATATAGTATGCAAAATCTTTAAAAATTCATATCTCCGAAAATAAGCCGCATCGGCACGAATGCCAAGACACATATTTCCTTATTTTGACTCTATTTTCATCAAAATCAGTGGGGCACTTATTGTAAGTTTCCGTTGTTAGTCTGAACCAGTGATTAGCTGAAAAGTTGAATGTAGGATTTGTGTTTCTTTTTCTCATAACATACTGGACACTTGAGATGTTTCTTCATGTCTTTAAAACAACTTTGTGTTTTTAACCATAAGTTATATTTTTGTAAAACAATCTTTGCTAGAGATAATACAAAGATTGTTTGATTACTTTACCAACATACTCACACTGGCTTGGGCCAGAGCTTTCCTTCATCTCCCCTAACAAAGCGAAAGTGTGGGCTATAGCACTAACGTCTCCTCTGTAGCGCTTTGCTTCGCTTGTAAATTCTACATTTGCCATTTTGTTGCAAGGAGTTTTGTTTTTGTAGAGAAAAAATGAGTGATACCAACAATGCTGGAGGTGATCTGGTCAAGAGTGACCATGGTAGGCCAAAGAAAAGCGATGCTGGGGTGTGAAATGAGGAGAAGTTCAGCTGAGACGATCTTAAGAATAAATGGGGTCATGGATGACCCAAAGGCACTGACAAAAAAGTTAAAAAGGCTGTTGGAGGATTGCCCAGCACGGCAAAGCGTGGACGTGGGAGGCCAAGGAAGAGTGAGTCTAAGGCTCATCTGACGAAGGGGACTCCGGAGCAAACGACAAGGATGATTCAAAAGTTTGGCCAAAAGATTTGTAAACATCAGTGGTTTAGTAGATGTGACTGCCACTTTCAGATCTGTTGGGTTTGAATCTTAAGTAAGCTTGGTTGGTTATACATATATCATGAAGTGGTATTAGTCACCTATCATGGTGCTCTTATGTCAAAATGACTAATATTTTCCTATCTAGATTGGGCAGTTTAAAAAATTGTCAGACACCTAATGGGAAGAAAACCAAAATGGTGGTCATTCGTAAGAAAACAAAACAAAAACTCAAACATTCATCTAGTATCATATGAAACGATCTATTATAAACGTACAATTTATTAGCTAGATAATATCTATCAGGAATCACAGAGTCCTTTTTTCCACATAGTTGCAGTCAAATTATGAATTCCTCTGTACTAGATGGATATTGAAATTTCAATAAACATAGTGTATTTTAGGTAAGTTTAATGGAACTTTTTCAGTCAGTTCTATCCTGATACAGTTCATGAATTATATCATACTGTAGTTCTCTGTACTAAACATAAACATATTTAAAACACTTCACTAGAAAAGTGTGTGTGTGCATGAGCCACAGTCAACAATCCTTTTCATAGATATCATTTTATAGTTAGTTTTGAGTGCACCATTGCTAAATATCCTTAAAACCAAAGGTAAAATGAAATATTTGTTTCTCTCCCTCTCATGGAAATTTTGTGGAAAAATATATGCTAATAAAGCAAGAATTATTTGAGTAAATTTATATAATAATTTACAAAAATATTTTGTGTTTTTTTACAAATTTGTTCCAGATGGCAAGATTAACAGGTTATTAGCAATTAAATAAAAATGTTTAACACTTCGTGAATATTTACAGCATCATTTATTAAATAAATGGTGCAAACATCATTATTTTCACTTAATTGTGATATTTATTTCAATTACCCAACTAAAACATTTCTCACGATTCAAGACAAAGTGGTATTAAATAAATATGGCTGTGGAAAATTGTTTAGAGCATAATATACTATAGACAATGAATGGCAATTTAATAGATAAAACATGCAACCTTTGACATTATAAAATATTGTTCAACGAGTTCACAACATCGGAAATAATTTTAAGTATAAATGTATAAAAAATAAATGCTGATTATAACAATTCCCATTGACTATGTTGAGCTAAGGCATTTTCCCATATCGACATTTTTTTCTTATAGATTTCCACCACATCTTTCTGTGGAAAAATGAACTGTTCTTTCTTTTTTAAAGTTGGAAGTTCATTTACGTGTTCCCACACACCTAAAAATAATCAAGGTTAAAATAGCCATGAAACAAATTAAAAAATCGTATTTAACCTGTTGATTCCTGGAAAACGAAATAAGCCTCACATAGTAGTAGATTTTATTTGCTAAGCCTAACTTAAAAATAAAATACTTCTTACATTTTAAGTAGGCTCAGATTTTGACAGCGAAACCATGACCGCCTTCCAATGCTACTATTCAGATTTAAAGTTATTTGGTGAATTAGAACAACAGTTTCTTTTTTAACTTTTTACATTTATCGTTAAAAAACGTCTGTATTACTACACTGAACAACCTTTTTCTGGTCTGTATATCTAGGTTTAAAGACATAGTCCACATTGGAACAAAGGTTTAGGGGCCTGTGGTTTCTCTAACCGCAAGGGAGAAAACTATCTGTGTAGAAAGGAACGAATAAGATTAACGCCTCTTCTCTAAATGTGGTGGCGCGCTATGAACTTTGATTTACGAATTCCAGTAAAATGATGGCTCAAATAGAAAGTTTGTATAGAAGTTCGGACAGTGTTGAAGCATAATATCAAATAATTTCAATGATATTGTCAGGTACAAACTAAACTCCAAGCCATCATAATCGATTGTTTTTTCGCATAATACAAAGATGTACAGCAATGCAGAGTTTACAAAATTATTAAGTGGGGGGGGAGGACAAGCACATATTTTATATATTTATATATTACAACATATGTAAAATAGCAATTTATTATGAATTATTTGGGGTCAGGACTCACACAATCGTGCACCCCATATAACTCCACACTCATGCAAATGTATCATTATATTTTTAAACTTGTATGGGCTTTCTATCTTTCAATGGGCTTTCTATTTATGAGGCAAATTAATATTTGCTGCACGGATAGAAAGGCGGAAGGGGAGGGCTAATTCACCAACCCGTCTAGCCAGCGTGGTGAAATTATGGCTAATTCCTCCATTATGTTGACACACCAGAAACCATGGCCCCTAGTCTCCAGGTGCTGGAGTGCTCCTGATCAAGGCAGCGGTCAGTGTGGCATGAAAGCAGGGGGTGCTAAGAATCACTGGAATGGCCCAGGCTGCCGTTTGTTATTGACCTTGGCAACGTATAATGGACGATCCCTTGCTTCTGAAGCAAAACTTCAGGAATTGGAAGAAGAACTTGACAAGATCAAATGGGACATTGTAGGACTCAGTGAAGTTAGAAGAAAAGGTGAAGAGTTGGTGGAACTTAAAAGTGGACATTTGTTTTATTATAGAGGAACGGAAACTGGAAGAACAAGTGGTGTTGGCTTCTTAATCAACAAAAGAA
This sequence comes from Dysdera silvatica, assembly GCA_006491805.2. Lineage (NCBI taxonomy): Eukaryota > Metazoa > Arthropoda > Arachnida > Araneae > Dysderidae > Dysdera > Dysdera silvatica. The sequence goes on along the minus strand of QLNU02015360.1, from coordinate 159,516,907 downwards.
TTAAAGACTGTCTTCTGGAAGTTGAAAGTACATCAGATCGAGCAGCGAGGCTCGTTGTTCAACTAACCCAGCGATACCAACTTCAAATAGTACAGGTATATGCACCAACATCAAGCCATACCGACGAAGAGGTTGAAGAATTTTATGAAGAAATCAAAGAGTTACACACCAAAGGGAAACAACATATCAAGCTCATCATGGGGGATTTCAATGCAAGAATTGGACAACAGGAACAAGGAGAGACATCGGTTGGTAAATACGGATATGGGGAAAGGAATGAACGTGGCGATCAACTCATCGAATTTGCAGAAGCTGAAAACCTTAGCATCATGAATTCATTTTTTAAGAAGAAACCGCAAAGAAAATGGACATGGAAACACCCAAATGGGGGAACTAGTGAAATTGACTATATCCTGGCAAACAAGAAATCAATTATTGAAGATTGCAGTGTACTGAACAGATTTAATACTGGAAGTGATCATCGAATGGTGAGATGTAAAGTGCACTTAAATACTAA
>QLNU02015360.1:159495429-159507370 GCA_006491805.2 Dysdera silvatica | reverse complement strand
AGGCAGTGGATCTACATTTTTCAGAGGAACCTGAATTTCCTTATGCCTAGGAAACCAACCCCAAACTATAATAAGCAATCATTGAGTTAAGTGTTTTTCCTTTTTTTTTGAAGTATGGCTGAGAGTTGAACCCGGATTAACAGCACATTAGGAAAACGAGTTACAACTATGAAACAGCAGGGCCTAAAAAAAAACATTAAATGGGTCTAAAATATACTGACACTAAGTATTTTTATTTTGATGGGAGAAATTGTATTAACAATTATTTGACATTAAAGTACCTAATTCATGTAAGGTTTAAAAATTAAAAATGAATTTTCAATACACACACACATATATATATACGTACATACAGGGTGCTCTCTAAAATCCGGTGTTTCACAAATAACCTTTGAACAAAAGCTTGTAAAACTGTAAAAGTTAAGTGTGGGCATAGTGAAGTGCCCATGGCCGATGAAATGAGATCGACGGCAGCGTCATCTGTGGCGAAATTGGGAAGTTATTGCACCTAATTCTGGAACTAGAGGAGATACAGAAAATTTTTCAATTACAAAGTTGTTAAGCACCAACTAATTAGTAAGAAACACTTTTTGTTTCACCACCTTAATAGGGCAAAATTTGTGATTTAGGCGGTTTTTAAGGTTTCCGTCCAGTAATACCATTGCTGGTCAAAGTTTCGATTTAACATCAATCATTCTTCGTTCTTGTAATTCCATAAAACTTCATTCATTATATAAGTGCAGATGGCACGTTACGTACTATATGCAGTATGGTGGAAAAAATTCGATGTTATTGTGTTGTAAAATCGTTATTATTTTGTGTTATCATGATTATTTGGTACGATGAGGTGGCGATGACAACCCCCATTCTTCCATAGGCGTAGTTGGTTAAGGCATTAGCCTGGAAACTAATGGGGTTATCATCGCTACCGCATTATACCAAATAATCATGATAACACAAAATGATAACATTTTTACAAGAGCATTAATAACAAATTTTTCACCATACTGTATGTAGTACGTAACATGAATCTGTACTTACGTAATAAATGAAGTTTTACGGAATTACATGAACCAATGATTGAAGTTAACATGAATTTTGAAAATTGAAGTTAATGATTGACGTTAAATTGGAATTTTGACCAACAATGGCGTTGCTGGACGGATACCTTTAAAACCTCTTAAATCGTGAATTTTGTCCAATTAAAGTGGTGAAAAAAATCGTTTCTTACTAATTAGTTGATGCTGAACAACTTTGTAATTGGAAAATTTTGTTAACCAATTCTGGATGATAATTTAGTTATTGCACCTAATTGTGGATGATAATTTAGTTATTGCAGCTAATTCTGGAACTAGAGGATATAAATGTATCTCCTCTAGTTCCAAAATTAGGCGCAATAATTTCCCGATTTTGCCACAGAGGGCGCTGTCGTCGACCCCATTTCATCGGCCATGGACACTTTACTATACGCACACCTAACTTTTACAGCTCTACGAGCCTTCGTTCAAAAGTTCTTTGCGAAACACCAGACTGTAGAGAGCACCCTGTATATATGGTTAGTGCAAATGTATTTTTTTTTCTTGCTGCATCACATTGTAGGCAAGGTAAATACAGTTGCCGCATTAATATATCTTGTAAAAAAATAGAGAATTTGTAAATGACCTTTTTATTGAACAAGTTAAACGAGGACATTATAACACACAGTTTATATTACTATTACACAGGCTTACTGTTTTCAAATATTGTAATACTTAACATAAACACATAAAAAAAGGAAGGTTCACAAAGAATTAAATTTTCGAAGAAACACTATCAAATGCACTGTTAAAAGAATGTAGCATATATAAAAATTCTATGAAACTTCCTTATTTCTTGATCAGAAAATTTGAGACACAGACCTTGGAATATTTGTGGTGTACACTATTAGGTAAGTGTGCACAATAATTTATTCTTTCAGTGTAGTAATTTATTGTAGTGTGTGTTTAATAAATATTGCAAAAAATACTTTTCATACTTAAAGCTTTTAACATTGAAATCCACATTACTGTCCATAGACTTAAAAAGGGAGCAGATTTGGAAAGCAAGACCTTCCAGAATTGATCTAACAAAATGAGCCTTGGTAGTCTCATGAGTTATACCAATAAATGTAGATGTCACAGGATAAGAAGACTTACTGTCCTAAAAACGAAAATTTGTATTAGTAATATAATAATGCATGCTTTAAGCATTAAATCCTTGAGTGTAATAAGTTTTAGCTTTTTCAAAACATGAGCCATTAAAGAATATAGATAATTTGAGGTACATTCTGTATAAAAACATTTTAAAATACGTAGACTGAAATTAACATTTCGTGAAAAGAATGCAGTTTAATAGTATAAAAAGTACATTAACTAAAAAATATTAAATCATGTGGCAAAGAAGTAACAGCTTAATATTGAGGTAGAAACCATTTTGAATTTTCATTCATATAAGAAATTAACAAAAACACGCTAGCCTTTTCTTTTAAAATCCCACCCAAGACTGAAATAGAAGGCAACTATTTAACTTACAATATCATTGAATTTTTTTTAATATTATAAAAATGTATATGATTAATTAACATATACGACATATATAAGAGAATTGACAGTAGCTTTCATATGGGTATTCTTATACAGGGTGGTCCTAAACTATATGTCAAAAATGTAAAGGCAGGTAGAGGGGACCTAAATAAGCAGATTTCGTATAGGAATGTGTGTGCGGTAATGACACATTAAAGCGCTAGCTTGTAAAGCAGTATGAATCACAGGAAACTGAAAAGACAAGTAAAGACAAAAGAAAACAAAAATTTATTAATAGTTTACAAGAGGTGCCCGAAAGAGCGGCCACCAACAGCGATACAAGATTCACAGCGACGGCGCATGGATCGGCGTACATTAGAAAAGACGTCAGGCATGTCGATCACATGTCCAGCAGCAACAGAGAAGCGGGCAACAAGATCTTCTTCAGATGTGACGGGACTCTCGTACACCAGGCTTTTAATATGACCCCAGAAGAAAAAATCCAAGCAGGTTAAATCTTAAATCAAGCAGTTTAAAACACTTTGATGGCTCACACCCAACGCACGTCCTACAGCTCTCGAGCTTGTCGAAGGATTATCCTCGACTGTGTTCAGTATTCTTTCTTCCACTGCAGGAGTTCTGCGATATCTTCCAAAGCCAGTTCCACGCCTGGAAGCATAAAATGATCCACTCATGCGTAACTCCCGATGCAGACGCTCGAATGTTCGACGATCCGGCTGATTCCTATCCGGGAATCGCTCCCTGTACATCCTTTGAGCAGCTAATCCATTTCCTTGTGCAGCCCCATACATGAAATGCATGTCGGCCAGCTCCGCATTGGTGAAACGATGCATGCTGCTCGAGATCCGTGCGGGAAATGATGAATCCAGCTAGCGAAGCGCTTTTATACGCCGCAGTCATCAGCGCTCTCTACCGGCTCAAGGCGGCATTACCACACACACAATCCTATACGAAATCTGCTTATTTAGGTCCCCTCTACCTGCCTTTACATTTTTGACATATAGTTTAGGACCACCCTGTATATAAGGTATGGTGGGAGTCAAAAATCTGAATTAATGACACAATGGGTGAATGTGTTACTACTGCGCCACCACAGGGCCTGTTTATATTTCATGGTACATGGACAGTTAAGATTATACTAAATCAGGAACTATAGTTTTCCCAAGAGATCCACATCTCTGTTGCCTACAGAATTAAAACTTGTATAATGTGAGACTTTAACATTATATGCTATAACATATCTATTGCCTCCCTCCCCACCCCCATGAAATGTTTTGGAATAAGGGGGTACATATACATGTAATCAAAATTGAAGTTTCCTTATTCACAGCTCTCTGTAGTTCAAACTAATAAGTAGAATGACACCAAAATTTGTACACATACTATTTAAGGGATGGAGAAGGATTTCATGAAAAAATTTTTAATCTAAAAGTTACCTATAAGGAAAAATATGATGCTCCAAAATAGGAAATATGTGGAAAAAGCATGAAAAATAAAGAATTAAGACAAATCCAAAGTGAAATTTCCATTTTTAAACATACTTGTTGTAAAAACTGAAAGAAATTTACGTAAATTGATATGGGGGAAATAGTTTCACAGCTCATTCAACGCTTATTCATGTTGTCACTGCTGCTGAAGTTGAGCTTCAATAAGATTGCCATCATTTTGGGCCAGAAATTGAATTCCATACACAGCACACTCAACTGCAGAATGCAATGTCCCTGGAGAATTATTCTGCACATGCTGCATGACGCTGTCCTTTAAAACAGCTTAGTTAGGGACATTTCCTCGAAAAACATTGACTCTGAGGTGACACAACAGTCAAAAATCACAAGATATATGACCAGTTGATAGAGGTGTCCATGTCATATGGAAGCAGTGACTAATCACTCTTTCATCAATGAAATGTAGGCATTACAATCAGTCTACTCTGACACATATATCGCCAGTAATATGCATGCAGTATGAAACCCACTGTCAATGTAAAAGCCTACAAGCTATATAAAGCATCATTATAATATTATACAGATAGCTAGCAGATAGTTATATTATGGCTTATTTGTGACATCCTGGAATATAGAACAATAGAAAATACAGAAATCACATGGTACCAGCAAGATGTATGTCTAGGATTTCTGCGTAGTGTTAACATTTAAGGTAGTATTCCTCAACCTTTATAAGGCCGCAGCCTGGTAATGTTTTTTTATAAGACCAGGGCCTGGTCCCAATAAAGTTACTCACGAATGCATTTCCAATTTTTTAAAGTACATTTATTTAAGTATATACAGTATATATTTAAAGTATAATTACGTATATAATATATAAAAAGTATATATATTATATAAACTATAATAAGTATTAATTAATTATGGCATAATCATCTAGAGTATTTGTGCACACTTTGCTTTCTACTTCTTTGTTGATTGGTAACTGACATTTTCAACTCAGATGCCATTTATTTCATTCAGTTTTAAGAACAGAGGATGTACAACACATTGTTGTAATCAGCTTGTAGGCAATTTTTATGACTGGTCATAATCAGAGGTATTCTCTTTCTTGAATGCTGAAAAAATTCCATGATTGAAAATTTCCAATCGTTCATGAATACTTTCATATTTAAGAACACATGTTATGGTCACTGGCATTTGCTGTACAGACGTAATTAGGTGGTCTGGGTCTGAGCTTTTCAACGCATTTGTGAATATCATTCTCTTTAGAATATTTCTACTATAAAATATATTTTCATGAAAAATGCTTAGAAAACTAAAATGACAAATTCCAGGAGAACTTTTTGTAGACAGGCATAATTGGTACCAGAGCCCTGGTGCAGGGCTGCTTCTACCATTACGCCAGAGTAACTAACTGTCTAGGGCGGCAAAATTTTAGGGGCGGTAAAATAGCGTAAAAATTTTAATTTTAAATCAAACAAAGAAAAAATTGAGCAAATGAGGAGAAAAAATGAAAAAGAAGAAAAATTAAAACATATAATTGTTTTCAAAAGCATACGGGACAATTACTTAGTAAGTCTTTACTTTGACGAATGTAAAAATGTTTGATGTGTTTCATTGTTTAATTTTGCACACGGATTCTTTTATATCTAAGACATTTAAGCCTTCTAGCTCTGATAATACAACGTTGTGTTTTGTAATATTACTCCTTTAATATTTCAGTTTTTAAAAATATAAATTGTTGAAATTAAACGATTATAACATGTAGCAATTGTTTTACTATTCACAATATTCTAATATTACAAAATAACTAATATAAGTTTAAAATATAAATATAATTAACGGGTTTAATGATTAAAAGTATAATAGAACATTTACATTGTTGAACCGCTGGATGTTGGTGGTGGTAGAGAGGGAGATCTAGTCGAAAGAGTAATGGTAGTAAAAGGGTGGAGGTGGCATTTTTCAATTCTCGCCTAGGGTGGCAAAACACTTAGAAATGGCTCTGGCCCTGTAGCTGAGAACCACTACTCTATGTATGCTATCATATGGATTATGAGAGATGAAAATGGATAGATAAACAAAACTTTGTATCCAAGACTGATTATGCAAAGCTTTTTTTTTTTTGTAAATAATAAAATTTTCAGTAGAAGAATTATGGGTAACTGGGTGACATAAAAAAAATTTAAGAATTAGTATGATAAATGATTCAAGGGCCATAATAGCCTTAAGAACATTAAAGGGTATCTGCCAATCACGAATGGAATCATAAAAAATGGGGAACTTTATAGAAATCTATACAAAGAAAGTGACAAATCGAATGAAATACACAGTGAAACAACTCAAAATCCTGAAAAAAAAAGCAGCTTATACAATTAAAAGTATTAAGGAAAAAACTTCAGAAGTAAATATAGCAATACCTTAAATATGCTAAAAGATAAAGGCACTCGTTCAGTTTTTGCTAAAGTATGCTTAAGTTTAATTAAATAAAATCATAAAATGTAAAAGGGGCCCCATGTTCTATGCCTTAGAATGGAACGTGACCTTTTTTTTATATTTAGAGACTCAATTATACAAAACATAAAACCTAGATTGATTTTTACTGATTGAGGAAATCTGTTACAATCAAAAACATACTTGTGTTTTTACAAAGGCTGGCAAATAATAAAGACTCCCAGTATCTACAAAAAAGAAAAAAAAAAAAAGAAAAAGAAAAAAGACAAAATGAAATATTCTCAAGCTACAAATACATATTTCAAATTACGTATAAAGCATTATATAAAATTATACATATACAGGGTATTTCAGAAAGGACTATCTAACTTTGAAATGACGTAACTCTGAAAGAGTGACAGATGGGATGAAATAAGTGGTACGTTTAATGGTCAAGCCGTGAAAGTTAAATACACAGGTTTGAGAAAGTAGTTACATCATCGGCCAATAGGCAATGCTACAGTTATGACAAATGCTTTAAATACTGCTCAGAAGTACAAATCATTCAGTCGGTCGTCTATTCTATGGTTGAAATGTGACAGGAGGTATAGTGTAGGTAAGGAAGTGAAAAGAAATCTCAAAGGAGTAGTGTATTCCTTGGAGCAATGTGCATTTATTGTATTGAAATATTACCAATACATCACAGTCTGACAATGACAAGGCTCAGTTTTCAATGAAGATTTAATATTGCAAAAGGTCCTAATCTGAAAACAATATTAAATTTGTTCGCCATGTTTGAACGGACAGGCAGAACTGTAGACGATTTAGTTAGAAATGTGGGATGAAGTTGGTCAGCTGTGACACCTGAAAATGCTTAGGCAGTTAAGGAGGTGGTTAAATGAAGTCACTGGAAATCCATCCAAAAAGAAGCTGCTGAGCTCAGATTGTCAGCATCTATTACATACAGCATTATGTGAAACACTTTGCACTTATATGTGTACAAAATTCAATGTCATCAGGTAATCAAGGTTACAGATGTGCGACAGAGTACATTTCACAAACAAGATGCTCCAAATAATTGATGAGTTAAACTGATGTTGGCTGCAATCAATAAGGCACATTTTCACTTGGATGGATTTGTTAATAAATAAAACTGGCGATTTTGGGGTACCAAAAACCTTTGTGTGTGTTGCGCAGATACTGCATTCTCTAAAATTAACCATTTGGGCTGCAATATCCAAAAGGTTCCCACTCCCATTAAAAAAAAAAAAACCTCTGGCCAATTACAAGCAACTTTCCACTGAACTTTGGTTACAGGGAAAATGGCTTCATTTTCATATGAAATTTAGCTATTCAAAACAGAAGTTAAGGTTTTTTTCTGATATTTCCATGTTTTCCAGGTGTGTGTGAACCTTGATTCAAGAAAAGGCACCATAGGGCCTTTTTCAAGATGGAAACAATTAATTCATCATGGTACATTGACATTTTGCGACAATTTGCTAATACACTTTGAGCATTGGAGGATGAACCAGATATTTCCTGGCTCATGCACATGGCGTCTGACCATACTGTACTTCTACCGTGTTCACATTCCTTGATGAATAGTAATAGAGTGATTACTCTGAACTGCTGTTCCTAAAAGATTGGAAATGGTATGAATTGGCCCCATACTCGCTTGACTTCAATCTGTACGCCTTCTTTTTGAGGGACCGTTTGAAGGATACTGTTTTCAGAAAGCATCCCCAAATGCAGGAATAGTTCACCTGTGAGGAACATGCATTCATTTCGGTAGAGATATAGTAGAAGGTGGCTTTGAACTTCACTCATATTCTTGTGTCATATCATTGCTATGCAAGATGACCATTTTTAACCCACTGTAATGTGATTTGATGCTTGGCTATAAAAGACTGTTTTGTCATTACTTAGGCATCGTGTCGTGACTGCAGTACCACCTATTGGCCAATATGGTGTAACTAATTTGACCAAGCCATCTATTTGACTTTTACAGCAGCTTGTCCATTAAACATACCACTTATTTCATTCTTCTATCCATCACTGTTTTGGAGTTATGCCATTTCAAGTTAGGTAGCCCTTCCTAAAACACCCTGTGAAAAACATATACAAGAAAAATGTTTAAAAATGAACAATAAAATACAACCTACTTTTTTTTTATAAAGATAAAGTATTAGCATGATAATTTCTTTCAATAATTATTTTAAATTCAAGTATCATAACTTTTTCATACCACATACTGAAGCAGCAGTATCACTTGATTCCCAAGGAGCATTGAAAAGACCTTAGAAGGGGGAAAAATTTATAAAAGATTATGAAATTTATTATAGATTATAATGAAAGCGCACAAATACAAAAATGTATTAACTACAGGCTTCAGGTTGCAAATTCAGTACCCTCCTTCCTTTCAAAACAGCATATTTTCAAGGTATTTTTGTTATACGGAAGCATTAAATAATCACTCATTTGAATTGTCTCTTATCTATCGTCTTTTTTAGTCTAGAAAAATACTCAAATTAAAAAATCTCTCTCTGTACAAAAATATCTTTTAATATCTAATTTAAATAAAATAAAACATCTAACTTTGGTTTATATACACTTGCCTGTGAATTTTAATATGAATCACTAGGTATTTACTAACTAAGATATTTCCTATCGTAATTTTACCTGTTTGAAAATAAGTCTTGGCTATCTTTGCCTATAGAAACAAGTTAGTCCAATTTTTATGATGCAAGAATACCACAACTAAGGTATATGCATTTCTTGCATAAAAATTAGAAAGGAACAATAATTGTACAAAAGTGAAAAAGGGATAAGCAATACCAGATACTTTTGTAAAAATGATCATAAGATAAAATTTTAAAATGATATTGTGATTAAAAGAAGGATATAAAATTTCAAGAAGATTAAAGTTGTTTCTCTTAAAATTAGCTAAATGCTGTAATCAAAAATTTTGGAAATAGACAAAACAGTTATGGTTGGTTGCAAGTATTCTATACAGAAGTAATTTTTCCCTCTTCAGAAGACATTAAGAGAAGCCTGAAAATGTCATATGTGGAGTACAATAAGAATACCTTCCTCTCTGTGGTTTTTGTATTGCTTTGCCTTCTTTTTTAGTTTTATGGCATGACAGCAAGGGCCATGACACACTATAGTCTGTTACTTTTAAATAGGAGGCTCAAGGTCACACGCTCCTCTCCTCCATTGGCCGTAACCTTGGTAATGGCACTGCGTTTGCAACGCCGAACTCCTTTTTTTTTTGCCCCCACTTCAGTCGAGATCAGAGATTTGTGCGTTTGTCTTTTTGTCATTCTTGCTTGTTTTAGAGAGATTTTTTTCATCTATTATTATCACCATGACCAGCTCTGATATGAGAAAACAATCGAAGAATACTGTCTACAGTGTGTATATCTATATTAAAGAGTTAAGTACTTCCAGAGCGGATGCAACAATTAAAGAGTTGTTTACTGAAATTCAGAGGGCAACCGCTGATGCATGTAGTGATCTCACCGAACAGTACAGTGGATTTGTGCCAAAGCAGACAGAATCGCAGTTGCCAGCCTTGTAGAAGCTGGGCCATCTTTCGAGTCACTTAAGAAGCACGTACAACGAGTGAAACGTGTGACGGAGTTAGATGATTTTGACAAAGGCATCGTGCGACGGACAGTTCAGGAGTTTTATAACTGAGGAGAATACGCAACATGTCACAAAGTAAGAGAAATTTTGGTTCAGAAAATGGATTTTACTGGGAGCACGAAATCCGTGTGGGTTATATTAAAAAAACTTGGGTTTACATATAGACAGTATAATGACGAATGCAAGTTTCTCATGGAAAGATCTGATATTGTAGCTGCACGCATTACTTTTCTAAGAAAAATGCACAATATGAGGAAAGAAGTTTCTCCTCAGCCTATTATATATGTTGATGAGACTTAGGTGAATCAAAATTATTCACAAAAAAAGAAAAAAAAAAGGCACGATTGTACGCATCATGGAGGCCTTAGAGTACATTTAGGGAAAGGTTCTTGGCTGATCATCTGTCACGCTGGATCAGTGCAACATGGCTTCATCAAAGGGACACAGCTCTTATTTCAGAGCAAAAGTGTGGGGACTATCATCAAGAGATGAACAGCGAAATCTTCAGAGAGTGGTTTATAAATTTGTTGAGGGGACTGGAAGAGATGTGCGTAATAGTGATGGATAATGCGAGCTATCACTTCACCTACAAAGAAAAAATCCCAATAACAAATACCAGAAAAGCCGATATTGTGACATGGCTCCAAGCTAAAAATATCTCACACAATTCACACTTTACAGTTCCTGAACTATTGAATTTTGTGAGACATCACAAGCAGAAATATAAAATTTATGAATTGGATGAGCTAGCGAGTGAAATGGGACATGAAGTAGTAAGACTTCCACCTTATCACTGCCAGTACAATCCAAGTGAACTGATTTGGGCTCAGGTAAAGGGAGAAGTGGCAGACAAAAACACCACTTTTAAGATAAAGGATGTAAGAAGATTAACTGAAGAAGCTCTGTGTCGTGAGAGCGTAAATGACTGGAAGAAATGTGTAGATCACACTGAAAAACTGAAGGGAAATGATTTTGTGAAAGAAGGTGTGAGAGATAACATCCAACAAATCGTTATAAATGTTTGTTTGTTTTTTGGTTTTACGGCTCAAAGACTACAGTGGTCATGCTGCGCCGGGACCTACTGTTTTCCGAGGAATCCGAACCTCTTAAGGCCTAGGGAACCAAACCCCGGACTACAGTGAGCAGTGCGATCTTTATGAGATCTCTGAGTAAGCGTTCTTTTTGCACTGCTGGGAGTCGAACCCGGATTAGCCGCGCAATAGGAGAACGCGTTACCACACTGCGCCACCGCAGGGCCGTTATAAATGTAAGGGATGACAGTGACAGTAGCATAAGTGATAGTGTGTCTTCCTCCAACTAAGCAATCAAAACATAGTGACTTTTTCAAAAAACTTCAAACTGACGTTATGGGGAAAATGCGATGATTCACGTGTAAAGGTATGGGAATACGCATATTATGTACATTTATTTACAGAGTTTTTAGGCAAATAAATCTGACATAGCTAAACTCACCAAAATTATGTTAATGCGATAAAATAAAAACCATAGCAGTGTAAGTTGTGAATTTTTCAAAACAAAGTAATTACAAATTAAACAAATTATACATGACTAACACAGTTAAAATATACAATAATAAACTATAAGTGGCCAAATTTAATTATAATTAGACAGATTTAGCTATAAAATAGCCTACATCTATGTTAAAATATCTATATTTTTATTTTAAAATATTGAAATATCGTCTAGTCAATACCCATCCTTACAATTTGAGGGCCCCTTTAGATTGGGGGCCCTGGCTCATGCCCTGTGGGAAATTAGTAGCTGTCTATAGATTTGTCTGGCGACACTCCTGCAAGCTCAAATAAATATTTAGAAATTATTTAACCTTTA
>QLNU02015360.1:159483754-159495329 GCA_006491805.2 Dysdera silvatica | reverse complement strand
AAGTCAGGGAAATTTGAAATTCATTGTTATAATAAATAGCTTATTAAAATAATTTTCCTGAACTGTTCTTTTCATATTGCGTTACGTTCTGAAAATTTTGAAAAACTTATACTTTTAACTAAACTTCTTCCAGAAATTACCCTTTTGCTTAAAAATTCATGGAGTTTATCATAAAATTAAGTCTGCATATATCTCCAGAGGGAAGCATTTGCCAAATATGTAACTAAAACTTGGAAAACAAAAGTGTTTTTAGCTAAATTATTTAATCTGTAAGGGCTTTTGATACCAATTCCCTTTCCCTGCTTTTATATATATATAGTCACATACACTTTAAGTGGAATAAAAGATGAAGCATCAGCTTTGCGATTATATAGTTAAACTCTTTTGTAATGAACTCAAAAAGGGCCGAATGAAAGCAATGGTGTAAATATTTAACTAATGCAAGTTTTTAGCATAAAGAAATGTATTTTTTAATATAATTTTTGTATTTGTAAATTCACTGTAATTTAATTAAAAACAGCTTTAGAATTTGTATTAGTGGATTTTCTGGTCTTAAATCTTGTTTTAATTATGAAAATTTTGATGCATTGTTTGCTAAAATTAGTGACCGGAAATTGATCAAGATGTGGTTTGGAAAAGTCAGGAAAGTTTGAAATTGATTTAGTCAGAACCTTGTTTTATTATTAATAATTTATCCTTATTCAACTAATTATTGCGGTATTTTATAATTTTTAAAAGTTTACAGTTTATTTTTTATTTATCTACTAATGATGGCTGAATCATTAAAATGAGGCATTTAATGTTAAAATATGCAAGGTAGATGGAGAACATTACAATTATGACTCGAATTTAAATAATCTAAAACAACATTATATTGTAGTTTAACTTTGCGTTAGTCGCAGGGTATCTGCTGGATTCAAGAGAAAAATATTTTTTCTTTTTCTAAAGAGACACTGGGGTGACTCTCGCATCAGTCTGCCAGTCTTTTTAGTTTGGCTTGGTGCCCAATTTAGTAGCAGAAGCCACTTCAGTCTGAGCTGTGAATCTGCGATAGCATCCTTGAATCTGTTAGATACACTGTGACTGTGTGTGTTTTAGGGAAAAAATATATTTTTAGAAAAATATGTATTTCAGTTATATCATTTGCTTAACATATGCTATTGATAATAAATATATAGGGTTCACTAAAGGCCTGTAGCCAAGCTGGGGCCAGCAGGGACATGATCCCAGTTGCCCCATAGGGCTATTTATATGTATCAAACACTCCATATTAGGTATAAAATAGCTACATCTATTAAATATCCATATTTTACTTCCAAAATATTAGAAATATCGTCAGGTAATGCCAATCACTTCAATTTGAGGGACCTTTAGATTGGGGCCCGGCCCACAAAGCAATACCCTATTAGAGGTGGTAGCTGTCTATAGGTTGGCGACACTCCTGGAAGCTCACATAAATATTTATAAATTATTTAACCTTTAAAAGCACTCCATCTCAGATAGCCCACTGTGTTGCTTTGCAATGTAAAACAAACAACAACAACAACAAAAAAGTATATTTCATAAAATATATATTTTTAAATTTTTTTTCAAATGCAACACACTGCCTTTTCAAAAGTTATACTGATTTAGATTACTATGCTTAATGGCCCTCCAATTATACATGTGTGTGTTTTAAGATTTTTGTCCCGTTCACCGGTTTAACAAGTAACAGTTAATACGAAAAATTCCATATATATTTTTAGCATCATGTGTATTAACCGAATTTAACTGTATTTTCATATAAAATGTAAATTAAATTATCAAAACATCGATCTTTCAAAATTGGAAGCCCACCTTAAACATTCCCGAACTTACCCTCAAATACAGTGTGAAAAGCTAGTTCGCTATTGCAAGTTTCTTTCGATGCATACGTTATCATGGTTACGGAAGAGCTTGTGACCTTGAGCCGCCTATTTAAAAGAAACAGACTATAGGGTCTACAGTTTTCTGAGAAATCCAAACCTCTTACAGGGGTGATTGTAAGTCCAAACCAGATTCCCTGAACATACCAGAAAATTCCCTAAAAAGTTGCGTAATATTTTTGGTAAAAACACTGATTTCCGAAGGAATATAGAAAATTAAAAATAAATTTTTGCAATTTTTAAAGAGAAATTCTGGAAGGGGCAAGTTGAAATTCCCGGAATTTATGGAAATCCTGGAATATAATCATCCCTGACCTCTTATGGCCTAGGAAATCAAGCCTCAAATTACAGTAAGCAGTTAGTTGGCAAGCATCTATTTTTTTTAGTACCGTTGGGAGTCAAACCTGGGATAATGGCATGCTAGGCAAACATGTTGCAACTGCATGGTTCATGGCATGGAGTTCTGCTGTGTAAATTGAGTATTTTGGTAGTTGTCGATTTTTAAGAAATATTTTCACACATGAAAGATGTGGTAATATATTTTCCTGATTTAGACCCATCAGCAGGACTCAACAAACCCAGTCATCACTAGTGACTAGATTTTACAGTTGGTGAGAGGAAATCTTTGCTTATTATATTCATAAGTTTTCTCTATGTATTGGGTGAACATCATTCTTGTCTGATGAGCACGGTTCACAGAGATAGGTCAAGCCCTGCCTATCAGTCTAGATAAAGGTATAACATTTGTGGTTTCTTAAGAGTTCAGTAAATATCTGCCAGTAGACAATACCCATGATGCTGCCTTTTGGATGGATAGATATCTAAACAAACATTACCACCAACACTAATTCAAGGAAGAACATGGTTAGCCAATGGTTCTGTGAACGCAGTTTTTTTCAATTGCCATTTTTTCAACAGCACATTCCATTTACACATGCCAAAGGTTGGAACACACAAGGGATGAGCATTGAAAAGCAAAATGAAGCTGGACAGATGAATTGATTGTGATCTTGAGTGGTATTTTAGTGATGAAAGTTTCGAATAGTAATTAAGAAATAATTGTAGGTGACATCTACCTAAAGAAGGCTCTGCAGCTTCCGAATATAGACTATTGAAATTCTAAAAACACAGGTCTGAAGATTTATAAAAGCACTGTTGAGATATAGAGTGGGGCAAGAGTTCCTCATTTATGTACGATAATGCTTGTTCTCAACAAGCAGTAATATTCTGAATTAGGGGATATTGCATGCATACTTTGGTTTGCAAGATCTTCTGACCTAAATCCAATAAAAGAGGAGTCCTACAGTGCTCTTGGTTGTTGTATGGCATAACCACCTACATAGAACCATTTACAAATTAAGGTATGTCATAATGTATGCAACGAAATTCCTACTATATAAGAACTTAGATATAATCTTGTTGCTATGCTATGGTCAGGCAGTTATCTTGTTGCCAGAATGGTGAAACTGAGTTTGTCCGGTAATAATTAGTTTTTTTTTTATAATGCTACTAAATCATTAGTGTTTATAGGGGTGATTGTAAGTTCAAACCAGATTCCTGAACATACCAGAAAATTCCTAAAAAGTTACATAATATTTTGAGTAAAACATATTTCCAAAGGAATGTAAAAAAATATATATATATAAAAAAAAACCGAAATTTTTGTAGTTTTTTAAAAGAAATCCCGGAAGAAGCATGTTGAAATTCCCGGAATTTATGGAACAAAATACTCCTGTGTTTATAATCTTGTTTCTTGTATGCGTGATCCTATTTTCTGTAGAGTAATTTGATTGCAGGTGAATGGCTGAATGTACATAAAATTACATTAATTTTTGACCATGTAGAACTAGGAATATAATATTTTTATGCAAGTCCGTATATTAATTTTTAAACTTAAGATTGAAATGACGATAAATTTTTTGTTTTAAATATGCAAAACAAAAACAAGTTTTTTAAAGAAAGATGTGGATTACTTTATTTACAGCCTTTATAAATAAAGTCTTAACATGTTGAATTTGTCTGTATTAAAAAATGGAAAAAAAAAAAGCATCTAGAAACAGAAAATATTCTTTACTTTGTGTTTTAACTGCATATTTCATATAAAATCTATACCTAATCTTTGAGCCCACAAGATAACAGTTCCAGTATCACAAACTCCGCATTCAGCTTGGTAAATAGTTTGATTATTAATAGTCCATCCTACAACTGGATAAATGCCTTCTGTGGAATATATACGAAAGGAAAAAATGAAATCGATCTAGAATTACTAATCTGAAAACTACATTTATGATTATAATTGAATAACTGATTGTAAGGAGGAAACTAATGTCACCAATGTAAAATTTCAAAACAACGAAAAAAAAAAAGAGACATTGTACTGTTTTATTATTCTCAATCAACACCCAAATATTTCTTGATTTATTCAGTGTTATTCTGTGAGTACTAAGGGAACAAAAAATGTAATTTATATTAAATTTTTACTGGTATTAGATTAACTAAATTGCTTTGAACTTGTTACCTTCTTACAATCAATGTAGGTCTCAGGATGTCTTTAGGTGAATAAGGATGACTTTCAGAATGTGTAATGAAATAGAAACTCAAAGTTTATCAGTAACTTATAATATTTACAAAATATGAAACATTTAAAGTGGCAAAATTATAGAACTTTTTATATCAGCATCATCTTGGTTTTTGATGGAGATGAGAATGAAATCCATATAACATCTTGCTGATTTTTTAAGGTTAAGGTATTGCACTAGAGTTTATATTCTGTCATGATCTCTCATCGCTTTTTTCAACACCCCAGAGTTCCTATAACAGGGGAGGACAGATATTCCTACATACTGGGGGAAAAAAATAGTGAATTACATCAAAATGTCCATTCATTGTTAAGGACATAAAAAATCTCACAATCATGTGATTTCTATTTTGCCTTTCGCATACATAACTAAACACATGTAGTTTTTTAAAATGATCTGGAATATTTTTAATATTGTTTACTCAGAAAAGGAATATTTTGTTTGGTTAAAACTTTAACAAATCTACTTTTCAATGCACTTAAAATATGAAATATCAATTTATCTAGACCTCTATACCAACATTTTAATGTTGAATTTCAATTTATAAAATTAAACAATATCATAAATGCAAGTTTAAAGGAGCAAATCTCTAACTTAAGAATCAGTCATAACACTTTTTAACTAGCTCAAATTGTCCTTCAATCAAAGTGAAAGTAAAACTGACTAAAAAACAATGTTAAGCTATTAATAATTTGAAATAAGTGTATAAATGGGAAAATTTATAATTTTATAGTTAAAAAAAACCCACCACCATCACTAATCCATTCCTTATACATTAACAATTTTATTCCAAATTTAATTTCCTTGTTTTTCACCATTAATTTAAAAAACAATCTACAAAAAAAAAATTTGATAGATCCTGAAGAGATAAAAAATGAAATACAACTATTTAGAATGGTAAGTTTTAACAGGGGAAAACTCACCTTTTTGAAATACAAAAGCAGAAAAACCAGTGTTCATATTAATAAAAGATCCGGTTCCCAATGTACAATTGGTATCTCCTATATTGAAGCAGCATTTTCCAAACATCGAAGACTGCTGATCACCAATCTGTGCATAAAAAATGAAAACAAAAAATACACATTTAGGTATTTATTCTTATTCATGTGAACATTTTAGTTTGGTTCAATGAAACTGCTATTTAACACTTTGCTGACAGGTTATTTCAAGCCAAAATTATTCTGTGAAGCTGGCTCTTTAATGTTTGGGCACAGAAACATGAGTATACTTGTAATCAGTCAGCAATGTTTGGTCATGTAAACATGAGCATACTTGTGATTGGTCAGCAAAGTGTTAATGTAGTAGCTATACCATAAGTTGTATGACTTATTTAGTATATAGAGTAGGGATTGGCAACCATTTGAGGATATTATACTAAACAAAAATTACACTTATACTCCACATGACAGCCTACATCTACCGAACTGCAAATGTTTATTTTACTATCCCACTATTTATACAAATTAAGTAGGTCTTTTATAATATTCCTGACATGTGCATTACGGTGGAGTAGAAAAGTGAAAGTTTGAAATTTCAAATCCAATAGTGTGCAAAAGTTGCCTCTGGTGTTAGTTAGGATTCCTGTATATTTTTTTAGTTTTTGGGAATTTTTTTTGCCTCCCCAATGACATTGAAACTTGTCAAAAAATGTGAAATTTTCAAAATTTTCAGAAATAAAAATTGTGATGATTAGATCTAATAACGTGCGAAAGCAACCTGATGTATTATTTATTAATGTTCTGAAATATCTTTGGATTCTGATAATTTCATCTGCCTCAGCAACGTCGTCGAATTTATTGAAAAACTCAAGTGTTTAGACGGTTAATTAGTTACTTGTGGTAGCGGTTCCAGATACAAAAACAAAATGGCATGGCATGAATTCCTATCTATGTGCACAGGCGCCACTGGCAACGCCTGCGCACATAAGCAATATAATAAAATCCAGTTATATTTGGGGGCCATGGACACACAGGCCCTAGCCTAAACTAACCACCACTAGTTACTCGTAAATTCATATTCTGAATACATTGCATAAATTGCTACAAGATGGCAATACTGAGTCATCGGACTTTAGCAAATTGATGGAAGAAATAGTTTCAGTTTGTGCCACGTGCTAGCAACATATAATAAATACACTGTTCGATTAGTATTATATTGTTGTCTGTTGCGGCAACGAGTGAAATAATTAGCTGCGACTATTTATCTTCATTGGAATTTTACATT
Organism: Dysdera silvatica; assembly: GCA_006491805.2. Taxonomy (NCBI): domain Eukaryota; kingdom Metazoa; phylum Arthropoda; class Arachnida; order Araneae; family Dysderidae; genus Dysdera; species Dysdera silvatica. The sequence goes on along the minus strand of QLNU02015360.1, from coordinate 159,488,623 downwards.
TCGTTTATTTTCGCGTGTTAAATGATGGTGAAATCAAAGGAATTCCCATCACCAATACTGCTAGATGTGTCATAAGGGCGTGACTTGATTCCAGGAAAACCATGGTACGCTTTAATACGAAAGAGTGTGTTCTGAAGACATAGGCACAGAGTTATATGCGCCCGTAGGGCATGAGCCCCCGCCAATAATTTGAAATAAATTGCAATTTTACATATACTATAATGCATCAATGTACAAAACATGTGCTTGGACCCACCCCCCCTAATAATTTTGAAAATTTTATGTTGATGCCTGAAGAAGTAGCTAATTACAATGAAATATCTAAGTTGTACTCCATAATGTAAATATAGTTGTGTATGCAATTGTGCAGATTTTATAATTTAAGTATAGGCTACCTGTATTATCCAATTATTAAAGTTGGTAACTGCATTACTGAAGTTAGTAATTGTTATTAGAGTTAAAACATGGTTAATTACATATTCACCTACTAAATTATTCTAACTATAACAGAAGTCTGTTGTGAAATTTCTACTTGCATACCAATACCATCAAAAAACATAAAAATATGCAACATTCAGGGTTGTTGGGGAGGCAGAAGGTATTAACCAATTTTTACACAATACTATGCAGCGTATAAGACAACTTTTCCGCGGTATTGGATTTTAAAATAAAAAAAATAAATTAAAAATTCACTTGTTTCACTCCACCCTAATGTGCATAGTTAGGGAGAGGCTAAGGAGGTTTTAGTCTCCTCTCAAAAAACTTTTATGGGTAATTTTAAAAGACTTTTGTATGTTGTAAATTTTTGTTCTTGATATTTTTTGTGAAACTATACCAGTGACTTAGTCTTAGCCCCCACCTCTCAGCTACAACCTCCAGTTATGTACCTTTATCTTTATATTTGATGACAATTTAACAATACATAGCTCAAACAGCACAAGCCTTTTGCTGTATGATTACTACGTATTTGATGCAAAGCCTTTTGAAAAGAATGGATATCAATTTTTAGCTGGCAGCAGACCTCTCTTGATAATATTAATTACCTACAAACACTACCATACTGCATTATTATGTGGTGGCATGGCAAGCATGAGTATTACTGTAGAGCAGTGGTTCCCAACCTTTTTAAGCCACAACCCACTTTTATAGTAGCTAAGTAATCCACAACCCCCTTTTATAGAAACCAAAGATCTGCAACCTCCGCCGCCACATTTGCATAATAAAACCATTTTTAACAACTAAAGAAGACACATCAAACATAAAATTATTTTATATTAATTATATATTAGGTCTACCGGAAAGTTATGTCCGATAATGTTATCTCAAGTTTCAACATGCATGCACATGTTAATTTGAGACACACATGGTTGTCTCTCTTTATCATTGCATTTATACACATCTGCTCTTCTAAATTAACTGAAACAAATGTGTCTCGTTTCATTATCAAGTGAGACACGATCGTGTAAACATGCCTACCGATAAAGTTCATTTATGACAATGTATTTTGTATGAATTACAATAAGGCAGAAATGGTACAGAAGCGTGTCGAAATTTAACGAAAGTTTTTGGTGGAGATGCAGTTTCGGATAAAACGTGCAGGAGATGGTTCGAAAAATTTGAAGCAAGTGATTTCGACCTTAATGATAAGCCATGCTTTGGGTGGCCGTCTTTGATTGATAACGATATTGTCAAGACCATGATAGCGCAAGATCCTTTTTCGACAACATCGGAGATTGCAGAAAAGCTTAACTCAGCCCAACAAACCATTTCAGACCATATTTGGAAACTAGGATTGGTCTATAAATATTCCAGATGGGTGCCTCATGAGTTAAGTGAGAAAAATGTGCATGATCGAGTCGCCATATGCACATCTCTGCCTGCTCGGAACAAAAACAAACCCTTCTTGGACCAGATGATAACTGGTGATGAAAAGTGGATTAACTAAGAAAACATTGTTAGGAAAAGAGCATACTGTGAGCCTGGACAACCTGCTCCCTTCACCTCTAAACCGAGGTTGAGCCTGAATAAGAGAATGCTGTGTATATGGTGGGACATCTAAGGACCCACACATTACAAGCTTTTGAACCCTAACAAAAAGCTCAATTCAGAGAGACACTGTCAGCAAATGGATGATTTAAACAAAGAAGTCAAAGAAAAGAGGCCGGCGATATTCAATAAGAAGCACATCATACTGCGCCATGATAATGCTAGACCACATGCTGCTTTGGTGACTCGTCAGAAACTTACAGAGCTAGGCTGGGAAATTCTGTCGCATTAATCACACTCTCCCCAGACCTAGCACCTTCCGATTATCACTTGTTTCTCACCTTGCAAAATTTTTTGAAGGGGAAAAAATTCAAAACTGAAGCAGGTGTCAGTCAAGCACTACTTGAATTCGTCGCCTGTAAGAAAAAGACATTTAAAAAAAATGGTATTTACAAATCACCATCAAGTTGGCAAGAGGTCATAAGTAACAACGGAAATTATATTGTACAGTAAATATTATTAAAGGTATGAAAAACGCATTTTCTTTTACTTCTCAAATGGACAGAACTTTCTGGTAGACCTAATACATTATATAAATTATGTATATTATATTATGTATATCAAGTTAACAACTATTAGTAGAATATAGCGATGTGATGTAGCCATATTGAAATATAAAAGCGTTGGAAACATTTGGTATGAAATTCTTTATAAAAATAATTGTAACTAAAAGTTGCAGCAACCCCCCTCCCCCTTAAAAACCTGTTCACAACCCCTAGGTTGGGAACCACTGCTGTAAAGGATGGGATGGGGAGAAAGTTTTTGCAGGAAATGGAACTAATGGTTATTAGAAGTCAGTTGGTCACTGACTGCAAATTTGTTATTTACTGCACCACTCCCAATCAGTATCTAGTAAACTTCCACTTAAAGACAGGGTTCATACTTTGTGGGTAAAAAAAATTTCACGACTTTTCCATGACTGTAAACTAAAAACATTCCAGGCCCGTTGAAACAATTCATGGTCACTTAAAATATAATTTTGGGTACCAGTATTAAATTAAATTCACAAATAAAAATGAAATATTAATTTTGGAACATATTCTATTGCAAAATAAGTAAAATAATAACCAAAATCACCAAACTGTTATGCAGTTATCCCATATTAGAATAAACAATGCAGATACATTGAAGATTATTATTTACACCTTATAATATATGCACACACACATTGCTTAAAAATAATAATAATAAATAATAAAAAATATTCACACACTGATGTTTGTACTAAGCATCTTTCAGTTTTTGCAACTTTTCATCAATTTGTACTTGCACATTCAAAATTTGAACCACCTTCTTGCATGCAATTCCATGCAAACTATTTTATTTTGACAGTGATGTGAAGTCATGGTTAGTTTCTGCTGTAACTGCAAAATTGTCTGCAGATTTTTCGAGTTCTAAAACGTCGGATTCTTAATGTTCCATCTTTTCCCCTAACTTTTGTTTTTTTTTATTTTTCACATCAATGTCTTTCGAACATCTTTGCCATTCTAAATACAGCATATACTTTTGCTTGCCTGATACAGATGAAAGCAATAAGCTCATGAATATTTCAATGTTAAAAATTTCACCAACAGACTGCATGTGCTCTAAAATAATAATTTATAAATATAATAATATATATTGTACATTCTTTTTGTTGTAACTTATGATTCAGTGCTTCATCAAATAAAATTACAAAACTATTTTGTCCTTTCACAGATTTCATCAACACTGACTTTAAATAAGAAGCAATTCAATACGAGTCAGATAGGAACTTTTTTTTTTCCACTACATGTGAACTGATTCGCAATAACACTATCAGGGAACATGGGTGGCGTCGCATTTGCGGCTGTAGCTTTCGTAAATGGGATGAAAATCATAGCATTTTCAGCCACTATTGTTTAGGACCTTCCCTCGTATTATAGTGGTGGAAAACGGAAATTTGCTTTTCGTAGCACCTTTGTAGCAGTAAAAAGTAATTTTATAGTAGCTGGACCAGGGCCCGATTAAAGTGTGGGCCTTGTCCCCAGGGCCCCAAATTTTGCATTTATATATATAATCTTTTTTTAAAGTTATTTACCACTCAGAAGTTTACAGTATGAGGAATGTTCAAGTATTACATAGAGCAAGTTTTTGTTTAATTGAATTATAGCAATAATTTATGTGTTACCGTTCAAATAACTTCAAAATCATTTGAAATAATATTAACATATTGTTTATGCATATAACAAGTGTCCATACTTTTTAATTATTTTAATGTTGTATATATGAATATTTTTGTTGAATGTGTTGGAGTCTCAAATTAATACATATCACCTGGAGATGAAAAATGTCACGTATGCTCAAAAATTATGCCATGCATATGAAAACTTCATATTAACAGTACTAGACATAGAATATTAAAAATTATCTATTAAAACAAACTTAACATATGAAAAAAAAAACTTTACTCTTAATTTAAGAGCGTAAACACTTGTTAAATTCACAGATATAATATTTTAAGAATTCAGTCATAACAGTTTTAAAACTTTGCAATAATTCAACTTTCATGTGCTCTTCTAATTTGGTTAGATACTATACAATGTTAAGATTTTGTCTTTTCAAGAGAACTCACTGTCTCTGATAAATCTTCCTTATGCCTGCTTCTTAGCTTTTGAAAACATTTTTTATGATGACTTCGCCTTTTTTCTTAAATTTCATTGCTTTTCACTTTAAAATTTTTTTAATATATTATTTTGCTCTTGTTTAACTTTTCGTTTTTTTATTCCTTTTTTTTCATTCCTTGTCGAAAAATTTCTCCTGCTCCTTTTATGGATATTACTACTACTACTATTATATTTACAG
>QLNU02015360.1:159425533-159481393 GCA_006491805.2 Dysdera silvatica | reverse complement strand
TTTTTATAGATGAAAATATATTTCAGGGATATAACTGGATATTCATAAGAAAAGATTACATATTAAGTATGAGAAAGAAGGATATTAGATATATTTCAAAATGAAGACTTTTTAGATTAGGAATTTTGGTATTTCATGTCACACAGAGCAATTTTTCCTTACTGCCATTGTCTTCAACTGTATATAGGAGATAAATATTCTAGTATAATAGAAATACACACACACATACACAAATATATATCCCATAGCCATCCTCTGCCACGAATACTGGCACTCAACCGAGCATCGGTGACGGTCACTCTGTAGGGGGCCATTCCATGTCAAATCAACACAAGAAAATGCAATTTTTTCCATAACCATCTTCAATGTTTTTGTAATTTGGTTAACTAGTTAGACCTACTAAGAAAGTAAAGCACAGAAAATTTTAACCTCCTGGGTGAATTAGTTTTTTAGTTATTTGCATTTAAAAATGGCCGAAAAAGTAAAATTTACCCTCCAATGGCTACATTTAAATGACAATATCTCCTGTTCTAATTGACACACAAAAACAATTTCGATGTCATTTTAAAGCTGTTTCAATGACCTTTCAAATAATATCAAACACATGAAGGTTTTGGGAAAAAAAAAAACATTTCAGATTGTATTGTTTGACCACAAGAATTTTAAAATGTCAATTTCTTATTTTCCCAATATTTTTTCCTTGAATACACTACAACATCTTAACTACATACATACTGTGAGTATTGCAAAGTGGGCACTCAATGGGATCACACACACAAACACACACACTCAAAATAAATAACTACAAACACATAATACAATTATATAAAATAAATACGTAATACAATATTTAACACCTTAACAGTTACTTTTTTTTCTTCTGAAATCGTCCCAAAAATTTAAAATTTCCTCCTTACGGTGTACAAACAAAAATACTAAGGGGTTAATGACTGATATTATTTACGCTTCCATCATTAAGCCCATTTTAACATTGGTTAACCCTGTAACAGTTTCTTTTTCTTTAAAAATGGTTTCAAAAATCCAAAGAAGTGCCCATTACAGCATCACGGGCAAAACTATATATATTGAGGCATAAACCTTGTATATATAGGGGAGACCCAAAAATAACCAGAATTTCCTGATAAAAGACTTAGACTATTTTTTTTCTTGAATACAACTTTTTTTCAAATACAACTTTAATCACCTTCAAAGTACTCTCCATTAATACTAATGCATTTATCCAAGCATTCATTCCATTGTTGTAAGCACCTTGCAAATTCGGCCTCTTTGATACCTGCTAGTGCTGTCATGACATTGCGTTTTACTTCATCGGCAAAATGCTTGTCTTTCAAGTCCCTTTTCATCCGACAGAACAAGTAGAAATCTGCTGGAGCCAAATCTGGCAAATAGGGTGCGTGGGTCAAGGTAGTCGTCTGCGTTGAGGCCAAAAACCTGCGAACACTGAGAGCAGTGTGCGCGGGAGCATTGTCATGATGCAAAAACCACTCACCGGAATTCCACAAGACCGGACGTTTTCGTGACACACTTCTGCGCAGCCGTTTCAACACCTCCAAACAGAATTGTTGGTTGACGGTCTGGTTTTGAGGGACGAATTCTGAGTGTACGATCCCTTTGATGTCAAAAAAACAGATCAGCATCGTCTTCAAATTTGATTTAACCTGACGAGCTTTTTTCGGACGAGATGAGCTAAGACTTGTTGCATTGACTTGACTGCTGTTTACTTTCAGCATCGTATCCACAGCACCATGACTCGTTGCCTGTGATGATTTTATTGAAAAATTCTGCATCGTCTGTGACTGCGTCCTTTATTGCACGACAAGCTTCTACACGACGATCCCTTTGCTCTTCGGTGAGAAGTTTGGGCACAAATCAGCAGGCACTCGTTGTGCAAAATGCGTTGAATGGAGCTCTAGGATAACTCAGGTAAGTCTTCGAGTTGGTCGATTGTTCTGCGTCAATCATCCCTGATGAGATCACGGATTTTGGCAATGTTGTCCTCGGTTCGTGCACTTGAAGGACGACCGGAACGGGGTAATCTTCAACGGTCATTTCCCCCCTTTTATACTGAGCAAACCATTCGTAAACTTGCGTTTTACTGAGAGCATGTTCTTTGTAAGCTGTTTGCATCATCACAACAGTTTCTGCTACATTTTTACCGAGTAAAAAACAAAACTTCACAGCCGCACATTCTTCGTGAGAATCTGCCATTTCTTCATGTCACGAGTGCACTACAGACACACATATAGAACTTCCAGAAAAACCACATGCGTCGTTGTCGGTTGATGCCACTTGGCATACTGACTGAGGAGAGGTGCCCCCACTTGGCATACTGACTGAGGAGAGGTGCCCCCACAGCGTCATACTGGTGCAACCTCATACTACAACTACACGATGCACAGGAGTACGATTCCGGTTATTTTTGGGTCCCCCCCTTGTGTGTGTGTGTGTATATATATATTATTGACATAAACCTTTTAACAAGTTATGCTGCAGTTTTATAAACAACCTTAAGTTAAATTACTACTGTTTTTTCCATGAGCATAATTTTGCATTTGCCGCTAGAGTTTCTTCTTCAGTTATGGTGTAAACTCTTCCTGTCACGGTGGAGGGATCAACTATTGTTAATATATCTTGCACAGGTACTAAAAGTATAATTGGCTTATTTGGAAATTTGAATGATGGAGAAGGTCCAGATGGATGGAGAAAACTTAATTTAACTATTGCATTATTTTCATCAGTATCAATTACACATGTCACCCACCATTTTTCATCATAAACAGCAGTCACAAATCCTTTAATATCACTGATCGAAAGTTCACATCCTAATCTGGTAATTCGTTCAACTTTTGATACGGATGAATTAGAATACACTTTTGTGCAAATTGTATGCGCTGTCAAAGGAATAAACGAGTGTAGCTTTTGAGTCCCAACAAGTGTACGTGATTGCTCAAATCATTCTTTCAGTTTCTTTTCTTCAATTAAATAGCCCTCTGTTGTGCTGTATTTGAATGACATTGAAGGAATATTATGGACTGCCCACTCAAACAACTGTCTAGGAGTCATAATTTGTTGATCATATGGTCTTTGTAGGCTGGCAAGTGCAGCCAACCTTTTTACTGAACCTCCTACTCCATCACAAGCTCCTTTTCCCGTGAGCGGTTGCTGTAAAATGCCACTCGGCAGGTTTTGCAAAATCCTCTTCATGATGGCAAAAATTTATGAAGTTTTTTTTATTTCGGTAATGTGCAGCTGCACCATCAGAAAAGTAAAATTTTTTTAAATTATAGTCAGGTGTACCTTATCTTTAAGAAAGCTTACTAAGAATTCTTGAAATAAATGAACTGCAACAGTGTCATGAACCAGACACTCTGAAATAATTACAAAACTGACATGTTGCAGTCTCCCTTCTTTACCAGTGAAATATGTAACACATGGATGGATTGTTGCCTGAGAATTATTCCAATGAAATCCTTGTACTTCATCTTAAAGTACAAAGGAATAGTTTTCTGCAAAATCAAATATTAGAAGAAATTAACCTGGTTGCAGCTTTAATTTTAAATCAGCCTGAAACATTGATTGTTGTTTTGCAATAAATGAATGGCGAATAAGAATTTGTAATCTTTCACAGAATGAATCAAAGAAGTTATCAGACGATTTGGTGACAGTTTCAAGTGTAGATTTGTCCACTGAAAACCACTGCTTATAAGTTATAGTATCCACAATATTCTCATCCATCAGGCTTCTTAACCTCTCTTTTAGAATTGACATATGGTCAGCTTTCACACATTCTTTACAATCCTCTAGGTAACAAGCAGGCTGAGGAGGTTTACAAATTATTTAAGCTATGCAATCTTTATGGATCTTCAGAGGAACATTTTCTTCGGACATTAGTTCAGCAATTTTTCCACCTATCATCATTAATTTAACATTTTGGTGGATAGTGCACACACAAACGGAATGTGTTCCACTAGCACCCACAAGAACACAATGTTTTGGACGCAGTTCTGCAAATTTTGAAAATCGAATTTCATTATGCGGGTAGTTTTCTTTAAATAATGCATAAACTTCCTTAAGATTGTTCAGAACAAACTTTTCCTGTTTACATATTCGTTTTCCATTTAATTGCTTTACAGACATAGAATCTTTTTTGCTTGGCATTATTCTGCTAACAATATCAGATCCATAAAATTCTCTCACAGTATTAGCCACATTTTCGGTTAATGATTTTCCAGGTTTTGAATTCGGTGATGATAAAATCCCTTTTCGTTTACTAATTGCTTCGCTTTCCTCACCATAAAATTAGAAGCTCGAAATTCTTTTTCAATTTTTCTTACACTCCAAGCTTTTGGCAAAATAGTAAGAATTTGTACCTTTTCACTGTGGCTTGTGGATGTAACAACATTTTTTTTTCAGTTGACATATCATTTCACATTCTACAGGTTTAACTTCCTTATCATCATCTGTCGTGTCCAATTCAAACAACTTTTGCAGTCCTATCTTCTTAGACTTTTCTTTTGGATATTTAAGTTCTTTCTTACTCAATGGTGATTCTCCCAAGACACTCACACTATGATTTAAAGAATCTAATGCTTCTTACGATCTAAATTCATTAGTTCATCATCACAAACTTAAGGACACTTGGCCCAGGTAGCGAGTCTTCTTTGGACTTACATTCCGGAGCTAGGTCATCTGTGAATGCACATATTTCTATCCTGCACCGGTCACATATCATTTGTCCAAAAAATTCAGGAAATTTTTCACAAATCAACTTAGAAACAAGACGTAGACCTTTTCTTTTGCAGGAATGTTTCTCTTTTCCCGAAGGGTTGCAACAGTTAACCACTACTTTTTCATTACTTTTGTTCAAAATAAAATTTTCCTTATCTAAAAATTAAATTCTTACGAAAATATTTCCACCAATTCTTGTATAATGCAATGCAGAAATACTTCATCATAAATATGATTTAAAAGCTTTATATGTGGTTTGACTTTTCAAAGTAGAACTCAATTTTCAAAGTAACACCATCTGAATCAAACTGTGAGCTCTAATTCAAATTAAAACCCAAACTGCAAACCAAAATCATCTGAATCAACCAATGACATCTAATTTAAACTAAAACCAAAACTGCAAACAAAAGCAAAGATGTGACAGCGGTTCCACCAATTTGCCAAATTTAGCTATTTTATAACTAGGAAATTTCATTTGAAGCTATATTTGCCTATTTATGGATAAATCTGGTTATTTTTCTTAGGCTATTATACTTGGAGCTGTCAAATCAACCCAATAAAATACTGAATTAAACAACATGACAAATTCTTGTAATAGCATAATAATTTTATCCACAGAATCGAAACTGCAGTGTTACCAAAGGAAAGAAAAAAATCCTGGCAAAAGGTTATGTCAATATTTAAACATTGTATATATTTTTTGTTTGTAATTATTTTTTCTGTGTGTGTGTGATCCGATTGAGTGATTGTATTTTGAAAATTGGTATACATGTAGTTAAGATTATGTAGTATTCAAGGAAAAAATATAGGAAAAAATAAGGAATTTGATTTTTAGCAATTCCAGGTCAAATACTATGACCTTGGAATGATCTTTTCCCAAAATCTTCATGTGTTTGATATCATTTGAAAGGTCATTTAAAGAGCTTCAAAATGATATCAAAATTGTTTTTGTATGTCAATTAGAACAGAATATGTGGTCATTGAAATGTAGCCATCAGAGGGTAAATTTTACTTTTTCGGCCATTTTTAAATGCAAATAAGTAAAAAACTAATTCGCAGGAAGTTATAATTTTATGTGCTTTACTTTCTTATTAGGTCTAACTAGCTCACCAAGTTTCATAAAAATCAGAGCGGGTGAGGAAAATAACTGTGTTGATTTGACATTGAATGACCCCATGGGGGTAACACAATGAGCTCTGCTTTAGCACAGAACTTTGGCTGTGGTTACCGAAGTTTGGAATCTTCGTTTAACTGTAGGTCCAGCTTGCTAACCTGTCTGGTCAACGTGGTGAGCTTGAGCCTGCTTCCTCTGTATTTTTTTCACCGTACTGCATGTATGTGTGATAATAGAGACACTTCCATCCTGTAGTGGACTGTAAATGGTTGATGATGATGTATATATATGTCAACTGACAAGAATTATCTACTACTTTTTTAAGTGCCCTTCATGGTTCAAAAGTGATATATTTTGTAGAAATAGTACATCGCTGGCTGCATTTAAAGTGAAGGCACATTATTTTTCAGCATTTAAATTATATGAAGGGAAAACTTGTATAATGTGAAAATAGTATTTGTGGTAATAAATAGTGAAGGAAATAAATGTATGTTGGAAAAATGGTCTAATACATTTTTTATGTGGAAAAAAATTGCCTAATACTGACAAAATGTATTGAAATGGTATGTAAAAATGAAATTTCATAGGATTACAGAAAAACTACTGCGCTGTAGCGCCTGTGCAGAAAGACTATATTGTTACATTTTTCATTTAATGAAACGAACTGAAATGGCTCCAACATGCAAATATTTAGACAATGTGAGGAATCTTATGGTTAAACATTTAAAGGAAGGGAAAAAAAAAAAGCTACTACAACCCCTGGCAAAAAATATCCGATCACTTGTTTCTGCAATGGCACCACACACATATATATATATATATATATATATTTTTTTTTCTATTTTTTATACATTACCATTTTAAGAAATGTAGATATAGAATGAACAGAAACACATATCAAAGAATAGAAATATATATAAACTGAATTATATATTACAGTTTTAGTAATGAAAACAATATTATTTCGAAGGAAAAAAGTATCCGATCACTAAATTTAATATTTCATGAATCCTCCTCTGGCAAGAATGACGGCTTTCACTCTATTCGCATGGACTCTAACCCCTACAATATTCTGGGGTAATTTCACCCCAACTTCCTCTTATTGCTTGCTACAATGCAATTGAATTCGTGAGTCTTCTCGAATTTATTTTCTTCTTCAAAATGTTCTACACATTTTCAATGGGTTTGACGTCTAGGCTATTTGCAGGCCATATTGTAACATTAATTAGATTGTGTTCATTGTTCTGAAGATAACTTTTCACTCGTCAGCTACGATGGCATGATGCATTGCCATCTTGGAAAATGAAATCATTGGAATCGCCAAACCATTCTTCGATGCTAGGAAGCAAGAAGTGTTGCCAAATGGGAACGTAAGTTTCGGAATTTACAATTGTCAGGATTATATAGTTCCCAACTCCATGGATCATCATATAACACCATACAGTAAATGATACAGGAAACTTTGCTTTAGTGTTTACACATTCTTTGCTGAATATTTCATTTGCTCTTCTCCAGATAAATGCACCGTTATCATCACCTGTCCCTAAACAAATATGTGATTTATCACTAAATATAATATTTGCCCATTCACTAATTCCCCATTTTACATGTTCTTTACACCGCTTCGAACGAAACTCTTTGTGCTTAACTGTTAAACAAGGTTTTGTTTTGGCTTTACAAAAGTGAAACGCTTTTGGATTTAGTTTCTCCCTGTGCGGTCATTTACTCTTATGGCGTATCTACACCATTCGGAATTCAGCTGTTTGGAAGTGAAGCGATATTTCTTTTCAGCAAAAACATAAAGTTCTCTGCCCTCTCTTGGTGAGGTAGATGATGGGCGACCTCTACGATGCAAGTTTCTCATGCTATGAGTCATGCAATACTTTTTTCTACAAAATACCACATACTCTACTCTGAGTTCTATTAGTCAATTTTGTGACCTGTCTTTGGGAAAATCCGTCCACCAGCAGGTAAAAAATTCTTGCTTTTAAATCTGTCGAGAGCTCTTTCTCGAAAGACATTTTTTACAATGCATGAACAAGCATCGGAACCGGAGTGAAGTTCAATACGTGCTTTACCCATTCTCTTATATCTTCTATGTGCGAGCATAGTTAGAAATTTGCATAAATCTCATTTTTATGCATTGGAACTTCTGTGATCGTATAGTTTTTCCCAACTTAGTGATCGGATATTTTTTTCTAGTAAACATTATTGTTGTTTTCCTATTTGGCATTGTATTATTTACAGCAAAAAAAAATTATCATTTATAATATTCAACCATCATCAAACATTTTCATGACATATAAAAAAATTACATTTGATTATTTATGCACAAATATTTCTACTACATTCCAGCTATCGAGCGGATTAATGCAGTGATCGGATACTTTATGTTAGGGGTTGTATCACAGGATGTCCTTAGTGTATGATATCCAATTTGTGGGCAAAATTTAAAGCCACTGGCAGTGTTAAAAATAAAACGGGATGTGGGCGTTTTAAAAAAACAACGAAGCAACAAGATGTCACCTCATAAAAATTTGTAAAAAAATGCGAAAATCTTCGTCAAAAGAACTCAATCGTATATGGAGTTTATGTGGTGTGTCTCTAACAGAACACTTAGAAATAGGCTGAATGAGCGTGGATTTTCCTTCTGTAAAGCTAAAAAAATCGGCATTGGATCGCTGATGATTGGGAGAGGGTCGTTTTTTCAGACGAATCTTGAATATGCCTTGTCAGTGGCGATGAAGTTAGAAAAGTTGTGTGGAAATGACCAGGAGAAAATTTTGATCCAGACTGTTATCTAAAGCAAAATTTTCACAGTATTTTATGATACGGAGCTGTATCACAGCTAAAGGAACTGGTAGTTTATGCCACCTTAAAAGCACTGTTGATGCTGAAGTTTTATTGCTCAATTTTAGAGCACTTTTTGGTAACTACATTAGAAGATAAATTTGAGGATAAGGATGAGATCATTTTTCAGGATGATAATGCCTTATGTTATTGTGCTAAATTAGTAAAAAAATATTTACATAACACTTCTTTTAAAACAATGGCTTGGCTGCGAATAGTCCAGACATGAACCCTATAGAAAATGTTTGGGGGAATTTAAACTTGACAATGAGCAGAAACCAACGAACAAACAAAACCTAAAAAAGTGATCATTAAATCCAGGGAAAAAATTTAACCTGATATGTGTAAACATCTTTTTAAACCAATGCCACGATGAATTCAAGCCCTCATTAAAGATCGAGGAAGAGTAACGAAATATTGATTAAAACTATAATGACTATTAGATAATTTTTTCGTGATTATATGCATATTAGTTATTTTCATCCCAATGACCTTTCAAGTTTGAATAAATATCACTGATATACTTCAAGGTATTACGTTTTTGTAGTCTTTTTCTTTATTTTATAAATGTAAAAATCAAGGTAAATAATTCAAGAAAATGTAAAAAATATTAGAAATTTTTTGCCAGGGGTTGTATACAGGGTGATTCAAAACTAATGGAACAAACTGAAAGGGGTGGTAAAGGACGCCAAATAAGCCATATTTGGCGAAATCTCCATGTCTGCGAAGGGCTCAATTTGGTTGTAGAGTGAAATTTATACATCCACATCATTGCTATGTAGGCAATTACAAAAACAAAAAATATCTTTACACATAATTTAAGTGATATAAACTAATACTGCAGCAGAGACAAAAAAATCGTAAATTCCCTTCCCTGGCCTGATATCAATAGATGATTGAGCAACGGCGATGTATGTTATGGAGTGACTAATCACAGTATACTACCTGCCTGGCCAATGGATGGGCATTTGTATGGAGAATGTCCGGTGAACACTACCAAGATGACTGCATTACACAAAATGTGAAGTTTGGTGGAGAAAACAAACTAATATAAAACTGCTTTTCATGGTTTGGAATAGGTTCTTTGGTCCTAGTAATGGGAACTATTTATTTTAATGTTTTGATAGTATATAACTAGAGTGAATGTATTTTAGCCTAGTTGCTTATTTATTATAACTGTATTTCTTTTTTTTTCTACATTTAATGTATGTAATTAGAAAGTTCATGTGATAGTGTGAAATTATGAAATAATTTTATAACTGATTTTGAATGGACATTTTACTAATTTTGAGGTTTCAAATGTGGCAGCCACAATAAGTTTATGACCAAAGAATGCACAGCAGAGCTTTATGGTGCAAGATCAATAAGTTTATTTTCACATGACTTTTAAATCATAGTATATAAACATCCAATTATTCATATTCAAATTTGGCATGAGAATTAAGGTTGGTTATTTTTGTATTTTATGATGCCAGGACAGAGAAAATCATGCTGTGCCAAAATCTAATTTTTCAAGGACACAAACGTCCTTTGCACAAGGAATCAAAACCCAGACTATGGATAAGCAGAAAAATTGTAAGCAAACTATTAGTAAAACTCAATAGCAAACCCATATTTCACATGGTAAATAAATATGCTATAATAATTATAACCCATTTGTAGAACTAAGGTGATTTTTAATGTCAGTACAATATATAAAAAAAAAAAGAAAAATTTTTTTTTCAGCAATTATGGGATACAACAGCCATATGAAAAATATAATGGTAATATGTACATGTTTTTGTATATTATCTCCACAATTATGGCCTTCATATTGTCTATAAACTTTCGATGCAAACATTTTTTCACATAATACTAGAAAAAATTAGCATAATTGATGCTTGCACACCAGAATTTATTTTACACAACAACTACTCGAACACTGCGGTTTCACATTTCATTTAATGAAAATTTTGAAATATTTTTCCTCACATTTTTCTTAAACTCCTATCAGTTCATCTAAATTAAATTTGTTTTCAATTTCATATTTCTTACACATGAGGGCTTCATATTAGAACAAGCTTATTTGGACCTTCCTGATGTTTTCTTATGGTTTGACTAGCATTTCAATTTTACATATTAAACTATGAATAGACAAAGCAAACGATATACTAACCACAGCATTTATGGGAATAGAAGAACCAAATATTTCAGGATGAATTTCTCCAAAGGAATCACTGTAATGGAAATTAATGCTAAAATACACACGATTTTTGCGAAGATCACACAATATGTCTCCTTTTTTTTATAAAATCAATCTAAATTTTACAAAAAAATCATTGCATCTTTTAATGTTAAAAAAAAATGTACAAGTAAATTTTTAATATAATGAAGAATACATAATCTGTGACAGGAGTAATAGCTTAACCACACCCTTCTAGTTGGTTGGTTGTATCTTTATTGTGCAAGGATCATTCTGCACCAAACAAGGTGAGATATACTTTTCTAGATTTTTGGATTTAGGTTTACTTGGAATATTGTAACTGTTACAATAACCATGACATTAGTGTGATGGATGTTACAGGGATGTTATAAAGCAAACACATAAAGGGCCTTGAGTGTATCTAATAAAATTCTAGCCTTTTCACAACAAGGCAGCTTGTTGGCCATTCTGTAAGATTCAGAAAACAAAAAATTGGCATGCCCTGAGGGTAGGTCATTTAAGAATAATAAATTTTTGCAGATGGTAAATGTCTTTTACCTTCTTCATTTGTATTTCGTATATTAGGTGTGTTAAGTGTCAAAATTCTACTAGTTATACGAATGATAAAGCTTATATACGCTTGGTTGAGATTCCTAATTTGCCCAATAAAGGGGCAAAGCCAGGTGAAGGCATGCTCTTTATGCGTTTGCATCAGCTAGAAAAACTTTGTATGCGGTTTTGCAGCTCAAGGACTACAATGGTCATGCTGCATCGGGACTTACTGTTTTTCGAAGAATCCGAACCTCTGGACCTACAATTTTCTGAGGAATCCAAACCTCTTAAGGCCTAGGGAACCAAACCCCAGACTACAGTGAGCAGTGTGATCTTTTGCAAGATCTCTGAGTAAATGTTCTTTGCAATGTGCATTGTTGTTGAGTCAAACCTGGATTAATGGTACACTGGGCAAACACGTTACAACATTGCGCCACCGCAGTGCCAGCTAGAAAAATACCTTACTTTAGAAAAAGCTGGGAGTGTATCTAAAAATGATTGCTGAATCATAGGCAGAAAAGAGCCCAAAACATATTGAAAATGATATATATTATGATAGAAAAAATGAAAACAGAGTCTAGTGTTAGTACTTTAGGCCAAGTGATGCTGGAGAGCAGATAATAGTTGTCATCAATGCTGCAAATGAGTTTTTCCGTATCTCTGGTGTTACGTTAATATTACATATAGGGAGGAACCTCCACCCCCCACCCCCGGGTTTTTGATTAACCTTATTAAATCATTGTTCTTGACTATCTTTGAGATAAACTAAAAGGGTAACCATAATTAAGATAAATAAAGCAACAATATTTATCAACGTTTCTTAGGCGTAGTAATATTAACGCCGATGTTATGGCGTGGTTAGATGGCGAAATATTAATATGCCTAAACATGTTGATAAAAATTGTTGCTTTATTTAATCTGCGTAGTGTTCAACTTGTAAAAAAATAAAGATATTGGAAGCATTTTTGTTTGCTTTTAGATAGAAATTAATATGAGGATTAACCGCATTACTGTGACTTTTAATTGTATTAATATTTTTTTTAATGCTACATCCACCATTGCTAGTTATTTTAAGCAGATTGGTACCTGGTAATCTTTATATGGCTAGCTTAAGGCAAAATATTGTCAGTCATTTCTTCATACAGACACCAATGCTAGTGGCTGATATCCCATGATACATATATGTATGACCAAGTTTAGTTGGGATTTAATGTTAAGGTATTATTACCCTTCACAGGGATAACACAATTGCCAAATATGGTCAACACAAGAAAGCCTCCGGGGCGAGATTTTTGTGAGTTTTCGTGGGGGAATTTATTATACAATAATTTTTGCCACCCACGTTTTAATTACAGCTCAAACTAGAGCTTATGTAATTTTGGAGAAAAAGAGACGCTTTCCCCATCCTGGATTCGAACCAGGGTCCCTCCGTTTAGCCCGGAGTGTCTTGGACCGCTAGACGAATGAGGACAGGTAATAACGCTCTCTTTCTCCGTATGTAAAGGTGTTAAGGTATTATTACCCTCCGCAGGGATAACACAATTGCCAAATATGGTCAACACGTAATTAATACGTGGGTGGCAAAAATTATAGTATAATAAATTTCCCCCACGAAAACTCACAAAAATCTCGCCCCGGAGGCTTTCTTGTGTTGACCATATTTGGCAATTGTGTTATCCCTGCGGAGGGTAATAATACCTTAACATCTTTACATACGGAGAAAGAGAGCGTTGTTTCCTGTCCTCATTCGTCTAGCGGTCCAAGACACTCCGGGCTAAACGGAGGGACCCTGGTTCGAATCCAGGATGGGGAAAGCGTCTCTTTTTCTCCAAAACGAATAAAGCTCTAGTTTGAGCTGTAATTAATACGTGGGTGGCAAAAATTATTGTATAATTGGGATTTAATCCAAAGCCAGAGTCAGAAGGTAGTGATTATACCCATCTAATAAATAATTCAACAAGGTGAAGAGATGGAGCAGTAAATTCAACGTAACTCAAAAAGTTCTATTTTGACCAACTGCAAATTTTGCGTGAAGGTAGCAAACAGTTTGTTATAAACAGGGCTCAACAAATCACAGTGGACCATACTCACCTGCCTTAATAAGAATAGCTAGGAACCTAGCAGGAGAAGATTTCTTACTTGGCACAAGCAAAAATCTAGTTGTCAGAGGCAACCAAACGACTAGATTTTTCAAGCCCTGTTACTGTTAACGAGTATAATAATAAAATTAAAGAAGATATATATATTTAGATATACTCTTTACTCTTCAAGTGCTTACTTCACATCTAGTATATCCAGAAAAAATCTTTGTATGCTAAACAAACCAAACAAGTTTTACAATGGAACATGACTTCACCTGACTTTGGCACCAGCTTCGCATCAATGTTTCGTCCCTTCAACCAGGTGATCTAATGTATCGAGAAGGCAACAACTCCTAATCCTTAAGGGTATTTCTCAATTCTTGGAGGGTAGATGCGATGAGATAGCTCTTCCATGGGCATCCGGAAAATTTTAGATCAAATAGAGGTTTAGAAGATATCTTGGCCATTGCACATGAACAAACTTTCGTTCTCAAGAAACTCATCTAACAGCTGTCAAGAAACTCATCTAACAGCTGTGCTCTGTGTGGATAAGCATTATCATTCATCAAAACAAAATCTGGATCCACTGATGCAACAAAGAGCCCAATGACCTGAGTTCAATGAAGAGTTCAAGGACCTGATCTTTATACCTTCCTACCATCATAGTACTCTTTGTGAACATGTGCAGATTGGTGCAATATTAAAAAAATTCAACCCATACCACAAATCAGGAGTCATCTGTCAAGAGTACATGGGATAATAATGTTTCTATCAAAGTTGCATGTCGATGACACCACTTTGCTAGGCTTTGGCCTTAGCATTCAAAGAGAGATAAATTTGTGATATCTGGATATGAAGTCCTTTGACACGTAGATTTGCTTTACGATACTAGCAAGTAGCAACTTTCCTATTACTGTAATAGCCATTACTCAAACAGCTAATGTAGTCTCTTGGCAATTGTGTTTGGCCAGTAATGCGATATACTGGTCATCAGAGGATGTCATTATCATAGGACATAAAATGAGTCTCTGGATAATTGTTTCATTTGCTTGAAATTATACCCATAAAGAGGAAATGACAAAATTGTTCACAAAAAAGAAAGTGGTGACTTTTTTAATGTAATATCCTGTCTCAAGCCTCTCAGCATGCTAGCATTGATAATCTTCTAAACCAGGGGTCACTGTAGTGGTCGTTTATCAACTACTTTGTTATACCACTAACAAGGTCAAATCAACCTCTGGGGGTCGATATAACATTGTTAGGAGTTGATAGAAAAATATGAAACAACATTGTATGGGTAATATTTAATTCGATGAAGTTGGATTACTTCCATTCTGACCTACTAAGTTTCCTTGTTTATTATGTTAATAAAAGTCTTATTTTCATGCATACAAAGGAGATTGCATTATCGTTATCTAAATTGAATTTTATAAATTATTTATCCCTCTTATGAAATATTAAGGACGTCGAAAACAAAATGTATCCTTTTGATGTTAAAGCTTAACGCAGGGTGTCTACTAAAAATAAGAAACCCAGTTCCTTGACCTTTTCTTGACTATTTTTATACATTTCTTGACCTTAGAAAAAGTTTGACTTTTTACGGACACCTTAAAAACCTCCTAAATCACGACTTTTACCCTATTAAGGTAGTGAAAAAATATCGTTTCTTCTAATTAGTTTGTGCTTAACAACTTTGCAATAGAAAAATTTTCTGTATCTCCTCTAGTTCCAGAATTAGGTGCAATAACCTCCCAATTTTGCCACAGAGGGCGCTACCATTGATCCAATTTCATCGGCCATGGGCACTTCACTATACAGACACCTAATTTTTGCAGCTCTACGAGCCTTCGTTCAAAAGTTATTTGCGAAACACCGGATTTTAGAGCACCCTGCATATTATTATATAATACATACTAGTTATATATGTTGTTATTATAGTATATGCAGTATATATTATTAAAAGTATTGCTTGAAATATAAATTCATATTATATTTAATATATATATACATATACAATAAATACTGTAATTATAAAAAAAATAAAAAATTTGCATAAGCATTTTTATTTTTTTGCTTATACTATTGTAATTACATAGTAGTGAAATAGGAGAGGGGGATGTCGATGTAAGGTCATGAAACTCTTGAAAGGGTCGATGATCAAAGGAGTTTGGTGACCCCTGCTCAAAATATTTTCTTGTATTATAATAAAATTAATCTAATTTAAAATCAACCCTGACACTCTTCAATTTCTGTTTAGCATTGGAACTTTACGTACAAATAACTTGTTTTCATTTTGTGCCTTATTTCCATATTTGTGGGGAAAATTGCTATTAGAGACATCATGTAATATTTATCTCCATGAAGTTTCAGCCAATGAAACTTATGAATGCACTCGCTATTCAAAAATTTGCATCACATTTTAGCTGTTATAAGATAATGTGCATTCGTTTTGCCTTTAGTATATCAAATTAAAATACACTAAAGTAATCTCAGAATTAGTTCAAATTAAATTATTTTTAATCTTTTTTAATAAATGCTAACGGTTTGGTTTTCTATCACAGCTGAGATTCCCATTCCTCCTGAAAGTTGAGGGCGAGAAAGATTCATCCATATAAATCATTGTGAAATTTCCTAATTATTCTATATAAGCTAAGTATGTGTAAGACTAAAGAATTTATTTACCAATTTATGTTTAAATGTATGTAAAAATCGCAAAATTAAACTAGTATACAAAATTATCATTTTGACTATTATGCCACTAAGATATGCATTTTGAAACCCAGATGTTATTAAATGTTAAAATTAATTTCCAATTTCAATACTCCTAGATAATTTAGGAATTCATAAAATTATACATAAATATAAATCTAACGTTTTTGTCAAATGATTTCTTGATCTAAAAGTGCATGTAACCTATACAAATCTATGCATAGAATTTTTTTTTAAATATTCATTTTACTATTTACCTTGTTTGTTTCACACATGGGAGTAAACTCGGATGAATATGGAACATTTTAAGAACCCAGTCTGCCCATTTCATCTAAAAATTCACAAATTGAAAAATTAAGCATGTCATTTGCATAGCTAAGGGAAAAGTTAGGCATGTATAACTAGCAAATAAACAACTGTTTCATTTAAATAATAAAAACATGTACAGTGGAACCCTGATTAACCGAAATGGCTCACCACTGCACTTTTATTTTTAGTTGACATTCAATGTTTTCAGTAAAAAAGTTTATATTTGTTCTAAATATTGTATCTAGTGTACTCTGACTTTAAAAAAAGAACCAATGAAGATTGTGCATGCCCATGTCTCTCTCTTGGTTAGCTGTAACAACCACCTTTCCTAATCTAAGGGATCTTCAGAGAAACTTGATGCAATTGTGAATTCTGAATCTATTTCAAACTTTGACATGGCCACTCCTTGCTTTTCAACATTTAACCAAACAATAACCTAGAAATTATGAGTCAGCAGTAAAATATAAGCTACCAGAATTGTTTATATGAAATAGATCTATTCAGGAGGACATTAAAACTATCTTTGATCCTAAAAATTTCATGGGATTTAGATCACAGGTCTGGTTCAGCCCTTATC
Source organism: Dysdera silvatica (assembly GCA_006491805.2). Taxonomy (NCBI): domain Eukaryota; kingdom Metazoa; phylum Arthropoda; class Arachnida; order Araneae; family Dysderidae; genus Dysdera; species Dysdera silvatica. The sequence goes on along the minus strand of QLNU02015360.1, from coordinate 159,464,270 downwards.
ACATTTGAAGAGATGAAACAGAATACACAGTCTATGTTAGTTGTATGTGTTCGATTTTTTTTCCTTCTTTTTTTTTCTTCGAAGTTCAGGGATAAGAAATTCTTTACTTTTTACTGTTCAGAAAAGTAAAAGGAATTTATTTTTAAGCAGACTGTCTTTAGTAAAAATCAAGTTTGTTACTGTAAATTGCTTCATGTTTTATTGAAGCAAGCAAGGAATCTTCACTGGCGAACATGCTTTTAATTAAACGATAGAGGGACATCACCGTTAGAAAAGTTTTGGAAAAAAGTTCAAAGATATCAAATGATTTCCATGGAAGCAAAAATTAGTATTTAGTTAATATGTGGACATATATTGCGACTTTTCTTTTTACTATTAATGTAATAGTTTAGTAGTACATAATTAAACATGTTTTTTGGTAAGTGTGATTTCCACCTTAATACTGAAAACTAAATTTCTTGTTTATCTGAAATGGGCTCTGCCACCTTTATTTCGGTTAAGTAGGGTTCTACTGTACATTTGCTTTTCACAAGGACAATTGTAGTCATGCTATGCCAAACATAGTGATCTCTCAATTATCATATGGCAGTTTTAAAGTCTGCAACATTGTCTATAGACCTGTGGCTGTCCACAAACTCTAGTTTTAAGCCTGCCAACCTAACATCTTTACCCTTTCGACTAAAATTTTTAAGCCATCATATACAACACACTTATGTGAATAATAATTTCTCTGAAACTTTACTCAGTCTGTTATATTTACTCTGTCTTTTTAATAATATTTATTCAACCTAATTTGTGGTACATATTGTAAGAAGTATAAGAGACAAATACAGAAGAATATATTAGCTTTTGTGTTTTTCAGTTTTCTCATTGTTATGTAATGGGCCACCGTTGGCATTATTGTAAAATGCCCTCAGATAAAGGTAATAACTTTTGTAAAACTGTTCTTATTATGCATTTATTGCAAGGCTTATAGCCTGCGCTCAGCAGCATTCTTGTAGATTACTATAGTACAAAAAATAATTTTTATCGCATAAGCACTGAATGGAAGCAAAGTCAGTGTCTTTCCGCAAAAGTTTAAACTGTTATTTTCTCCCGTACTTAAAACCAATTAAAAATTGAGTAGGGTTTACTCTCTTGCATAGGAATATCTCAAACTATTGTACAGTTTAGGTAATAAAATGCATAGCTGCAGATTTAAAAATATTTTTAAGTTTTGGCATTCTGTTTTAGTATTTGTCTCTTCTGACAATTCTGTCAACATACAGGGTGGTTATAATTAAAGTTCAACTTTCAAAAAGCTGTAGAAAAAAGAACCCCTGGTCAGAATGACCTGTAATTTCACCTGAATATACGTGAGGGAATGGGAATTCGTCTGGCGAAAGAAAAAAAAAATAGCTTGAAATTTTATCAATAGGTTAGCACTGTACATGCATAATACATACATGGCTTCAGTCGCAATTCACATTGGAATCCCAATGCTGTCATTGCATGAGTTCCAAGTTAAACCAACTGTACTGTTCAATGTGCATGAACTGTTATGGTTTTTTACTGAGAAATTCAATGAATAAAAAAATGACTTGCAAGTCATTCAGCTGTTGTGGCACTCTTTATTCAAAGGCCATCCACCACGACAAGGTGGTGCCGCATCAGAAAGGAAAAAGAACCAGTTTTAATTGTCCCCAGGCCAAAAACCGTATAAAAAAACAAACAGTGAATCGGTTTTTAATTGTCCCTAGGCTTGCTCAAGGAATGTTCAATATGCTGTCCACCGTTTTCTCCCACAAGTTGAAACCGATAAACAGCATGTTCCACAACAGCTCGGCATGTATCAGTGGCGATGTTGTGAATGTGTTGTGTAATACGTGTCTTCAATTCCGCTAAGTTTGCAATCGGACCACTGTATACAACATTTTTTAGGTAACTCCAAAGCCAGAAGTCACAAGGATTAAGGTCAGGTGATCATGGTGGTCAGGCGGTTAATAATTCTGTCATTTTCGAAATGGATATTCAGCAGCTGCTTCACCCATCTTGCAATGTGCGGAGAAGCGACATCTTGCATAAAAATTGTACTGCCCACACATGCACACAGTTGAAATGCTGGAATGATCTGGTTATGTAAAAGGGATCCATACCATTCATCATCGACGGTACATGTAACAGGACCAGTAGGACCAATCTCCTCAAAAAAGAGTGGTCCAACGATAAACACTGCCGTAAACCTGCACCACACACATTGATCTTTTCAGAATGAAGAGACAAGGGTTGCTGTGCGAACGAATTCTCCATTGCCCATATTCTGCAATTCTGAGTATTGACATGTCCTTGGAGATGGAAATGGGCTTCGTCGATCCACGAAATGTTCCATAGCCATGCATTGTTCACTTTTATGCGAGCAAGAAATTCTAGAACGCAAGTTTGTAGTATTGACAGGTTAGGAGGAAGCAACTCCTGAACGTATGTAATTTTGAATGGATAGCACTGCAGGACATTTCGTAAAATTTTACGAACTGTGCTGACAGGCATGTCTAAAAATAAGGCAATTCCCTGTGCACTGCACGTTCCCACAGCACTGCTTGTCTCTTCCTGTAATACTACAGCCACATCCTTTACTGACATCAAGGAAACTGCTTTCCTCCCTCAACCAGCATCCTCAGAAGCAACAGCTGACAAAGTTTCCTTCTCAGGGTGTCTACCCAAATTCCGTTTCAAACTTCCCTGACTTTTCCAGGTTTCCAGACCAAATCTTAATCGATTTTCAGTCACTAATTACAGTAAACAACACACAATGGATTAAAATTTGCGTAATCAAAATAAGTTTCAAGGCCATAAAATCCATTAACGCAAACCCCAAAGCCATTTATAACTCAATTACAGTGAATTTACAAATACAAAAGCTATTAAAAAGTGTATTTCTTTACACTAAAAACTTGCATTAATTAAATATTTACAACATTTTCATTTGGCCCTTTTTGAGTTCATTATAAAAGAGTTTAACTATATAATTGCAAAGCTGATGCTTCATCTTCTATTCCATTTAAAGTGTGTATGACTATAAGGCAAAGGAGATTGGTATTAGCAAAATCCCTTACAGATTAGATAATTTAGTTAAAAACACTTTCTTTTTTTCAAGTTTTAGTTATATATTTGGCAAACATTTTCTCCTGAGAAATATATAGGCTTAATAATTTTATATAAATTATATTAGTTTTGGTGCAAAATGGTAACTTTTGGAAGAAGTTTAGTCAAAAGTACAAGTTTTTCAAATTTTTCAGTAGGTAATGTGGTATGAAAAGCACAGTTCAGGAAAATTATTTTAATAAGTTATTTATTATAACAATGACTTTCAAATTTCCCTGATTTTGGCCTTTGTATTTCAAATTTCCCTGATTTTTCCAGTTAGAAAAAACTTCCCCGATTTTTCCAGATGAGTAGACACCCTGTCTTCTGCAAACATACAAGACTTCAGCTTGGTTGCTTGGCAGAAAATGAGTGACTGAGAACATGAGACGTATTTACAGTATCCTTTCTCTGGCTACCCTCTGATTCAGTGGTTTGCGGATTATGCACTCTTGGTTTTTGGCTGTAGGTAATCACTCATTGGCTCAGAGGGCGGAGAGTTTAAATTGGATGAACGAGGCCCAACTTTTTTGTGAATTTTTAGACAAGAATTCCAAATTAATGGAACATTAACCAAGATTGAAATTATTAGGACAGTTTTTAATGTCCCAAATGGGAACTTAGGGTGCTTCTATGGATATAGACTTCACAATGAATGACCATTTGTACTGCACCTTGATGTGTAGTTTATCCATGAATTGATAAAGTCGATATGAGTGACATTTCATTCTGGCTAACAACTTTTTATTTAAGTAGGGGTGGTGTGCAAAATGGTGGTAAAGTAAGGGCATTCTGTATCTATAAAGTGTAAAATGTCTTCTTTTAATCCTCTCCCACTTTGCAATTTGCATTGTATTACAACCTCCTCCTCTTTTTTTGCTGAGAAAATTTTCCTCTTGCTAGCGATTTTCCATTTTACACAAGTTTTTCTCTTTGATGAGACTAAATAGTGCTTTCTGTTTCAGCGTTAGATAGTTTCCGTTTTAGCTAATATTAAATACCATTAACTTTTGAAGGGACGGCAAAGAAATTCCGTTTTGAGCAAGTTTCCACCTTGTGCAGGTTCCGCTTTAGACATGTTTCACTTTCATTTGTTCCAAGCATCCTTTCTAACCCTTTCTCTATGATTTAATTTCTTTATTAGCTTGAATTTTATGACACCAGGACAGATATGATCATGCTGTACCACAACCTACAGTTTTTCGAGGAATCTAAACCTTTTGCCTAGTGTTTCTAACATTGTCACAGCCAGCCTCGATGTTTAGGGTGGCTCCAATGGCCATTATACAGCATTCATTAGTAATTTTCATGAGGGAGGGGATAATATTTTTTTAGGGAGGGCTAAGCCACCCCTAGCCCTTTCCTAGTTACGTTAATAGATTCAATTCAAATCAAAACCTAGTTTCTTAAGGAATTAAAACCTTTTGCCTAGGGATTCTAATACTGGCATTGCTAGACTGGAGGTCTAGGGGGCTAATATTTTTTTCTAGGGAGGGCTAAGTCACCCCTAGTTATGTTACTAGATTCAAAGTGCAGATTGCAGATCTCTAAAAAAAGAAGCAAGTGATGGATACTTACTTGAAGCAAATCCAGATTATTGAAATGATAGCAAGTGTGTTATCACTATGCCACCATGGGGCACTTTCTTATAAGAAAAAAAAATGTCCAATTTGTCATATTTTGATCTTACAACCTTGCCAATTTTGTAAATCACATAACTTGTTGAAGCATTTTTGTCCTCAAGGCTTGCACTCTTCGTCATCAAAGCTTTAAGAACTTTAGCATCTGTTTAATTTTCGAATGTATTCATACAATTTAAAAGAATAGAAACCATTGCCATCTTATAAAATTTTATTTTTGCTTTATTCCCAGTTTTATTTTTTAGACTTCTGCTTATTGTACCACACACCATCTAATAGTAGTGTAGTAAATTGTCAACATCAGCATCATGGTTATAATTAACCTTATTACCTAAGTAAAGTTGCTGTTGCACCCGGCTTTTCTTTGATTACTGATTATATTTTTTGTCATTATTGGTTCTATCCTACAAGTGGTCATCTTCATTGCTTTGATGTTAATATTTTCCTATTATACTCCTTAGAACTGGTACAGTTTGGAAATTGTTTTTTACATCATGTTTAGTTTTTGGCATAAAGAATAAATGTGAAAGAAAACACATTTTTTCAAACCTGAAATAGATCAAAAAACCCAGTTACACAAGCATTTGACCCGTCTGTAGCATGGACTGTGCCTTTAGTTAATTTCCACACTAACCATGTATCAATTGTTCCAAACAGTGCTTCATTTTTAACACTTTTTTCATGAACCTAAAATACACAATTAAAATCATGTTTAAAAACTTTAACTTCATACATATTAACATAAGTTGCTAAAAATTCACACATAATCTTCTAAAAATCACTGCAATACCATATAACTAGTATTACAGAAACTACAAAATAGTAAGTATTTACATATTTTACTCAGCTATGAATTACTGTTTTCAAAATTATAACTACCTATTAAGTAATGGTCAATCATAGGTAATGAAAACGTATTTTACTGAACTGCAAATACAATGGAAAAGAAGAGGTAATTTATTTTTTATGAAATCTAATAGGATACAATTGGTGATAAAAGTGATTAAAGAATATAATTTTCAAATAACACACACACATATTATATATATATATATATATATGTATGTATCAGAACGTGTGTTATGTATAATGTTACCACTGCACCATGATAGGATATAATCGATGATGGAGTGGCTTTTTAAAATTTTCCTGTGGTTTTGCAATATTTGTAAACCTGAACTAACGCTTTTATTGTACACTATCCAAAAAATAGACCAGATTATTGGAGTAAGTTCTTTACTACTTTGTGCAACTATTAAATATAATTTATTTAACCAATAGGTCTCATATCCATATTTGTTTAATGACAGTATGTATGAGATAACAAGAAAACCTAGTATGTCAAAAAGTAGGAAATTACTGAAATCACACACAATTACACTTATATTTAGCAAATTACCAATAAATATAAAAATTTTAATTCAACTTACTCCGGAGACATATTTTAAAACCCACACTAGTCTCATTAAGACCTAAAAATAAAAATAAATCTGTCAAAGTACAATTTTTCTACTACTATCTCTCAGGACTTTTCTAAAACTAGCTCTGATATATTAAAAAAAGCCATGAAGGGAAGAAAAACACCAATAACTTTTCCTGTGGTAAATCCCTCAGTTTCTGGTTTGGGATATTATAGTTCAGGTTTTATACAAAACGTCTAATAACTAATTAAAAAGCAAAACTTCCATTTTATACTAATACATGTTTATTAATATACACATGTTAATTGCTTAATATATCTGCATTATCTTATTCTGGATATCCACATTTGATGCATTAAATCAGTTATTGTACTCTCATCATGTCATAACATTTTGTAAAGCTCTTAAACAACACAGTAATAACACAAGATTGACTAAATAAATAACAAAACAAATGTTTTTAAATTTTGTAGCATACAAAGAAACACATAAATTATATAAACTAGCATATACTATAATTTAACTAAATAATAAAAATAATACCATAGTAGGAGTAAATTTCAATAAACTACCAGCAAGATATCTTTTGTTCCTTGTTAAAAAGTATAGAATCCAAGTTATTAGGTGGAAAAGCTAAAATAAAATGAATATAAAATTTTAGAAATGAAAACCAAAATTAAAAGTTGTTAAATATATCCATGCCTATTATACATGACCACACACACAGTGAAATTTGTACATATGGGTACTCAAGGGACAAGGAAAATATATTGTTACAGACAAGATTGAGCATGGTACACTCTACACCAAGGTAAAATATCACTATAGTGTTATAGACAGATTTCGCTATACATGGGCTATATATACACTGAGTGGCCAAGATATAATAGAAACCTCTCACTCTAACTTCGATGAGGTCATTAATGAGGCATGGTAATGTAACAAGGGGAGTTACATACCAGTATGTAGCGACATCAAAAGAAATATATATATATATATATAGAGAGAGAGAGAGAGAGAGAGGATGGATCATTTAACCCAATAATGTAAAATATCTGAAAAAATACATTTACAAAAAAGTTTGAAATGAAGAGTTGATTATTACTCAAAGGAGAAGTATTTTTCATTATCTACATCTTTTACTTAGGAATTAGATTAATAATGTGATTAGAGAAGTCCAACATATGTTTATTTTTATTCTTATTCCTCATAAAAAAAAATAAACAACTTTTGCAGAAAACATTTTTTTGATGTAGCGCTTAATTTCTAAGATATTTAAAAAGTAAGCTTGAATAAAGACATTCATGCTATATCATAGAACACTAATTTAATACTTAAAAAATGAAAAAAATTAAGTATGCAGTACTTGGAGAGACATTGTACACACAAATAAAATATTACTCTTTCTCTATTTCTTTCTATTTAATTTTCTTTTTATTAAATTTTTTCATTTATTTCTCTTAATTTTTTCTAATTGATTTTCTCCCTTTCGTTACTCTATTTTTATTTCCAATTCACTTTCGTTTCTTTCTTTTTTTCTTTCGCATTCCAACCAGTGACAAATTTTACTCATTATAAAAATGTCGACTTTGCCAAAATAAGCTTTGTTAATAAAACTGTATCACACATTATACAGTTCATTGTTTCCAAATGTGTAAAACGTCACCCATTAGTGACATGCGAATTAAATTTTTTATGTTACAAAAACACATCCACATAACATTTCTTGCACAAATCACACTTACATATGATTTTTTTTCATGAAGTTTTGAAGGTTATACAGACTTTTGGTTGACCCTGTATATTTGTACACAATCAAACTTACAAGGAATCTAAACCCAGCTCAGCAGGTCTGAATGTGATGGATATAACCTGGGAATGCTAATTTAATCTTATTAGAATGCACTATAACCAGTACACTTTTTTTTTTTTCCGTCACTGATCAAGAATGCAAACGACAAGAAAAGGAAAATAAAGGAAGAGGAAAAAAGGGAAAATGAATACCACAAATTTGAAAAAATTAAGGTAATTATATACATTAGAGAAAAGTGAGAATTAGAAGAGAAAAAATAAAATATAGGAGGAACTAAAACTTAACTTACTGTAAAATAATCTACAAAGTTTCAAGAGCATATAGTTACATACACTTTTTTTTTTCCAGGCTATTATTATTCTTCGTAGGATAGAACAATTATCAAATGGTTAATAGCCAAAACCTCTGGGCAGTTTATGTGTATATAAACTTTTTTTTAATAGCAGTTCTTTTTATCTATTTTCTTCCATTTATTTTATGTCAAATTCTTTACCCTTTTAACTTTACTTTCCTTTAACTTTCGAAATTACATTTTTGTTTCTTTTCTTACTATAATCTTATTACTTGTATACAGGGTGCCCCGTCATGACAGTATAAACTCTGCACAGCAACAATCTTTACTTGGAGTACATAAAAAACGACCCAAGAATCATACCTTTACAACCCACAGTTTTCAAGCAAAATGTGAAAGAAAATATGACATCACATCTGGTGCACGGAAAATAAGCTACACTGGAAACATTAGAAGGGAATGCACAGAGATTAAGAAACAACTTTTATCAACGTCCTTTAGTTATAGTAATATTGATGCCGATGTTATGGCATGGTTAGATGGTGAAACATTCATAAAGAAAAATGTTTTTTGTGTTGTTTTTTAGCTATAGTAATATTAACGCCGATATTATGACATGGTTAGATTGTGAAACGTTCACAAAGAAAAATGTTTTTTGCATCCTAGGATGCAGAAAACTTTTGAATTGAACTTCTAATTATGCAAAACATTAAAAACATGAAAACATCTAACCATGCCATAACATCGGAGTTACTATTACTACGCCTAAAAAAGTTGATAAAAATTGTTTCTTAATTTAATCTGCGTAGTGTTTGACTTGTATAAATGCACAGAGATGCTCAAAATTATCCCTGCACATATCGAGGCATGGATACACCTTATATTTCTAATAAAGCTTATTTTACATGCATCGGATGTGACGTCTTATTTTTCTTTTGCATTTGTCTTGAAAACTATGGGTCATAGAGGTGTAGTTCTTGGGTAATTTTTATGTACTCCGGGACAGGATTATCGACATACAGAGTTTATGCAGTAATAATGGGACACCCTGTATACAAATTCTCATACCTATTTTTTCCATTATTGTCTTTGCCTTTCACATCTTGATTAATGACTTTCTTTCTTCCTAGTTATGAAATATATATTGGGCTTGTATGATGATTCAACCTTAAATAATTACTGCATAAAATATTTTCATAACAATTATTTCATACTCAATTTAAAGTTTCTAATGTAAAAAGTACGTACAGTAAATTCTACTTTGACAATATCAAACCATTTTTGAGTATTTTTTATATGATTAACATTTATAATTATTCTTATAACTAGATATTACACAACCCCTATTGTCCGTAATGTTGTTTTCCCAATGATAAATGTAGTAAAAAATATACAACTCACACGCATTTTTAAGGAAATGTTCCATTCTTGGCATAACTTCTCTGCCCGTTTATCTTTCCAAGTAATAAAATTGTGAAATGGTTTTCCAGTATTCCTGAATTTAAGCAACATGAAAACTTTGTAAGATAAGAATAACAGCTTTAATGTTACAAGTTCGTATAGAAAGGCATTTAAAATGTTTTTTTATTATATACGCAACTGTGCTTTAGTTCTAATATTTTTAGTAGAATATTATAATTAACATTTTTACCAAAACCATTAACAAAATATACCAAGAACGCATATATTTCTACAGTCTCTTCAAAATTCTCTGCATTAAATGTTTGAGAACATTGAAGAGAGACAGTTGTATCTTGTTTTCTAAAATATCCATATTTTTATTAATTTGTGTATAATTCAGTACTTCAGAAATATTAGAAATAAATAATAAGATAGATGCATATATACCCTCTGTGATAAAAAAAAAATTCACACACCTAAACTGAACACAATAACCACGAAAGTTTGTACACAGCTACATATACGTCAGATCTATAATGATTATAACTTGGTGCAATTGTGCATGAATGCATACACATAAGAACACTGGAAGAAATGTGACATAAGAAAGGTTCCCGGACAGCCGATTGACTGGTTGGTTGTAATTTTTGCATGCTGAAAAAATGGCCTTTTTCTTTGAGCAATAGCTAGAAAAGTAGGTTGATCGCATGGAGTAATACGGAATTTTCTGAAGCTTGGAACTGATTATGGTAACAAGAAACCTGGACAACCAGAGAAACTTTATGATAGGAAAAAAAAAGTTATAAAAATGTCAGTTTCAAAAATATCTCTAAGGCAACTAGCAAATCAGTCCAGTGTATGTTTCACCACCAACGTTATCTGAAATTGCTTAAAGCTCTGGAAAATGACATTATGTTACATGTAAAAAACAGCCAAGAATAACAAAAGCACATAAATTGGGAAAAGTATTATACAAGTATGTGCTGAAAATCACAACATGACACTTATATTTTTAGATGAAAAAAAAAATTAATTTGATGGTCCAGATGGTTGTAGTTTCTGTTGAAATATTTTAGAAAAGAAGATGCATTATTTAAAAGACAAGGTGGAGGGGACCCACTTATAGTATGGGCAGGATTTAGGAACATTGGGAAGACAATAGCTTTCTCATCTGGTTGCATGAATAAATTACCAAAGTTTGTTGAAAGAAAATTTGTTGCCATTTGGAGGGAATATCGGAGGATAGTCTTATTTTTGTACAAGACTGCACTCCCATATGTGTTGCAAACAGCACTTGGAAATGGTTTTTGAATAATGATGTATGCGTAATGGACTGGACGGCAGTTTTGCCAGAGTTAAATCCAATGGAGAATGTCTGGGGCTTAATAAAACGAGCAGTTCATAAAAACAGGAAACAGTATCACTCTTTTTCTGATTTGCGAGCCAGAATTGTTTCAGAATGGGACAAATTAGACATTACAACCCTTCAGAATCTCCTAAATTCCATGCTTGATCAAGCATTCCACGTCATTAAGAACTTAGATGGTAATACAGCCTATTAGGTATAAGTGGTCATATCTTTATGAAGTGTTACAAATTTGATTTAAAGAAAAAAAATTCCCAAAATTTGTACTGTTGTTAGTTGATTTTTCTTTATTTTAACGTCATTAGAAAACATATTTTCAATAAAATATGCATTTTTGTAGCATTTCTCATTGCTTTACTTCTAAAGAATACACTGGTCATATCATTATAAAACAGTGTATGGCATGCATCAGCTACTGCTGCTGTGTCTGTCTGCAGTTATATCTAGTACAACAACTATTGGATTTAGCTGTAGTACCAAGCCTTTGCACTGATTATACAGGTTGTAATCCGTTATGTATACCATAATAGTTTATAAAAACAAAATGTAACATGTTTTTAATGGTAATTGAATGTTTTTAGAAGTTTTTGACAAAATATACATTAAAAGTAGTTTTTGTATAGATATTTCAAATGACAATGTGAAGTGAAAATCATTTTTTTAGGTAATTTCTTATGGGTTGTCCTTGTTTAATTTATGCACATTTAAATAATGCGAGGTGAAGAATCATTAAATGTTGGGTTTTGACATTATGGCTTAAACCATGCATAAAACTGGTTAAAGCTGTCACACAAAAACTTGTCAACCCTGGTTGGGAGCAATAGATACATGCACATATACAGGGAAATATGGGGAGCCTTGACCCACCATTGATTTTTTGTATTTAAAAGTGTTTTAGCCTTCTTTCACTAGAGAGCATTCAAGTCTACCAAAATGCTGAGACAGCCATCATAGTTTCATGCAGCTATCTCAAAAAAGTGTGGAAAGATTCAAAATAAAGTGTTTTTCTGCCTGAAAAGGATGTATTTTAGATGTGTCTTGTAAGATTTTTTCAGATAAACCAAACGAAATAAATATAAAAAAAGATGTCACAAATACTAACATATTAAGCTTTAATTACAGCCTTAAAGTTTGTACAATGAATTAGGCCATAAATAAATATGTGTTATTCTTTTCAAAATGGCCATATGGGGAGGATTGACCCATTCAATATAAGGGATGGTTCACCAGTGGGTCAAGGCTCCCTTAGGTAAGTATTTTTGAAAATCTACAAGATTATTTAAACTTCTAAATTAAAATATTATTTAAATTAAACTTCTTTCAATCCCAGAAATACCTAATAAAATTTATATACAGTACATGATAATTTTTTAGCAATTAGGTCTGTTTCGTTTACATCCTGAAAAAATACATATTGGAAAAAAAAAAAAAATTGGGGCCCCCTCCGAAAAAAATTTGTGTATACTCATGATCTGCACCACTAATTGCATAGGGCACCATGGCCTATGTCTTCTGGTGGTACTGGAAAAGTTGCAATGAAAATGCAGTTTTTGTTTTCATGCAATTCATGCTACTGAGATAAACATATAAATTGAAATTACAGTATTACCTATATCTGTTGTAAATTTTAATGCTTTCAAATAGAATAAAACATTTAACATCATTAAGAGGGATACTTTATTGTATGGACTATTTTCATTATTATTTCTAACATAATGCTATAATATACTATTAATAGTTTTACAATACACATTCATAAAACGATTTTAGAAAGTTAGACTACCATATTAAAAGTTTTATACTTCAGTGTTTATATAACTAGTAAAATGTATTTAATATTCCATTTGAAAATTATGCATTCTTGCCTGGGTCAAGCCTCCCTTATTAGAGGGAGGCTTGACTCACTTGCACATGTTTTAAAAATTAGTAATTTTAATACACAAATTTATTATTTACAACATTATAAATATACTTGTGTTTCTTATGAAAATCTACATTATATTTACTATCATATTAATTTCTATCCGTCAAAATTAAATTTAGAAAATTACTTTTCTGAAAACATGGTCAAGGCTCCCCACGTTCCCCTACAGTGGAAAGACCATACATGACCCAGACAGACCATTAGAGAGGATTGTGTGACTATGTACAACTAGCTTCCTTGTCTACCATCCAGTGACATGTGGAAGCTTCATAAGAGAACCCTGTCACTTTCCGTAGTAGTAGTACCAAATGACTAGAAGAGGTAAATTTGCATTTATATATAGCATCCTTATGCTTCCTGATATTAACGTTTTGGCAGAACTTCTACTATTTTTTATAGCTATGTTTGCAATGGTGTCTTGACAGAGCAATAACAAATAGTACAAATTGGCAAGGTATTGTCTTTAGTGACAAATCCTGCTTCTGTATATGAATGGAGGACCACTGGTGAAAGAACATGTTTTAATCTTACTAAACTTCACTATTAAGCCACAGAACGACCCCTTCCCACTGCTGGAATGCTGATCTAGATAGTCATCTCATATTATATTTTGTGGTTATCTGAGGTATGTTTTACAATTTAATATTTTGCAACAAACACTTCAACATAAAAATAAATTCCATTAAGTCATAAATATTTTAATAATAATCTACAGTGAATTACACTCTATAACAAAAAAAAATCGACGCACCAAGAAGGGGTTGTCCGATTGCGATAAAAATTGGTGGATGTGAAGAACATACATAGAAAAAGAAATGATTAAAATTTCAGAACAATTGAATGATTTATTGCAGAGTTTGACCGTTACAAAGGGAGGAAGTCAATAAGGCGTTGGTCCACCTCTGGCCTGGATGCAAGCTGTCACCCGGCGTGGCATAGACTGATAAAGGTCCTGGATGGTGTCCTGCGGAATTTCTTACCAAATTGTCTCCAACTGTTGGGTTAAATTTTCAACATTCTGGGATGTTTACAATTTCCTTTCCGTAGGTCCCAAATGTGCTCTATAGGAGAGAGATCAGGAGACCTAGCTTGCCAAGGAAGTGTTGGGCAAGCTTGAAGACAATTCATAGCAACACGTGCCGTGTGCGGCCGGGCATTGTCTTGTTGAAACGTAAGTCCAGGGTGTCGCAAAAGGAACGGTAACACAACCGGTCGTAGAATGTCGTCTACGTACCGCTGTGCTGTAAGTGTGCCAGAAATGACCACCAAAGGTTTCCGGTTATTAAAGATGGACCCCAAACCATAACGACGTGTTGTGGGCATGTGTGGCATGCGATAGTAAGGACAGGATCCCCACGCTGCCCTGGACGTCTCCAGACACGTCTGCGGTTGTCGTCAGGACACAGTTGGAAACGGGACTCGTCACTAAAGACTATACGTCCCCAGTCAGCGCAGTTCCAAGTTGATCGAGCCCGGCACCACTGTAATCGGACTTCACGGTGCAAAGGCGTGAGAGGTAAGTGGTGTAACTGTCGTCATGAGCATAAATTCCGCTCTCTCAGTCTGCAGAGGGTCATGTTGGACAGTTGATAACGATGAATCCGGTGTTGTGACAGCTGTTCTGACAATCGCCCTGTCTTCCCGTTCTGTTGTGGCCTTAGGTCGACCGCTGCTGTCATCTGCGGTTGATGACCCACTCTTGCCAGCACCGTCCAATCGCCGCATTGATTCGACCCACATGTCCAGCGATTCTTCGATTCGTATAACCAGCCTCTTTCAATCCGATAGCACATCTTTCGAACTCTGACATATGCTCGTAATGAGCACGAATCCTTTGGCGAGGCATTGTTACAGTCAACGTAAGATATCCGCAGTCAAAATGCAACAGAAATTTTGACCACATATTGAGAATCGCTCCTTATATACACCTGCTGAATGCGCAGTTCTGATGTGCTGGAGTACCTGCTATTCATTCATTTGACACCAAATTTTAATCATTTGCATGTTCGGTCAAAATGTCTTTTAATACGAAATTTTATTACAATCGGACAACTCCTTCTTGGTGCATCGATTTTTTTGTTATAGAGTGTATATACAGCATATAATGTCCAAGCAGTAATGGTTGGTTGAATTTTTATGGTAAAAGGACAGTAAAAGTCACTCTGTGCCACAAGCAGTAATGCTTACAACTTTAATTTGGAAACTATGTGGGGAAAAAAAAACAACCCCATAACAAAGGTGACGAACATTGCCAGCTTAACCTTAAAAACTGAACCTGAGTGAAATAGCTAGCTGAGCATCAAATTTTGATATAGCATTTTGCAGTATATTTGAGCAGTACAACACATTTTGAGTATACATTTGACCTTACCAGTGAAATTTGATGCTTTTCAAATGCTTTTTTTCAATTAGTTTTCTATAGAGGCTTTACATTAAAATTTTCTCAGACCTAACTACTACTATAAATTTTGTAATTAAAAAAAAGGCTTTAATCTACCATTATGCACTGCAAAAGCAACTTCCTGCAATCTAATAATTAAAAAAATGAATCATTTCATATTTATTTAGAGAATAATTTATAATTTACTATTTTAGTAATCATACAGATATTTATAATGTAAAATGCAGCCTAAAAATTTAACTTTTCTTCTAATTTTCAAGAACAATAATATAGTTAAGAAAACCTCATTTTTGACTTTTTGGCCTGTTTCAAATTTGATATAATGAAAAGTATATTTACCTATCCCAAGTTATGAAAGTACTCCTTTGTGTTGATATTCCCATGCACGCAATTTGCTCAGGATGTAATTGTGCAGCTAAAATAGTTTTAAAAACATTAAATTTCCAGTTGATGATAAAATGTCTTAGGTATTTACATAGTTGTTGTAAATCATGAAGGAGTCAAAATTTTACATAATTATGTTTTATTAATTACATTTAACCATCTGACTGCCGAGTTCATGAGACATATCACTTAAAAAATGCATGTTTTTATTGTCTGATCGTTAGTCATATACAGATTTTCCATAATTAAACTTCCCCTATTCAGAACTTCTTCATGCTGTTTGATCTAAGAGTTTCAATGTCACTGAACTTTGTAAGTACAATATACAAGACATGGGAAGAAAAATTCTGCGGGGGAAAAAATTTTAAAAATTACAAATAAGGAGAATAACAGCATGTGTACATTGTAGAATTTAAAAAAATGTTAAAATATACAGACAAATAACGAAGACTAGGTTAAAAGTAGAGATGAATTTTATATTTCACGCTTAATGACAGCATGGAAATAAACGTTTAATATCAAGTTGAAGTACATTTATTACTTGGTTGGTTGTTTTTTTATGGCGCAAGGACAAGGGTCATTTTGCACCAGACAAGGCACATTTATTACTTTCTACATTAATTATATATACTACTATATTATTATTAGGGCTAGGATTTTTATAATTTTACATATATTATGATAGTACAGTGAAAGTCCATTATAACCGATAGTCGTTATAAACGATATCTTTTTAAAATCATAGTACAGTAATACAGTTTAGAGTTCTATAAATAATTTTAATGTAAAAAATATTAAATACTTGGTTTAAAAATTAAAAATTACTTAATTATAATGAATTTAATTACGATATATATTAAGCTATATTTATAACTAATTCACGCATATTTTTGTAGTTTACTAAATTAAGAAATTGTAGAGATACTAGGCAAAATATATAATATAGAAAAAATGTATTAAAAATATTTATTATATTATACCAATGACTTCCGAACAGTGCCTGTTTAAAAGTTTCATGAGCCCTAGACTGAAAAAATAATTGGACCCCTGAGGAATCCTACCCTCGTGATATTCAATTGATAAATCACAATTTATTTTAAGTTCAGTTTCTTCAATAGCAGGTTTAGCTCAGACACTGGTAAATAAACTTACATTCAGTTATTAAACTTAAATTAATAACCTTTAGTTATTAAACTTAAATTTATGACCCTTAGTTATTAAACTCAAATTTTAATAACGCAAGTGTGATTCTAGCGTTGTCTCGAACCCACGTGGTACCGATGTCAAGTCGCGTCGTTATATCCGATACGAATTTCCCTGCTTAGAATTTTCGTAGACTACAAAATCGTCGTCGTTATAGCAGGTTTCGTTGTTATATACGATGTCGTTATAACCGATATATTTAGTATGGAGTAGAATAGCAAATCAAACTTCTTGTAAAAATTCCATCATTATATGCGGTTGGTCGTTATAACCAGCATCGTTATAAACGATTTTCACTGTATATCTTTCTGGTTTTTATGCAATATGGCATTTTTCAGATTTATTGGCCATTCTACATCTGTTTTTGTTCCCTTTTAGTCATTATTTTGCATATTTTGGTATTTCCAACAAAAAAGGGTATTTTTGGATAAATTTCCCTGAAACTCAAAAGCAAGACTGAAAAAAGAGTGTACGTTTAGAACACCTATTCACACACTGTAGTAAATAATGGCATGTATATTAATCACATCCACCCATCTCTTTCCTCAAGCCAATAATGAACTCCAGGATGAGAAAAAGTCACAGCAAATGCTTTTCAGACAAACCCATGTCTTTAAAACATTCTGCATATTACCAAGGACTGTACGAAGCCTTCATTTGTGCAGTTATTTTCTTCAGCAAAATTAACTATCTGAAATTGTGCAGTCTTCACCAGATTTCTTTGTAGCAAAAAAAATTACGTCAGCTACTGTTTTGAAAACACAATGTAGAAGATAAGAAACAAATAGTTGACAAGAAAATTTGAGTGTCAATAGATAAGATAACTGACTCTAAGACGATATGTAGCTAACATAGTGATAAGTACAATGGAGGAAGATTGCCCTGTTCAACGTTTTCTCATCAATTGTCAACATCTAGAAAAAGTTAATTTTTTTACAATAAGTAAAATCTTCGATATATCTTTGAGCTTACATGGTCCAATGGCATCTAACACAGTAATGTCCTGCTCTTTGTAACTAATGGTTGGTTGGTTGGTTGTAGTTTTATGGTGCAAGAACAGAAAGGGTCATTCTGCACCAAACGAAGTGAAACAACAACACATACGATTTTTGTGACTAATGCTGCACCCTACATGATAAAGATTGCTAATGCTCTTAGAGTAGTTTACTTAAAAATTGTACACATTAACAGTTTGTTAAGTGTACATTTAATTTGTTTAAGTGTATATTAGTGTTTGTTAAGTTTCTTAAGAAATACATGGACAACTGATTAGGTGCATGAAGAAAGTCTATCTGGGGGCACAATCTCCAGTGACATCATTTAAGTTAGAAGCCTGAAATATTCTTTTACTGCCAGCTCCCATTTTAACTAGTCAGGATTTTAATCTGGAAAAAAAAATGATATTGGCATACATGTTAAATGGGTTTTTATTGCCCTTTATGTTTTGATATATTAAACAATAAAATGATTTATGGGTAACATTAAAATTATTACGAAATGAGATTTAAGCTTTAATTATTTCAACATTTGAGTACATTTTTTTTATTAAATATTGGATTACTAGTTTACTACCTAAGTTGGCCATAAACGTACATATACTGGTAGTAGACCAGTTTTTTTAGTTACAGATTAATGTAAATAATGTATTACTAGAAATTATTTAAGTCCTCAAAAAATTTAGTCGGTGGTTGTACAGTGATATAAAATAGATTGCATGCATTTTTTACCTTACAAGCTTTAACTTGTTTATAATAATCCAAAGGGAACCAGAACAAATTAGCAATGATATAAGACATTATTGCAAGTTATATCAAAAGTTTATTTAAGAAAAATAATAAAAAAAAGGTTTAAATGTTAGACAACACAGAGGTCCATCAGCAGCCATACAGCCTAGTAATTAATATTATGTGAAAATATAGTGATGTTGGTGATAAACAAAATTCAATGTTTGTGAAACAATTTAAATTAGGATATTCTCATTTACATATCTAATCATAACAGTTCGAAAAAATAACATTTTTACATAAACTTTGTATACTGACTTACATAAACTTTGTACACTACTTTGTCCCTCCCCATATTCTGTGATTTTCTGACGCATTTGAGGAGCCGGATCGACAAAATCGTATTTGTTTATTTTAGCAAAAAATTCCTCTTAAATTTTCCATGAATTTTAATTGAATTTTTTTGGGGGGGTCAACATTTTTGATTACAACCCTGCTGCTCAGGAAAAGAATATGAAATAACGTACTGTTTCATTAAAAGGCACTTTCATAAAAACGTTCAATTAAAATTTATCTCGACAGGATTTTTTACTTCTTTTAAATTGCACCCAAGTAAAACTTTTTGTTTGTTTGTTTGGCTTTTTTATGGCGCAAGAGCATCTGGGCTATACTGCGCCAAACATGGTAAAATCAAAGACTGTAGTAAAAGCCAGTACTTTTTAAAAATTTTAAAACGTGCGTATGGTCAGCATGGTCATTTAAAATGTCAGACAGTGATGAAGAGTTAAAAGTAAGAGTGCGGGCAAGTCTATAATAGGGGCATTGAGTTAAAATGTGTAAAACACTCATGGGTTCATTGCACACTTGGCAAATTGGTGCTGGTTTTCCTTCCAACAGATGTCTATGGGTGAGATGGGAATGCCCAATGCGAAGTCTAGCAAGGAGAACCTCCTCTTTCCGATTTTTACGGTATGAGGAGGGCCAGTTACCAATTGTATGTTTAATATTATTCAATTTGTTATTGGTTTGATGATCCCATTCTTCTTGCCACCTTTGATTCACACAGGTCTTGATAATTGGTTTCAGGTCAGAGAAAGGAAGAAGCTGGCTAGAAGCAAGTGGTGAGTTCGTTGCCCTTGCAGCTGCATCAGCAGCCTCATTCCCTTTGATACCAATGTGAGCAGGGATCCAGCAGAATTTAATATTGGAATGATTGTGCAGGTGCTGCAGTTGTGAATGGATTTTGGATAAAATAGGATGAGGTGAATATTTAAAAGATTCCAGGGCTCTTAAAGAGCTCTGAGAATCGGTACAGATGATACAATGAGTTAAGCTATGAGTTGAAATATACGCAAGTGCCATGGAAATGGCATAAAGTTCTGCTGTGAAAATGGAGTATGATGGGGGGATTTTTTCTGCAATGGCACTGTTGTTAATGACAAATGCAGAACCTACATTTGTTTCAGTTTTGGACCCATCTGTGAAAATGAAATTGGAGTCTTGAAAATGATCCTGAAATTCAGAGAATAACTGCTGGTAAAAAGCATTAGGTGTAGTGCTTTTGCTGTGGTTAACCAGATCCCAATGAATGTCCACGGCCGGTATGACCCATGGCGGTGATAAATGAGTATGTGTAGGAGCAATACTCAGACAATCTATACCTGATTCTCTGGTTAGTTTATCCATCCGAATACCAAAGCAAGGGATGCATGAAGGGCGAGCATTAAAAAGTAAGATCGAACGAGGTTCGAAAATGACATCCCTAAGAGGGTGAGTGCGCAGCGATTTAAGTTTCGTATAATAGTTAAGAGACAGCTGCATATGCCTTGATGTTAAAGATGGTTCGTTGGCTTCCATCTTAGCAGACTTAAAGCTGGTGAGGTACGGAATGCACCTGTACACAGTCTGAGACCCTGATGGCAAATAGGGCCAAGAGCTTTCAAGATGGATTGTCGAGCGGAGGCGTCAATGACAGAGCCATAATCCAGTTTGGAGCGGATGAGAGCACGATACAGACGAAGCATTGAATAACGGTCTGCTCCCCAGGATGTATGGGAGAGTACTCTGAAGATATTAAGGGCTTTATGGATTTGTTTTTAAGAGACTGAATGTGTGGCTTGAAGGTAAGTTTATGGTCAAATAACACACCAAGAAATTTTGCCTTTTGAACAACTGGAATACGATGATTTCCCAAATAGAGTTCTGGTTCTGGATGTAAGCCTCTCCGACAAAAATGGACACAAACTGTCTTCTTAAATGAGAAAGTAAAGCCATTTTCATTTGTCCAGTTAGTGATGTTATTGAGGGCAATTTGCAACTGCCTTTCTAGCCTGCTCATGTCACGGGATTGACAAGAGATTTGGAGATCGTCAACGTATAGTGATGTTTGTACAGTGTGTGGGACCTTTTTGATGATGTTATTGAGCCTTAGAATGAAGAGTGTAGCACTCAAGACACTGCCCTGAGGAACACCCTGTTCTTGGTTGTAAAGATCAGAAAGAACCGATCCAAGACGAACTTGGAAAGTACGATCAGTGAGAAAATTTTGAATAAAAAATGCCATGTTTCCTTTGAGGCCACATTCCTGAAGGTCACAAAGTATTCCATGACGCCAAGTTCTATCATAGGCTTTCTCTATGTCAAAGAAAATAGAGACTAGATGTTCTCATTTGACAAATGCTTCTCGGACTCTTGTTTCAAGCAGAAGAAGGTTATCTGTAGTAGAGCGTATGCGGCGGAAGCCATTTTGAGAAGTCATTATGCAGTTATTGGATTCCAAGAAATATGAAAGACGCTGATTTACCATCCTCTCCATTAATTTGCATAGACATCTTGTTAATGCTATTGGCCGATGGTTAGTTGGATTTTTTGGGTCTTTACCTGGCTTTGGGAAAGGGATAGTAATTGCTCTTCGCTAAGAATCTGAAAGCAATGTTGTGTCCAGATTCTATTGTATAAGTAAAGTAGATTTTCCTTTGACCTTTGAGACAAGTGTCTAAGCATGGAGTAATGGATGTTATCATGACCAGGAGCACTATTTCTTGAAGTTTGCAAAGCACTCATGAGTTCATACATTGTGAAAGGAGAATTATAAGGCTCAAAATAATTCTCCTTTTACAATATATGAGCTCATGAGTCTTTGCAGAAAGCCTCATGATCATCATTACTCCATGCTTAGACTTGTCTCAAAGCTCAAAGGAAAACCTCCTTTGCCTATCAATGAATCTGGACTGAACAATGCTTTCCAGATTCTTGGCGAAGAGTAAAACGTTTTGGCAACTGAAAAAAATAAATCATTAGGTGCCATCGATGCCCAACTTTTAACCCTGGTTGAGACTAATGTTGGTTGGTTGGCTGTATTTTTATAACACAAGGACAGCAATGGTCATTCTGCACCAATCACGGTGGTTGCAACTAAGATCATTTAAAATTATGCATATTTTGTATTGTCTATGTGTAATTCCAATGTATGTGAGACAAAGTATGCTGAACTTTTTATTAAAAAATATTTTTTTAATGCTACTGAACTTTAGAAAGGTAAAATAGCCTCCGATTTATACATTTCTGGCAATATTAGTCTATAATTCTTACTAATTCTTTGTTTTGTTTAAAAAAACAAAAAAACAAATTAGGCCATTGTTATCATCTATTAGACAAAGAAGTTTAAAAAAGGGTTAATAATGCTCACAATGATAATGTGATAAGCAGTCAGAAGGTTGAAGTAATTTTTTTTTAAAAATTTGAAACAAATATTGAGAGAAAAAACTTCTTACATAGTAAACTGCCTTTAACTACTCCCTTAAAACTTTCCCATAGATGATTTGGTTCGATTTCTACTCTACCTTTGGAAGAGTACAAAAGATTCACCTGAAAAAGTAATAACAAAAAAAACTATCAATATATAAAAATGTAATTTTATTATATATAAATGAGTATTACACTTTGACACAGGCATCCATAACCTATAAGGTTTTGTACTTAAATTGTAAATATATACATAGTAGAACCTGTCTAAAGTGACCACTTTTGGGACTGGACTGCAATGGTCACCATAAACAGGTGGTCATACTACACATGACAGGCTTTAGTATAGGCATGACTATGTTCCTATCAGTTTTCTCTTATAAAAAGTGGTCACTTTATTCAGGTGGTCAATTTATCAAGGTGGTAATTTTACCAGGTTTGACCAACCGACTGTCTGTCTGCATGCGTGTATGTATATACAGTGAAACCTCCATTTATCGCTTTCCAAGGGGTCAGGAAAACGAATGTTGAACGCTGGAAAATGTCGAAGCATGCTATTATAAAATATGGGTAATAGAGGTATGGTGATTTTCATATAAGAATACACATAGAGCATTAGAAATAAACTAATAACTTACATTACGGGGTGTCTACTAAAAATAAGAAACCCAGTTCCTTGACCTTTTCTTGACTATTGTCGCATATTCCTTGACCTTGCAAAAGTTTCTCAACCTTCTTTTTACGATTAATAAAATGACTATATAAAAAGGTAGCTGAAAATCCTCAACTATTGCCAAAGTATGGCAAAAAATATATGGAAACCACCAAAAATTTTCAAGTATTGCCAAAAATAGCCGAACATAACTAAATTAGTAAAAAAACGTTAAAATATTGTACGAGAATTACAATTCAATGCACACATATAACTGAGAAAGTCTGATATAACCATGACCTACAACATTGATTTAGTGACCTTTTCTCGACTTCCGTGACCTTTCCTTGACTTCTGTGACTTTCACGAACTGGTAGACACCCTGTATTATATATTTATCAAACTAATGTTTACGTATAAAGCAAATAAAACATGTACTTTTGTTTTTATATAACAAAACCACATTTATTTATTTAAAGAAATTAAAGATTTTGATATAAACAAATGAATGAGCTAGGCACTGCACAACAACATACTTAAATCAAAATTAACACAATCACAGTATGCATGCTGGCACATCATTTACAATTCAGGGTTCATACTTCATTTTGAAATAAAAATTAAGGAGTTTTAAGGTGTATGAACAGCATTTTAAAGGAGCTCATACATTAGTATTTTAAACATTCCTGAAACACACATTTTGGTAGGGCGGAGGTGGTATAGGAGAAATTTGCCATGATTTTATCGATTATATAATTTTTTAAATAACGATTAAAATTATCACATATAGAACTTAATTTTTCTTTAACCATAATTTATTAAATACACATTTTCCACCAGGCATATTGAGTACATATGTGCAAAACAAAAATATTGTTCTCCCGAATTGCACAGTCAAGTTTAACTAAAACAGCTCACATGGTGTGATTAGAATGCAGGTACATGCCTGCCAACATGACAATTTTGAAAATCTTACAAATTTTTGAAAACGTATGTGTGTCATCAGCATGCACATAATAAGCCAGCGTGAAATGCATGAAGTATAATATATAAAGAATTGAAAGAGGTAATATACTACTATATCCTTTTCTTTATTATAGTGTTTCATCTAGAAAAAAATTAGGGCAGGACGCATGGCCTATCAAAAGGCCTTTTTTTTTCGCTCTAAACACACAGATACTCATGATGCACATCCGCAGTTAACTCAGCTTTACTGCTAACTTCTTTAAACAACGTCTTGATTTAGTTCCTATTGCTGCTTTCTTAAATAATTTTTTTCAGTTTTCATTTGTTGTAGGTAAGCATTATTTGGAGATTTTTTTTTTTGTTTGTTCCCAGAGTATATGCGAAAGGCGAGGAAAAGTGTACATGATTGCAATCTAACGGCAATGTTGCCAGATGGCAAGATTAAAAAATCCCAACTTCATACAAAATAATAATTAAATTAATATAACTATAATTTAGTTAAACAATATCCTATACTATATGACAAGTAAGAGTAATAAAATAGGGATGTAAAACATGCTTAATTTAGTGCTTAAAGACAAACAAATTGATTTTAACAAAAATTTGATCTCAAAAATAGGTGGAACCGCTAACGTTTGTCGGAGTAGTCCGTGGTTAAAAGTCTGCAAACCTGGCAACAGTGCTTTGTTTACAAATATTCGTCTGCAATCTGGTTTTGCCAAAACCATCAGTGTTATTACGGAAATGAAATGCTGGAGTACAAAATTTTTATAAATTAACAAATTTCGTCACACGTTTTGGATTCAAACGTGGGAATTTGAATTATCATCGGGGACGGATGGTGTGTTATTTTCCGAGGGCTAGATGGGACATATGGGCACAAGGGTGAACAAGTTGAAGGGCAGGACGCTTAAAGGTTCGGTTGATGTTGCACCTTTCTATTTCGCTTTAGATGAAACACTACTTATTATGCACAGATTACTGATAAATGTAGACTATGTTAAGCAGAAAACGTAATCCAAGGTAATTTCCCAAAATTACAATACATTATTTAATTAAATAATTACAACAGCAACATATACTTCATGCTATCAAAAACCATGGTAAATACCAAGACGGACGTAAAACTTTATTATATATTAAGTATTCCTTTTTGCATATTTTTAGTTATCAAATGTCTGCCAAATTTTCATTAGATAAAGAGCTCACAAATTCTGGTTTTTCGTACACTGCTGGATGTTCTTCCCCATTATGTATTGTTGTGAGGCATTAAAATACACAACATGCCACCAGATATTCTGCTATATTTTAATGCATTATCAGCTGATATCAATTGGCGAAGAATAGCCCACTTTCGATCCATCCTGTCTCCTTTAATTACTTCATCAGGTAAACTACAAAGTGTCAACTCTTTCCTTTTTATACTCACTGGCATTTCAGTTATTTAAAGTCCACAGAATCCTGACTGCAGCTGATCAGTTTCTACATTCAAACCATTTCCTTTAAAGAATACAAAAAATTTGTTTCCAAAAATACAAAAAATTGCTGAAGTATGCAACTTAATTGCATACTTCAGCATGAGATAAATGTACCCCAAAGTGGAAATGAGTGCATAATATGTTTTCAGACACTTTGAAATTGCGTCATCTATAGAGCTTTAGAAGAACTGATTGAGGAATGAAAGCCGGCGCCAGATGGAGCCAGCTGGGGGGAACCACCTAGATCACACAACCTCAGTAAGAACATTTTAATTGCGCTAATCACCCTGGGTTTTGTCACCCAGTGGGTAAGAACGTTTAAATCATGCTATTCACAGAGGGTTGTGCCACCTTGTATAACAGCAGCAATTAAAATGTTCTTAATCAATGGGTCTGTCAGAACTGGGTGGTCCCTGCTTGATGTCAGCCAAAAATTTAGGGATTTACTTTTAACAGAAAAAAAATGGAAATCCGAAGACATTACCAAAAACGTGAATCTCCCGTAAAATATGGGAGAATTAGCAGGTATGTCCTTTCCTCTTCCCGTTAAAATGCCTGCATCATGAATCTGTGAAGTTTTTTTTCATTTCTTCCAAAAAAAAAAAAAAAAGTTATAAATTTTGAACAAAATCATACAATTTTATCGATCATTCATACACACTTAAAATTCACCCAAAATCTGTACAAGTTGGCAGGTATAATGGCAGGCGTGCATAAATCGCTGTCCATATAAAATCAAGCTCAAGGGTATCTTTGACCTTGAGCCTCCTGGTATAAAGGGACAAAAACTGAGGGAAAATTTCCCCTCCACACCCTTTGTCCCTACATCTGTGCGGGAATTTTATGGCTTCCGGGATGGGAAAACAGGCATGTTTCATAAGTCGTTGGTGAAATGTCAACAAATTTTAAGGAGTTTTAAGGGCCCTTAAAAAAGAAAATTGATTTTAAGGAATTTTTAAGGAGTGTGCAAACCCTGTAATTGTTTCAATGAGGATAGGATTTTAGAAATCCCCCCAGAGACAGCCATAATGTGTTGTCATCTGTCATCAAATTATTGCAACATACTGAATTTATATAGGGATAGAAAAAAAAAAGAGACACATTTGAGAACATCAATCTTATAAGAATACATTCAACTCACACGCTCAGAAATATAAGTGTAACGCTATTCGTCATCTTCTTTCTGTCTATGAAAACAAATTGTTTTACTTTTTTTTTTTGCAAATAAGCCATGGCTTCTGACAAAAATAAATTTTTTTTAACAATGAATACGGAAATACAGAAAATTTGAAAAATGATGCATGTGGGTTTCAATGGATATTGAACCCTCTATTGTTTTTGGTCTGTCTGCTTGTCCGTAAGTCATTCTGTCGACAATAAAAAGGGTAAGGCAAAGGTTTTCCGTAAATACAGTAATGATAACTATTGTTAATGTTGAAAATCTACCGCTAAAACTCCCGTTCATTCTTTCATATATGCATTATATAGACAAAAGTATTCGGGTATCCTGTACGAAAGGAAATGGTATCATACATTATATGAAATCCGTATGTTGTCTGTATACCTAGAGGCAAGGCCCCTAAAACAGGTAGCTGGCGCATATCCGTCAGTTTGTTGCCATTGTATCACGTGATGGTGGTTGGAAATTGTATTTATTGGCGACATTTTAAAAGTTGCGCCAATGTTTACATTCGTCAGATAATCGCGGATTGTGGATTATTTTTATGCCAAAATAGCGATCATTGCGCCAATGTGGAAAACCTTTATTGCTGAGGTAAATGAAACCGGAATTGTACAACAAAATGGCGGCTGATGCGTCAACTTAGAATTCTAGGGGCTCTATATACAGTTGTGGAAAACTGAAATTTGCTTTTTGTAGCACCTTTGTAGCAGGAAAAATTGCTCTTTCATATCAGTAAAAAGTTGTTTTGTAGCAGCTGCACCATGGCCTGATTAACATACAGGCCTTATCCCTACGGCCCCAAATTTTGCATCTGTATGTTGTTGTTTTTTTAATTGTTTACCACACAGAATTTTACAGTTTGTGAGCAAGTTTTTGTTTAATTGAATTATAGCAATAATTTATTTGTTACCGTTCAAATAACTTCAAAATCATTTGAAATAATATTAACATATTGTTTATGCATATAACAAGTGTCCATACTTTTTAATTATTTTAATGTTGTATATATGAATATTTTTGTTGAATGCGTTAGTCCCAAATTAATACACAGCCCCATTTTGCCTTAATGGGACCTGGAGATGAAAAATATTATGTACGCTCAAAAATTATGCCATGCATATGAAAACTTCATATTAACAGTACTAGACATAGCAGAATATTTAAAATTACCTATTAAAAACAAATTTAACATGAAAAAATAAACAAAAAAACAAACCCCACTTTATACTCTTTAATTTCAAAGAACGTAAGTTGCTTGTTGAATTTACAAACATGGTATTTTAAGGATTCAGTCATAGCAGTTTGGACACTGTAATAATTCAACTTTCATGTGCTCTTCTAATTTGGTTAGATACTTCCCAATGTTAAGATTTTATCTTTTTAAGAGAATTTGACCACTCTCTGTCTCTGATAAATCTTCCTTATGCCTGCTTCTCAGCTTTTGAAAGCATTTTTTATGATGACTTCACTCCTTTTCTTAAATTTTATTGTTTTTTACTTTAAATTTTTTTTTATTACTTTGCTTTTGTTCAACTTCTCGTTACCTCTTTAAGAGATAGTCATCAATAGATAGAGTCGTTTGCCTCATAAGGAGAACTTGAACAATCTCTGTCTCTGATAAATCTTTCTTATGCCTGCTTCTTAGCTTTTGAAAGCATTTTTTGTGATGACCTTACCTTTTTTCTTAAATTTCATTTCCTTTCATTTTAACATTTTTAATATATTATTTTGTTCTTGTCCAACTTTTCATTTTTTATTCCTTTTTTGTCTACATTTTTCTCCTGTTCCTTTCATAGATCTTACAAGTTCTCTAGATACTGGTAAGTTGTTCACACCTCCATTTAATCTCTTCAAATGGCATTTAATTTGCTGCATGCTATTAATACTTTCAATACTGAAGCTAGATCTATTTGTCAATAATCTTTTATTTACGTTAAATCTATACTCACATTCTGCATTTCCATGAGTTATGGATAATAATGTTTTAATGAGAGTTGTTAGCTTTTTATTTAGGGAGTTCAAGCTGTTCTGTAATGCAGAATATATTATACTAATAGCTACCTACCCTCATGTATTTAGATGAAAATGTTTTAAAGTTGGTACCTTCATGTTCAGACAATACAGTCAGACTACATGCATTTGCGAAAATACTAGAAGTTCTTCTGCTCGAAACAGAACCCACTGATCAGTTACTGATGAAATATTGCTAAGTTCAATCACATTTGGTAACTCAACAGCTAACATTCAAATACTTTTTGTGGACCTCCCTTTAAGCCTATACAATGGATGGACACATCTCAAATTTTCTAAGGATTCATTCTCAAAAAGGAAGGTTTTAAAAGACATTCTGTGCACAACAAGTAAAATGACCTTACT
Source organism: Dysdera silvatica (assembly GCA_006491805.2). Lineage (NCBI taxonomy): Eukaryota > Metazoa > Arthropoda > Arachnida > Araneae > Dysderidae > Dysdera > Dysdera silvatica. The sequence continues at coordinate 159,435,182 of QLNU02015360.1, read as the reverse complement.
GACATATAGAATTTAGCAGATTCTTCTTTACAATTTGACAACACTTCTTTTTGGGTATCTAAGCCTATCTCTGGAATAGACAGTTTTTCCTTTTCTGGATATCAACAAATTGTAATTCAAAACCAGCTATGTTCCACACAAGCATCAAACCTTTCCATCACCACTTTTTGTCAGCATTACCAGTTCATCATATAGTATATGAAGAAGGTGTTCTTCCCCCTCTCGCTTTGAAAAAGTGACAGAAATCCATTAAAAGGTTCTGAAGCATTTTTAAATGAAAGTGCTTTTTTTTTTAAAAGAACAGTTTTATCAGCTAAAATCAGCTTTACTCTCTTTAATCTATTGCTTTCATTTTGAGATGATAAATTCTTCTTGCAAAAGGCTTTTACAGCATTATACTGCTCACTAAATCTTTTTATAGATGCAGAGTCTACCACCTACTACTGACATGCCATATAAAAACGTGTTCTGGGAGATCCAAGCTTATTTGGTGCTCTTTAAATTCCTGGCATTGTACAACATACCTTTTAAAAAATAAAATAAATCTACTAAGAGGACCTCTATATTAAAACCAAAAACTTCTTGAGCATTACTGAACGTATTATGAATCTTGTGTAATGCACATTCACACTGACATAAATTATATTTTCATTTATACTTCAAACTTTGTTTCATACTCTTCATCACATTAGAACTATCACTATAAACCAACAAATTCTTCTTAGGTAATTCAGATATTGATGATGATATTGCTTTAAATAAATCTTCAGCTCTTGTATATCCCATGAAAAACGATTTTAATGATGCACTTTTTTTTTGTCTTTATCACTAAAATAACAAACAATAACATTAAACTAATTAATCTCCTTTTCTTCACGTGGGATCTCATCAACTAGGATGTTAAAAAAAAGAGTTATTCAAATAAATAGGAACCTCTATTTTGTTCTCTTTAAATATTACTTTATTATTTTGGAAAGGGGATTGGGGGTCTCCCAACCAGCATCAAGCTCTGCATATAAAATTTGTTGAAGTAAGGGTAAAACTAGTTATATAAAAAGTGCAAAGTTACTACAAAAAACATATACACAACCACAACTGAATTAAAAAAAAAAAGAGATTAACACTGAAAGAGATTAACAAGATCTGGTTTCAATTCAGTGGGGCAAAAACTGGAAATGACTAGAACAATAAATTAAAGTGTTTTACACTTCTGTGAACATCATTAAAAAAATACAGCCAGCAGAAATTATAAATGCTAATTGTTTTTACTGTTTCTCAGATTTTTTTTTTTTTTTTAATTTTGAGTTATACATTAGACATTTTTCATTTATGCATAATTTTTGCAAATTTAATTTTTCATTGATTTTCCTCTAATGCACCTTCATGCCCAAGGATAAAGTAAATCAATACAGAGTTTTGTAATTTATCTTCAAAAATAAATTCATTAAATAAAGAAGTGTACATATTTTTGCACAGGACAATAGGATTTCCATTTTAATGAATGATTTAATTTGATGAATAAATAATGATTTATTTATTAATATTTTATTTAAAATAGTAAAATAAATTATTTTATAGTTATAATCCGTTAAAAATATTTTGCACTAGGATTTCAACAACAATTTTTTTTTATCCTGAATTTGTTTTACACATTAAGCAACAAGATTTTTTTAAAGCTTTTTAATGTGCCTAATTTCATCTTGTGAAATAACAGTAAAATTTTGTTTTAAATAAAAATAATTTATCATTGTGTATATGGTTCAGAATATGTATGTATTTTGCAAATACCTACACACACACACACAATAAAAAAACAAAACAAACAAACTTGGAGGAATTTTTTTTTATCACTGTGGTTGACTTTTGGGAGAATAGCCAATCTAATGGGTTTTTCTTTTTTTTAGGTGGGGGGGCACCCTCTACTAGGCTTTTACTAATTCAAGAAAATTATTGGTCACAAAAAAGTCTGCAAATGCTATTTTAACATCGTGGATGGTCATTTTGCCAATGTTCCAACAAACAAGCCATGGTAGAAGTGATGCACAAATGGATCACCCAGAAAATTCTTAGACCAATTTTAAGAGTACAGCATGAGGTTTGGAGCCGAGCATGGCAGGGTGAGATTGTTATGAGGTTTTACCTACTTTTATCCCCTCCTTCTCTCTACAAGAAACATGCTTGAATTTCATTGCTGGGATTTTACAATAGCCCAAGATTATACATATTACTCAAAACAGTAGCCTAATTCAAATAAAAAACTAAACATTACACAGCAACATAATATCAAGGGGGAAATATGATTTTATTAATTCTATATTTGCAACAGGTACAAACCTTTTCTTGAGCCTTTCCTACAACGTTTGCTTCAGAATCATATACATAGCAACGGATGTTTGTTGTTCCAACGTCCACACCAAGAACATACTTCTGTGGATCTGCTGCATCTCCAGCACAATCAAAATACACCACCATATTAATAAAAAAAATAAACCGACACAAAGCAGCTCTGAAAAAAACCAATTAAAAAGTTGATCAATCTATGAAAACCATCCTATTTGCTTTAGGGTCTTTACTTTACTTCTTGAATTTCACAAATTCAATCAGGAATTTATTACGAACAGAGATACGCAGCTAAACCGTAAACAAATACAGTAGTTCAGTACGAGCATTAAATCTGAAAAAACTTGCAGGTACGACAGCACTTTGATTACCACCGCCTCTCAAGGGTTTATTTATTTACTTTCCACGTTATTTCACGGTTAGGATTACATGGCCTTTTTCTCCACATGAAAATTGAATTCTATATTTTTTGGGTTAATTTTCAAATTGTGTAAAACTAGTTCTTTAAGTACTCAGAGCTTTATTTTTTCTATTACGAAGTAAATTTTATACTTCGTTTTCAATCAGTGACTCACCTGATATTTGATTCTTAAATGGTTCGAAGCAGAAAACCAAGTGAAAACTATCTTCTGTGCAGGGCCTCAGGGAGAAGCCGGTGTGGCTTATCAGTCGGGGCCTCGCTTCATCGGAGGGTCTCAAATTTTGCCTTTAAAAAAAAAAAAAAAAAAAAAAAAAAAAGTTTTCCTCTAGTATAACTCTGCATTGCGATTTTTTCCAATCTTTTAGTGTTAATGGTGGCTTAGCATAGGCCATTTAATGTCAAACAAGTTAAAATGTTCCAAATGATGGGTCAGAGGTCAAGATAGCACTGAATGGACTAGTTATGCTCAATATAAACACATGCAAATGTAAGCTCAACTGTCTTCACTATCACTGACTAAGAAAAAAGTTACAAAAATCCTTTACTTTATCCAAAATTGAGAACAGTCATCATCAGAGGTTTGTGTTACAAAATTACATTTATTATATTTCCATAGCATACATTTTCCACAATTTATCCTATATAACCAAATTACAGACATCGTATATTGTTGACTCGCACTGCTCACTGTAGTCCGGGGTTTGGTTCCCTGGGCCTTAAGAGGTTCGGATTCCTCGGAAAACAGTAGGTCCCGGCGCAGCATGACCACTGTAGTCTTTGAGCCGTAAAACCAAAAAGAAAGCGAAACGAAATGTATATTGTTGAAATTTGTCATCAGTATTTTTTTCTAAATTTTGGTTTAAAGGGCAGGCCCATGGGATTATACGAGAATAATAAACATTAAATTTTAAAGGATATTTCAAAATGAATAAAAGTCATTTAGAATTTAAAAAATATATTTTATTTAAAAAAAATTATTACTATATGTATTTTTATATGGACACTTAACAAGATATATGGCCCCCCTCTCTTCTGCTGTATTAGGAGAGTGAAGGACACCTTTGGACAAGGCATAGTGAACCTCCTAAAAAGAGACACTATTGATCATCTTTCGAAGTGCGAAAGATTCCATTTTTTCACCCTAATAGTTCCTCGGGGGTGGGGGCACAGACCAGAATGCAACGCTTCAGGTTTGGCTGTGCATTCACCAACCAATTCCTCTGCCCTATTAGGCGACAGCTGTCGCCCATGTGTCCCCAGTGTCAGAAAGGTGCTGACGAAACTCTGGAACACATTTTCCTGCGGTGCTCGGCATACGGCTACTTTAGGGCTAAGCTCTTTCTCGCCCGACATCGCCTGGGTCACGCCCAACCACCTAGTCCGTCCGACTTCTTGGATCAATCCGGATCTACCCGTCTTTGCGCCGTTGTCCTGGCGACGGTCCAACAGCTGGGGCCGCTCTCCGTGGCGGCCATGCTAGCAGCTGGTTTCGGTTTACGTTAAATGACGATACCTATGCAAGCATGCATCTTTGTGTGTTGTGTACGGTCGACTCTCGAATACCTCTCCCCTCCAACCCACCTCGGCGGTTGGTTACGCGGTTTAAGCGTTCTGTCTGGGATTGCAGTGCCGTCTTCGGTAGCCTCCCTTTCCAATACCTCTTGCCCAAAAATCATCATCATCATCTACTGCGGTCCAGTTCTATTGTACTGTTTTAACAAAAACGATCACGTAATAAACCATGAAGGTATTTTCTTCAAAGTTAATCCCAGCACAAGATTAATTTTATTTATTTATTTATTTTTATTCTTAAATTTAAGCGATATTGTCGTGTTTGCTGTTTATGTCACAAGAATACTCATTTCACTGTCTCCAATTTTTGAAGCAATAGGTGACGTATCAAAAAACGATGTCTATAATTTAACATGCTGTCAAATTCAATTTCTATGAGCCAATTGCCTTTTATGATTATAAATACGTTTCAGTGGAGCTTCTTTGGTTCAGTACCAAGGCTATTTCAAGCCCAATAATTTATTAATTTAATTATACTCTATAACAAAACAAAATCGACGCACCAAGAAGTTGTCCGACTGTAATGAAATTTCGTATGCAAAGACATTTTGACCGAACATGCAAATGATTAAAATTTGGTGTCCAATGAATGAATAGCGGGAACTCCAGCGCATCGGAACTGCGCATTCAGCAGGTGTATATAAGGAGCGATTCTCAATATGTGGTCAAAATTTCTGTTGCATTTTGACTGCGGATATCTTACGTCGACTGTAACAATGCCTCGCCGAAAGATTCGTGCTCATTACGAGCATATGTCAGAGTTTGAAAGAGGTCGTGCTATCGGATTGAAAGAGGCTGGTTGGACGAATCGAAGAATCGCTGGACATGTGGGTCGAAGCGATGCGGCGATTGGACGGTGCTGGCAAGAGTGGGTCAACAACGGCAGATGTCAGCGTCGGGACGGCAGCGGTCGACCTAGGGCCACAACAGAACGGGAAGACAGAGCGATTGTCAGAGCAGCTGTCACAGCACCGGATTCGTCGTTATCAACTATCCAACGTGACCCTCTGCAGACGACTGAGAGAGCGGAATTTACGCTCGCGCCGACCGTTACGCCGCTTACCTCTCACGCCTTTACACCGTCAAGTCCGATTACAGTGGTGCCGGGCTCGATCAACTTGGAACTGCGCTGACTGGGGACGTATAGTCTTTAGTGACGAGTCCCGTTTCCGTGTCTGGAGACGTCCAGGGCAGCGTGGGGATCCTGCCCTTACTATCGCACGCCACACATGCCCACAACAGGGCGTTATTGTCTGCGGTGCCATCTCCTTTGATAGCCGGACCCCTTTGGTGGTCATTTCTGGCACACTTACAGCACAGCGGTACGTAGACGACATTCTACGACCGGTTGTCTTACCGTTCCTTTTGCGACACCCTGGACTTACGTTTCAATAAGACAATGCCCGGCCGCACACGGCACGTGTTGCTATGAATTGTCTTCAAGCTTACCCAACACTTCCTTGGCAAGCTAGATCTCCTGATCTCTCTCCCATAGAGCACATTTGGGACGCTATGGGAAGGCGATTGCAACCATCCCGGAATGTTGACGATTTAGCCCGACAGTTGGAGACAATTTGGCAAGAAATTCCGCAGGACACCATCCGGGATCTTTATCAGTCTATGCCACGCCGGGTGACAGCTTGCATCCAGGCCAGAGGTGGACCAACGATTTTCTCAATTTATAACGGTCAAACTCTGCAATAAATCACTCAATTGTTCAACGGGAAAAACATGCATCGCTTTCAGAAAAATAAGAGCTATTGAATATAATTTACGGTTTTAAAAGCGGATGCAGTTAAAAAACAGTGGCTTGTGCGTACAAGTGGATTCGAACTCGGAACTTGTTGGTCCGAATGGGGTTAAAGCTAATCCAATGCTAGAGAATTTTTTAAAATATGAATGAGATATGAACTATTGGTTTAAGAGAGATTGCTTCTGGTGCGTAAGCTGTATAAAAATGTTCTTTAATTTATGCAAGTGACCTAACAGGTAGAGGTGTAAAAAACCCGGCACTTTTGGACACATTGGAAACTTTGATGGGAAGAAACCAAGATAGCTAGAATAAAGGAGGTAGTCCCGTCCTCACCTTTCTTCCTATTGGTCGATTGTGTCGAATCGACCAATAGGAAGAAAGGCGCGGACGGGACTACCTCCTTTATTCTAGCTATCTTCATTTCTATATTCAAAGTTTCCAATGTGCCCAAAACTCACGGGTTTTTTTACAACTCAACTAATAGGCAGAGGTTTGAAGTAGAATTCTTTTTAGCGGGAAAAATAGATTTGAAAGGTTATTAATAAAGCCTTTTTCTTGATTTTAGAATAGCTGTCCTCATGTATAAAAATAAGAGTTAAATATTTATAAGGTGTGTAAAATATTGCTTTTTTTAATGCTGACAGATAAGAGATATATATTTTCTTTAAGTTATAAGGGGAGACTAAATATTTAAAATTCGAATTAAATATTCACAAGGTTTATAAAAAAATGCTTTAGTTCTTATCGTTGACAGATGAGAGATAGCTTTTTTCTTTAAATTATTAGGGAAGAATAAATATTTAAGTCGTGAATTACAGGTGCTTTTAAAAATGGATTTAAAAATGAATTTTATTCTAAAAAATGTGAAAAAGTATGCATAGCCTTCAGAAAAATATCTATTTAATGCAATTTACGGTTTGGAAAGTGGAATAAGTTTGAAAAAAATGTGGCTGGCGCGTACATGGGGATTCGAACCAGGGACCTGATGTTTCGAATGGGGTTGAAGCTCGTTCAATGCTAGATATTTTTTAAAAAGATGAATGAAAAATGAACTATTAGATTAAGAGAGATTGATTATGGTGCGTAGGCTGTATAAAAATGTGCTTTACTTTATGAAAGTGACATAAAAGACAGAAGTTTGAAGTGAAATTTCTTAGGAGGGAAAAATGGATTTGAAGGTTTATTAAAAAAGCCCCTTTTCAAGATTTTAGTACAGTTGTAATTTTATTTAAAACCTTAATTAAATATTCATAAAGTTTGTAAAAAAAATGCTTTATTTCATAATGTTAATCGATGAGAGATAGCATTTTTCTTGAAATTGTTAGGGGAGAATAAGTACTCAAGTCTTGAATTTCAGTTACTTTTAAAAATGGATTTAAACATGAAATATTCTTTTTAAAAATGTGAAAAAATATGCATTGCATTCAGAACAATACGATCCACTTAATGCAATTTACGGCTTGGAAAACCGATGAAATTTGAAAAGTGTCTTGTGCGTACACGAGGAATCGAACATGGGACTTGGTGGTCTGAATGGAGTTAAAGATCGGTGCCCTGCTAAGGACTTAAAAAGGTGAATTATAAATCAAAGATTGGTTCAAGGGAGCTTGTTAATGACTTAAGTGATGATGTCCAAACTAAAGACACTGAAGGAACAGGACTCCTAGATTTAGGTACTCTTAAGAATGGTCCATCTCGGCCTTGAGTCAATTATCCAAAGAGTCAGTTGAAAGATAGCGATCCTTTCCAGCTAAATATTACGATACATAGAACTGTCTTGAATATATCATAAATGAAGACACAATCTACTACACATTCACAATATTAAACATTACTACACATACACTGTATTAAATATTACTACACAGACACAGTATTAAACATTACAATACCCAATTTACACCCACAATGAACTTAACCACTAATTAATCAATTAAAAACCCATTCAGTATGGAACTAGTCAGAGGCATCAAATTATTCCCCCTTGTTGAGCTACATTCAACAAAATGGAAATAGGTTCATTATAATATCTTTAATAATAAGTGAGAGCTGCCATGGGCGCTGCCTTGAGAGAGGATCAAAAGATGCAAATTCTCAAATACTTACGAAAAAAAGAATTTGAAATAACCGTCAGGGGCAGGGCTTTTCCTGGCGTGGGTGCAATAGGTGCCCCCGCATCTGGATGGCTGAATCCAGGGGCAGCCGCAGACTGCTTATTATTATTATTATTATTATATTATATGGATCATGACAATCAGTATCAGAATTGCTACATGTTTATAAAATAAAAATTAAAAATTATTATCATTTGCTGATAACTATTTAAAAATATGTATTTATAGGTACAAAAGTAAACACTGCACATACGAAGTTATTAATTAAATGAAATATTAAATTAATAAGAGCGGCAATTTTTTTTGGTGCACCTGGGCGGCCAACAAGACAGAAACGACTCTGGCCAGTCAATTAAGAATTTGACAAAGCGTCAAAATCTGTTACGTACACTCTGTTAAAACCCCTAGTTATGTTTTGTAAGATTAGGCGGCAAAATATCTCAGTCTACGGACGACAAAATCCCAAATCCGCCCCTGTTCGTAAATGGGAATGATACCAAGAAAAAAAAAGGAATTTTAATTATAAAGAAGACAAAAATTGTTTGTAAATATGCACTTTCCCTGTGCAAAGATACGATATTCACTATATATAAATAAACTTCCTCTCTTATTCTCTTTCTTTTACTAACGACAACGACAACTGAAGTAGAAAACGTTTGGCGAAAAACACTATGCCAAGTATATTAGTAAGAAAAACACAATCAATCGCAATTATATATTCAAAATTCATTTACAATCGTTTCGAGGGTTATATCCCTCCTCTTACGTATTTATTCTGAATAGGAGGGATATATCCCTCGAAACATTTGTAAAGGAATTTTGAATGTGTTATTGTAATTGATTGCGTTTTACTTACTAATAGAAAACTGAAGTGATTCCTGGATAGATTTAACTCATACATAACAATTAAAGTTTAACACTGTAACTCATCGATAAATTCCGGTACCAAAACTCTCACATGCCTTTGCCTTTTAAATTTAAAATACATGCGTCAAATATAGATTTATCCTGCCTTATATTGCAGTTTCTTAAATGAGGCCATAAACCAACATAAACAATTTCCTCACTCTCTCAACGTGAAATTAATGTGCTGTTCTTCATTTTGTCAGAAATGTGTAAACTAATACAAAATTTAATGCAAATTCCTCTCAGTCCCAACCCATTTCCTGCGATTTAGGAAATCTGAAGTCTAACCAGATTGAGGAAATTCCACGTCTCTCCTCTCGAAAATTTCGGCGTCCGAAGAAAATCAGCGCAAAGAAAGTGAAGAAATGGAATTAGTAAAACCGAAGGAATATGTAATTTTAGTCCGTAAATCGGGTAATGGAAATTAGTTCCAATAGGGTATTTTTCGGAACCAACTCAATGATTTGTAAAAACGACAAATTCGTAAATTGGATGTTCGTAAAAGTATGATTCCACTGTATTTTTCTTTCCTTCCGACTTTAT
>QLNU02015360.1:159391335-159407182 GCA_006491805.2 Dysdera silvatica | reverse complement strand
CTTTAAAATATTATTTTAAATTTTTTGCAGTCACAAATTATGCTCGACTAAAATTCTTTATGATCTTGATTTAGGAATCGTTTTCCAATGTTTACTTCACTCTTCGCATCAAAAATAGCTTCCGTATTGTTCATTAGATAGGGTCAGGGACAGGATTCACGGGTCCCTAGGAAGTTTAGCAGATTTCCCCCCCCCCATCAATTATATTTGTAATATTATGATTATAAATAATTAACATCACTTCAATTATAATTTGACAAATTATGTTTGTAATATTATTAAAGTTTCCCGTCGGACCCGCGAGCTTCCCCCGGCCCTTCAATAAAATGTTCTATTCTGAATTTTTTCATTTAATTACTATTATTAAGACAAATAAGTATAGATTACGTTATGGCTCTGGACTAATACAACATATCATCACTTTTGATGCAAAATTTTGATCCGTAGCCTTCAAGACATTTTATGTACTTTGTCCGTTCACGAAAGTAGTCCCGATGGAACAGTTAGAAATAACGAGATGTTCTAGCAGCCCGCCGATTACATGAAAGGAACCCAATTTCGAACTTGTTTTACCAAACGTTTATCTGCGCCAAAAACAAGTTCTGAAATGAAGTCCCTCCGTCTGTTGTAATCGGCTAGGCCGTTTGTAACGTCAACTTCCGTTATTTCTAATTGTTTCATCAGACAACTTTTCATGAACGGGCAGTAGTAAAAATATTGTAGTCAACAAGTTTAGAAAATTAAACATTAATTCAACTAATTTTAGCACTCACTATATTTGGTGTGGTGAGCTACAATCAGAGCCGTCGAGTGTGTAAGTGTCGCCTTTGTGAAAATTTGGATTTCAATGCCCCCATAAAATGGAATTTTCAAATTGAAATGAAATTAATTTAAAGAAATTTTTATTTCTTTAATACACTGTTAAAAATAATAGTTCAGGGTTGAACCAAAATATGGTGATTTGCCAGCTTCATCCATTATTAAGAACTACGTTTCACCACATTTTTGCTCCAGCTATGTTACCAATACTTGGCTGAATGTGGAAGCAATATATATGGATATACTTTTAATAACGAGTAAGGCAACACTGAACCAAATGTATGGTTCCAGCTTGAACCAAATATATTGTTGTAGGTTGAACCAAATATGGCAAAAAGTTTCCGGACACTGTATAGCAATATAAAAACCTGCCTTTAATATGCTACCTATCAAGGGCGTATCGAGGAGTGCAGGAGCACCCATTATTTTTCTTGGCCGCTATTGAAGCCACATCTACCCCATTTCATATACAGAAAGTACACACAATTTTTATTAATTACAGAACGATAGCAACCAAGTGAAATTGCAAAGGTTTTGTATTATGCCTAATATAAGCGTGTTAGCTATTAGTGAGATAAAACATCAACAAGTCATAGACATAGAAATTATCACATATATCATTGTAATTCATCAAAGATTAAGGATATACACACCATAAACTAATGAATTGGAATCATCGTAGCTTGCTGGATGATTAAAGAGATCTTGGCACGCGAAAAAAAAACAAAAAACCTGGTGAATATCAGTAAAGAATCTCAACGGATAGAGTTGTTTGCCACACTTGACTTTTCTTGCAGCAAGTGATTGGCTGGGAGGTTGAATGAAAATCTGGTTCGGTGTCTAACCATTATTTACAAATTACCATACTTTCACCAATAAGTGGTATTTTTGAATTTTCAAGTGAACCAAATTTTGGTGAAATTCCGGCATTTTCATCATGTTTCATTCCTGTCATTTCACCATGGTAACAACATATCTCGCATACATACCAGCATATACCTCGCACCCTAAATTCGAGCCTGCGTACTACTCATATAGTCGTAGCACGTCAAGAAAACGCAGCTAATTCGTTGTTTACTTTTCATTTTTTATCGTCTTACTCTTTACTTTAAGTTGTGCAATTTTTTCAGCAAAATTTTGCTTTATGAAACGTATAAAAAATTATTATCATTTATCGTCTCAATGGATTTAATTATTTACGCATTTAATAATTTATCTGAATCCATTGTATAAAAATTTACCATTTGTCGCCTTGAAATGGCGCCCTTCCCGATCAGGCGCCTTTGTGCGGGGCACAACCTGCACACCTGCACGCGGCCGCCCTGGTTATAATGTTCTGCACAAAATGTTGGGAAAAGGAGAAACGTTTTATTTTGTTTGTGTTCCAAGTTTCTTAAAAAGTTGCCGGTTGTTACTCGAAGTCTTCCTTTTCTTTTTTGTTTCTATCAGTAACGAAAGTTATAATAATAATAATGAATTTTATTCAAACTGATGTACAATATTTTGTTGTACCGACCAAATTAAACAGGAAATGTAAATCAACAATTCGCAACAGGAACCAAATCTGGGTCGTTGTGAAGAATTTACGAATAGTTGAATTTATGGCATAATTGTAAGCAGTTGGTAGTGTGGCTGGACTAGCAACATGACTATTCGATTTCTTTCCTATGGACAACTTGTTACCAAAAATAATGTAACTCCACAGAACAGAAATAAACGTAAATATTTGTATTGTCTTTCACTTCTGTACGGATAACACGTATAAATATGTTGAGAGATGTTGAATAACATTAAAATTTTTTTCATCAACTTCAAAAAAAAAATTCTCCTTGTTTAACTGGTGCTTAAATAATTTCAAAGTTTGCGTCTTTGTGCAAGTTTTTTAAACAGACAAACCCTCACAAGGCTAATAAGTGTAGGTAAAAAATATTCATATAATAATAAACCACTGCATAATATTTTACGCATATTGTACATATGAGTTAAATTAACTGTCTTAGCTATTTTTGAATTTTAAAATTTGTGTATCGCACTTTTTGAGTTCTTGTGTAATACTAGCTTACGTTTTCCTATATCATAAGAATGTTTTAGTTTTTCTACAGATATCATACTGAATTTATAAAATATAGACCAGTAATTTAAACGGTTTCAATTTTATTTGCTCGTAATTGTTGAAAACCATATTTAACTCTTACAGAATGAAATTAAAAGACTTTCATTGCGTTGCTTTCAATTGACCTGAGCCTTAAAACGGCCAACTTACTTCGTGAAACAATTATAAAACCAACATCATACATTTTAAAATCCAGATGTGTGCTTTAAACAATTTTTTTTTTTGTCTCGATGTTTTGAGTATTTGTTGATGCGCTTGTTATAAAGCTAATATTAAATACTAGATCCGTAGTCTAGTCTACATTTTATACCGAAACATCAAAATTTTCGAGCTTCGTTATTTTTTATTAACCGCCGCTCCATCTTTTTTTTTTTTCCTTCCCAATGGCTTTTGAGAAAAGAAGTGAATGGGATGAACTGATCATCACTCTCTGGAGTGTCGAATCTTCGTTTAAAGTTGTTCTCGTTTGAATCGAACCTTATCAAACTGGCGACTTTTCAAACCACTTTGGCGAGATCAAAAAATTTTGGCGTGAAGAAATTTAGGAGAGAACGAGAAGAGGACAACTCATTCTCACTAGAGCGTGGATCTGGCTAAGCTTTGGGAGTATGCAGCCTTTCGTCTTGAAAGTGAAGAAGGGAAGTAGAAAAGGCAAGTGAGAAAAGCGAAGAAGCAAGGGGAAAAAGGGAGAGAGAGAGAGAAGGACCATTGATATCTCTAGGTAACCTCTGGGTTTGCCTCCAGTTGGAGAAGGAAGCAGCCGTCGAATAATTCATTTGCTAGCCGCGTTTTCGCGGATGGAGTCAAGCTCGAATGGCGCTCTGTTATGATTCGTTTCTTAGCCGTTGATCCCGGGTTCGTAGAGAGATTGGTCCGGTTCAGCTGTGATGGTTTGCCCGGTGGTTTGAGCCGAAGGTCTCCCTTCACCGGCTGAAATATAGCCAGGTGAATGCTGGACAGCGGAATGAATTTCTTGGCTCAAAAATGCATAATAGACTGCGACTGTTTCTTACTAGTCTCGATTATCCTTCTTCCAGGTCATGACCCTTGCAAAATTTCTTCCACAAGTAACAAGCACGGTAAGGTTTACTTCTCACTTTCGGTAAAAAATTTTAGCGAATTCTACGTGATTAAAGAAATCGTAGAAATTAGTCTCACTGCGGATTCTAATATTAACGATATAAAATATTTTTAATTCTACTCAAATATCTTGGAACAACGGAATAATTTTCCAAAATTGAAGGTTTTCAAATACTTTAAGTTATATATATATAAAATTTTCCGTTAAATTTCACAGGTTTTGAAATTTTATGTTGTACTAAAAATATTCTATATAATTATTTAAGGTACTTAAATTGAATTTGTATTGCGAGGATTTTTTATTATAGGCTAACAGAACATAGTTTTCACTATTTTTTTTATCTGAAATTTATCTATGCTCGAAATATTCTTTATTGAATTAGTCACATATTGAAATATGGACTATATAAATGAACGCGTACACCACGGCTGACTTGATAAAGGAAGGTTGGAGAAACTTTAAAACTGCATTCTAAACGTCCTCAGAAATCAATTTGAAAGCATAACACCAGCTGCTGATAATTTGATATATAAATTATAAGTTATTAATGGAATTCCAAGGGAAGTAACCCAAAAAGTTCAGAGCAATTTCCTACGTGAAATAAATAGCAACAAATAAGAAAATTTAAGAACTGCGGCCAACCTTTCAGCGGAAACATATTCTTAAACCGAATCGAATTTTTATTCCATGCGAATAAAATATACGAAACAGTGCTGTATTTCCCAATAGGCTATACTAGGCTATAGACTAGGGCGACAAAATTTTGTGTATGAAGTCTGATATAACAAAATCAATACCATACGATGATATAATCAGATTTTGCCGAGAAGAAAGCTAGACGTCATGCTTTCCATTTAAATATAAGTGTTCGATGGGCTTTTATTTTTTGTTAAAATTAAAATTTATTTCAATAAAATTGAATTTGATTTATTATATACAAAGAAGAGATAATACTTCAATATAAGTTAATATTGTTTAATGTTTATGTTTCAATTTATGAGTTTGTTTTTCAACATATTTATTGTCAATACAAAAGTTTTTGGCGTATATTGAATGTATCAATTTTTATGTTCTTACCACTGATTGGGGTGGTGCGTACGTGTAGGAAGGGGCGGTAGAAAAGTTGATTTGGGGCAGCAAAATAGCCTAGGGGCGGCAGAGTGGTAAATCCGCCCACAATATGAAGTATAATATAGATTATTATACTTATTGATAAGTATATAATATGTGGGTGACCAATAATAAATAAATGTGTATAAATTATATAGCTAGTTTACTCTGTTATCTTCTATTACCAACGATCAAGTAAACTGTTGAATGCAAGGGCGGATCCAGGATAGTACATAAAGTGCTCAGCCTCACTGGCGAAATTTTTAGTTTTGGACTATTAAATAGTTTAGGTAAATGTTGTTATATTACTAGCCTTCCTTTATACCAGGGTTGTCCAACATATGGCACGCAGGCCACTATCCGGCCTGCCTACAACTGTTTGAAATAAAAAAAATTCACAAACAAAAATTTTAGATATTTTTTTTCAGAAATAAGGAAAAATTTTGGGGACAGGAGAGGTGACCCCTTTCTACATCGCAAGAGCACAAATAACTGGAAAAAACTCTAAAGGGAGGTTGTTAAGTATATTTTTTTTAAGAAATTGCTGGCCCGCGGGATCCGAGGTTGAAAAAATCTGGAGAAAACCGCTTTTAGGAACATGCACATTAAGAATAACTATGCACCAGTGGCGTAGGTTGACTTCAGGCAGTGGGTGATCTCACTCTAATTGCTCATCTCCTCCCACCCCGAATAAAAAAATCACATACACACACATGCACATATATATGAATATACACACAGTATAACCTTTATTAACGGACACCCACAGGATAAAAAAAGCTTAGAACGTATTTTTAATTATGCATTAAATTATGAATTTAATTTATATAATTAATTTTCTATTTTATTTATCTATTTAAAATATGGGTGTCCGTTATGAGGGGTTTAAAGATAGGCAGATCTTTTAATAAAGGTAAGTCACGAAATAAAAATAGACGAATACATAAAATAGCAGAATTAGTAACATGTCCTACTCCAACCTCGTAACACAGTTTATGCAAACTCTGATTTTTTTTAGGATAATCCCAATTATGATAAATTTTCTCCAATTTTATTAATGAATTTTTGAGATGATTACTCTAAAGCTGTTATTACTTTGTATAACGCTAAGTGAACTAAACGACATCGATGATAATATTTTTAGTAAAACACCTTTGTGCTCGTATTTACATTTTTAGTTAATATCGGTAGAAGCGAACTGTTAATGGATGAGCAATTTAAGAATTTCAGTGTCGTAAAGCATCTTTTTTCCAAATGTTAATCAGTATAAGAGTTAATAAGAAGTAAATTGACTTTTAAAGCAACAGAAGAAGAAAAAATTAGCTCCATATTTGCTGCTGCATTTCATGCTTTAAGCCAATAACACAGTTCTGCGAAATGCTAATTTTTAAAATTTTTCTGCACCGTTTTATGTATTTTGGTACGTAATTCAGAAATGCCGAGCCTTTTCCTCTATCACGTAAGGTTTTTTCCACAAAGTGAGGATGAAGGTCCAGGAAAATCACACAGAATATCTAGCACAGTTCAAGAACTTTGTTTACAAAAAACTTAAAAATAGTATGTATTTTACATTTTATCAATTTGTTATGTCCGTCTTAGCCACCACGAAACAAAAATCATTATAATATATCTTTTTCTCCCCCTCGAAGTTCCATTTAGTACCTTTTTCTTGTGCGCTGCTTGCGCCTTCTCCCTAGTCAGCATTCAACAGTAGTCTGCTATTACGTTGCCGTTCCACAGGCCCCGATACCTCCGTTTCATTTCCTCATACGTCCTGGCAGAATCTCCTTGTTCTTCACTTACAACGCCTACATTTTCTGGGAAATAACTTAGATGGGAGTTAAAAAAGTGCATCTTCAATCTTATTGAGTAGCCCAAGGTTTCGAAGTTCTCCAGCAAGTTTCCAACGTTGTTCTTGAAGTCAATGTCTTTCTGGTTGCCAAGAACTTCTTTACCACTTCTTTAAAGGATTTGTAAACCGATCTCTCAATGTCTTCCATTTTGGTTTCAAAGATTTTGTCTATCATGAGTTTTCGAATGTCAGGACCGACGGAAACCCTTTCTTTCAGTTTCGCTTCTGACATCTCTGGAAACTTACTTGCAAAGTACTTGAAAGTATCACCATCTTTTGACAGGGTTTTCATAAACTGCTTCATGATGCAAAGTTTGATGTGAAGTGAAGGCAGGGGTACTTTTTTGGGTCCACCAAAAATTCGAAGTTGTCGTTCTTTTTCCCCTTCGTTTTGCGTACTGGCCACACCTTCTGTGTCCAGTGCTTGACTTTAATACGAGTGTCCCATTCACAGAGGAAGCAGAAGTACTTTGTTTAGCCACCCTGTTGATCAAAGATCATAGAACACTTTCAGATCGCCACAGATGGTTCATTCGTATTCCTAAGTTTGGTCAGGATCAAGGCTAAATTTTTCTACCTTTCTTTCAAACGAATTAAGTGGCCAACCCATATAGAGGCATATTTGTTGCCGTTGTGAAGGACAACTTTCAAACTTCTTTGTGATGAGTCAATGAAGAGTCTCCAAACTTGTCTCAAGTCTTGCGTTCTTTTTCGCATCCATTATGGATCGAAAAGCTCCAAATTATTTGGAGTTCATTACCTTGATTTATTCTTTGATTTGTGATACCATTTATGTTTTTGACGTTTTGATAATGTTTTACTATTTTCTATGTTTCAGCTTATCGTGAATGAGGTAAAATATATCTTTTCTAAACAAAAATATTACTTCGACACGTTTTATTGTAGCGCACCTAGAAGGTAGGCAGCCAGATAGAAATTCTGGATTTGTGTTGAAACTGTATGTGATAGATTTTTTTGAGTATTTTTTCTGAAATTAGCATCCAAAAATACGTAAGAAATACCCTTCACTTTTAATAAAAAAAATTTCATCGCAGACCTGTGTAATTAATCCCATGATTTTGTAAAGCAAGGTTTTCATACAATGCTACTGAAACGGAATAACGTAAGAAATCGATGTTTTGTAAAACTTAAAAAAACGGAGTTTCAAATAACCATAAACATAAATTCCGTCTTACACTTAATTTTCGGTTAATTTTGCAGAAAAGGGAATTTTAAATGCTGCTTGCAGCAATAATAAATTTTCATAGAAACGTGTATAATTTCGGTTATAAAATATTACATAATTGGTGTATATGAAGTTGGAAATAAAAGTTATCAATTGCAATATTCTACATTATTTTGCTTTTTATTATAAAATCCAACTTGTTAACAAACTCTTATTAACTTGTTAATAAATCCTAGGACATTTGGAACTATTCTAATATAGCACATGCAATAAATATATACATTAGAGTTGCTATATCAAATTTCGACATGGAAAGTGCCGATTCTGTTGTAGCAAAATGTAGTAAACATACAGAGGCCCTCTTTCAATTTCCTGATTATTTCACGGCACTTTTACATGCATAATCTTGGCACAGAGTCAAGATTTTTGCTTCTCGGCCGAAGTTTGGAGTTACAAAGCTTCTAATATTGTCTCGCCTAAGAATGAGAGGGAATGCCTATTTGAGATTTCCCTGTTTACCCTTGGATTTGAAGAGACAGAAGGCGGCTTCTTTGTTTTCGTCTAAAGTTATGTATTTGTAGTTTTTTCTTTCTAAATACATGGCCGAACTTTATGCACTGATAAGTAAGAATCTTATAAACTAATTTATGAGATAAGCACCTATGAGAAATTGATAAAAAGCATAAAATTAGTTAGTCCACCTGAGTTTACCTAGAACTCCTGCAATATACGTCACTGCTATCAACAGTTCCAGAATCAGTATCTACAAGTTTCAGAATTTAAGAAGCATCAAATTTTTAATGGCGAAAGACTATTCGAGTAGACGACAGTAAAATACCGAACGCAGAAGCCGTTCTTTTGTTTAAGGCGTATATCGTGATTAATTATGAAGCTGTGTTCTCTTATTGATAATCAAATAGATGGTAGAGCTCCTGCCCGGGTTGTAGACGGTCGTGAGACCGTGCGCCGCAGGACGCAGAAAACATTTCTTTTCTTTGCGAACGTTTCTCCATCTTGCCCTGGCATTGGCATTAATATCACTACGCCTAAAAAACGTTGATAAAAATTGTTTCTTAATTTAATCTGCGTAGTGTTCGACGTATAAGTCAAATGTTAGATCATATTAAAATTCGGCTTTCGAGGTGGAAAAACATATTTTTTCAGTTTGATTTTATTAAAATTTTAGCCAGCAGCCCGTTTCTAAATTTAATTATCTTCTTTCCAAAAAAATATCACCAATGAGAGGGGGCACTATACCCCTAAATGAATACATACCCGAGGAAAACCTTATTGCATCAAATGCACATGATATACCTATTCAGTCATAAGGAAAAATTGCAAATTTTCAAAT
Organism: Dysdera silvatica; assembly: GCA_006491805.2. Lineage (NCBI taxonomy): Eukaryota > Metazoa > Arthropoda > Arachnida > Araneae > Dysderidae > Dysdera > Dysdera silvatica. Next base: position 159,397,670 of record QLNU02015360.1, on the reverse strand, counting down.
AATGAATGCAAATTCTAAGATGTCCTAATTACTTTTTTAAAATCAAGTTTACACAAAAATTTAATTAGTGAAACTATGGAAAAGCAAATAAAATTTCATGTACTATTTACCAGAACATTAATTAAAACATAATTCCTATTTAATACGTTTTAATATTAGATAGTTTGTTCATGTCCTATTTAAACTAATTATGTATTTCTAACTGTAATATTGTTGTACGCATAATTTAACTTTTTATCTTCATACGTGTTTACATAAATAATCACAGTTTTATGTATATTTATAAATCATATATATATTGGAGGATAAATAATAATTTTATCAAAATGAAAATGTGTTATCGCTATTATAACTTTTAGTAATATGTCTTATTAAAATCGTAATTATTATTAACTTATATAATATTTATGAAATTCTAAAAAATATCAAATTACTTAAAAGTTTTTAAAATTTTTTCACACCTGTGAGATTTTTTTCTCCACCAACCATTAATACCTTATCGAAATCTCACAAGAAAAACAGACATCTGATGTGCGCTTCCCCAAACAGGGTTGCACACCCCAAACATGGTCTCACTGCTTGTTGGCCCTTTTTTGAAGAGTTAGAGACCTGTATGCGCTTTGCACTTAGAGGAGACGGGAAATCGATTCCACAGACTTCATCAACTGTTTTTTTTCTGATTTCAGTCTCCGATTCCAGTCATTTGAAATAAGCAAGCTAGAGCCGCAAATATTTTATTGTTTTTTCTACTTGAAGTCGTAAACGAGATTTTTCTGTATCTTGTAGTAGATCTTTTCAAATCAGTGGCATTTAATTTGTATTCAAGCAACTAATCATCAAGCTCCCTTTAACGATTTCTTACAGAACGGGAGAGATTAAGATATATATATATATATATATTAGTTATTGTTGATACATATTATTCTAATGTTACAATTGAGAATTTTTTGAGATTTAGAGAACGTGGACATGGTCAGGTTAGAAATGGAAGATAGGAGAAAGTAATAGCTTGTTGCGAAGTTCTCTTCAGGTGGGTAATGTATTTCATAAATCAGAGTTTTCTCGATTTCGGCTGCCGTAATTCACATTATTTTCATAGAATTAATGAATAGGAGAAGAGCAATTTTATTTTCAGTGGACTATAAAACAAAGCATTATATTATATAGATTTATGGCCTCAATTGAGGAACTATTATGTTGGGTAGGATGAAGCATTGAGTTGACGCATGCCTTTTATTTAGATAAAGAAGCTAGGGTTTGGATACCAGAGATTTTTTTAAAATTTATTATTTTTTTTGTGAAATACTTTTGACATGAGAGCTTTTTTCATATTCAGACTATGTCATTTGCAAAAATAAAGCGAGGAGGGGAAGGGATTGCTTCATCCTGTGAATATAAAAGTTTTAGCTAGAGCAAAAACACATTTGCAAAAAGCTTAAAAAACTTTTCTGTAATTGGAGATAGCTGTGTGTCTGAGAGTTTGATATGAATGAAAAAAAAAATCTAGACAGCCATATTCATTGAATATACTATAATATACCACATACTATTTTGCCAGATTATTTTTTTTTTTTTTAGGGACGTCTTTGAAGATTCATTTTTTATAGTTCGAAGAAAATAGTAAATATCTGACGTATAATGATGATGGATGCCAAACAGTTTGAAAAACTAGTTCTGTTGTCCTGCTTTTTTTTGCAAAACATGTTTCCTCGTTTTAAAGGGGGAGATGGCGTGACACGTCGTTCTTAAGCAAACTTGCTATTTATGCGGGATGCAATCTCAGAGCTTAGGGCCCTTCTGTCTTCTATAAATCATCGCACCAGAATAAGCATTGGCTTTATAGCTGTTATTGTTGATTGTGCTAACTTATCTGAAGGACGAGTGCAGTCGGAAGAATCAAGGTTTGATACCGGAATATGATGATGAACTAGAATATTCTAAACTGAAAAGCTAATTATTATGGAGGGGGGCGGGGCATAGTTTTTTATTACCACCTTGCATGACGTGTTTAGTTAGAATTTTCGGCCTATTTGACCCGAAAATTGCGGAGATTTTGCACAATTTTAAATTACACGCTGCATAAATAGCGACCAGTTTTCGTAAACTAAAATTCATAGTGCATGAAAGAAACGGATTTTATACCGTCTAAAGTTCTTCATTTGAGAATTACAAAAACTTGTAATTCGCACTTTCTCATTAGCAAGGCTCGACAAATCGTGGCCCCAGACGAGAACGCCACTCGCGCACCTCAAGAAAGAAAAATTAGGAACCTAGTAGGAAGCGAGGCTTTCCTACTCTGTTTTGCTACTCTCCAGCTGCAAAGTCTAATCGTCGAGTTCTGTCATGCTCATTACCCACGGCTGTCATTTATTTGACGAATAACTTTGATATGCCTCAATTAAAAAGCTATTTTAAATTTTGCGCCTTATTTCTGTTCGGCTAGCGTTCTGAATTTAGAAGTATCAACGAACCAACGAACTCTTACAAAAATCAACTGGAATAAAGTTTTCAAAACATTAAAGAAAAATTCGGGAAACTGGCAAATTTTTACGAAAACTCGTGTTTGTAAAAATTGCAACACCATGAAGGACTCGTCCGAATTGAATGAAATTTAATGTACAAACGACCTGTGTTGATACAAATAAACGATTAAAATTACAAAGCAAAAAAACAATATTACATGTCGAAAATCAGTATTTGGTGAAGCCACCACGCGCTGCAATAAGTGATGCTATACGACGTGGCATGGAATCAAACAGATGTTGAATGTGTGCCTGAGGAAGAGCATTCCAGATTGCTTGTATGCGACCCCAAAGTTCATCTGTAGTAGCTATGGGACGAGGATCACGAGCGAGACGCCGACCAACGAAATCCCACACATGTTCAATCGGCGACATATCCGGCGAATAGGCAGGCCAAGGAAGAAGCTGTATCTGTTGTGATGAAAAGAAGTCTTGAACATTCCTGGCAATATGTGGGCGGGCATTGTCCTGTTGAAATACAGCTCCGGGAATGCCTTGAAGGAAGGGAACAACTTCGGGCTCCAGAACTTCATTGATGTACCGGTTGCTGTTAAGATTACCCACAATTCGTAGCAGCTGAGATCGTCCATGATACGCAATCGCACCCCAGACCATAACGCTGGGGGTTCGTCCACTATGACGTTGGATAACGCACTCCGGAAGGTGGCGTTCACCGGTATAGCGTCTAACACGGATGCGGCCATCACTGTACCCCAAATTAAAGCGGGATTCATCAGAAAACACCACTTGTTGCCAATCAGCACGCCAGTCTCTATGTCCATGAGCCCATTGCAGCCGCAGGCGCCGATGGTTTTGCGTCAGGAGGATCCTGTATAAAGGAACTCTTGCACGCAGTCCACGGTGCAGTAGACGCCGACGAATTGATGAAGCACACAATGATACACCTGTAGCAGTGCACCAACGTTCTGCCAACTGTCCAGATGAAGCAAAACGGTCCGTCACCGCCATGCGGACCAGGTGTCTATCATCCCGTGCTGACGTCACCTTTCGGCGTCCACTCCCGGATTTCCGAGTTGTCTGGTTCTCTTGAACCCACTGCTTCCACACTCGCATCACTGTGCTGCTGTTACGCCCCATACGAGCTGCTATTGCACGATAAGAAAACCCTCCTTCACGAAGGCCGATCATTCGTCCCCGTTCAAACTCCGTAACTTGCTGAAATGTCGCCCTCTTTCGTCGTAGAGGCATAGTGACGTCTCATGTAACGTTTACCACTAGTAGATAGCCATACACGCCCCGCTACAGCCCTCTATTTATACGGATCCATCAGCAGTTCAGAGGGCGCTGCTCAGCCCACGCATGCGTGATGACTCTGAAATTCTAATCATTTGAATAGCATACCCTAATTTGCATTTCCTGAAAGTTTCAGCTCAATCACATGATTCCTTCATGGTGTTGCAATTTTTACAAACATGAGTTTGTTTTTAGTTCTCTAACTTGTATACTCACAATTTTTCGATTTATTTGCCTCTGACTTGATATAGTATATAAAAAACAAACAAAAAAGTATTTCATAGTTTTAGTAATTATAATATACAGGTTTATTTAGACACTCTCTCTGAAATTGAAATTGTGGCACGCTGAAGATTTGCTTGAAAATTTGCATACAGGACCATCAAGGTGACTTATGCAAGTTATTGAAGTAGCATAGCAATTGAAAAAAAAAAAGACGATTTGTGAGTGGGACACCTCATACAGTTCGGTAGAACAACTATAATAACTATAACAACTATAATTTTAAATTTAAAAAACATATCCCTGAGGGAAGATTAGCTTATACAGTGTCCTAGAATCCATGTTTGCAAGAAATACAACCAGCTAATGGACTTGGAGAAGGGACAAATAACTGGGACTGGGTTGTCAATGCGATGTATAGGGATAACATGTTGACCAAGATAACGCTATAGTCCAGAAATGGTTGAGAGAAAGCATTCACACATAAAGTCGGCATTAAAGCACGTAAGGTAACTAGTCGGAGCAATGATCATCTAACTTAGCTGTAGATCCTGGTTATGCTTACAGACATCGGCCGACAGACGAGTGTTGATAAGTGTCATCATTCGACCTATCACAATTTTCAATCGATTTGCGGAAGTAGAGATGCATGCTCGTCGTCTATTGCACTGCTTTCCACTGACTTCGACACACATTCCACAGCGCTTCGGTTGGAGCCGTTACCGAATAACTTGGGATATGTCGAATGATATCATAGTGTCATCAGTGACGAATCTTATTTTAATTTAGGATCTGATGATTGTTAGGTATATATATGGGCGTGATGGGGCGAAGGAAGACAACTGCGTTGAATGGCACATTACCCGAATACAGTGCAATTTGGTTTGGAGATCGATTAGCTATGGTAGCCATTCTAGTCTGTTATGCATTGAAGGCAGTTTAACAAATCGTTTGTATGTTGATGAAATCTTGGAACCTGTAGCAATGCCTTTCATAGTTTGCTAGTATGACGTCTTATTTCAAAAAAAGAATAACTCTCTTTTCCTCTGTAAGATATCCCACGAGAAAATCTACGAGTAGGGGTCCAGTGGTTAGAACCATTATAGTGGTTTAAGCCCGATGGGTTGAGTTTGATAATCATAAATAAATTGACAATTTAAATATATTTATAAATAACTTTAAGACTAAATGCAGCTTAAAATACTAGAGGGTTTATTTTTGAATCACTCGAAGTGATGTATATACCATAATTTATATCATTTCTATGGTTCTCATATAAAATTGGCACATAGGTCGCAATTAAATAATTTTTAATTACCACATCGTTCAATAAATTAAAAGAAAGAAAAAAATATATACCCATTAAAATAATAATAGTAAAAATATGAATTAAACAGTGAATTATAAATTTGAAATTGAATTTTGAAACAGCGACTCAATCATAAAAAATTAGCATAATTATAACGAAAATAAGAGTTGGAAAGCGAATTAAAAATTAAAAATTGATTTTTAAAACGATTCAAATAAACGCAATTATAATGAAAATAAAATATTAAGAACAATTGCATGGTGAAGGTTATATTTTATATATTTATATATACAGGGTGGCGGTGGCGCATTGAAAACGAAACAGACGGGTTTTTGGGTAGTTAAAATGGATTTTCCAAAAAATGCTGAGAAGGGAACTACCCCATGTGTTTCCCCGGAATCGGTTTCATATTTGGTCAGCAAATAGTTAGTACAATGGTAAAGTTTGGCGCAGTATAGCCTAAATGCTCTTGAGCCATAAAAAAATTAAAAAACAAAACAAAAAAACAAACAAACAAAAGACGGTAAAGCATATATAAAAATAAAATCTGCCCCAATCTACCCCCAAGCAGAGGTAGAAGCCATTGAAATTTGTCGAAATATTGGATTTTTTGCCACATTTGGCGGCTTTTCATGAAATTTTATTAAACATCCAGTGGTTTGCTAAAATCATCAATACTTGTGGTTGTGAAAACACTATATCTAACAAATAATAAAAAAGGGAGAAAGTATTTCATTTCATTTATTTTTAATGTTCACTTTATTTTGTATTTGTCATGATTTTTGTTGGAAGAAAAAGCAATGGTCAGAATATCAAATATTGCTAAATACTTTTTTGACGTAATACAAAAGAAATATGGCAAAGCCAATAGCTTTGTGAATTATTCAGAAATTCATATTGGGAATGAAGTAATTCCCATTGCCGAAACATTGGTGCAAAGTCCAAATTTTGATATTAGTAGGGAGTTTACTCTCGACATTAACAACGACAGAAATGTAGAAATTACTGAAAACATTAGTAAAGACGAG
>QLNU02015360.1:159375003-159385965 GCA_006491805.2 Dysdera silvatica | reverse complement strand
ACACACACACACACACACACACACACACATATATATATATATATATAAGCGAAATTGAATTAAAATAAATTTTCCCAAAAAAATATTAAATAAACTATTTACGTCAACAGATACTGCGCACCAGCTCACCGGCTGCAAGTAAATGCATTGAAGAGAGATATATAAGATACATGTAGATAAATTGGGGGAAAAACTATTTAGAGAAGAACAAAAAGAAATTAAGAAAAATCGCAAAGTTGGTAGCGAAGCAAAAAACTTTTACAAATAACAGACATAGTAAAAAGCGATATAAACAAACCCATTAAATAAAGTACAATAACAATAAAAGCAACATTCAAATAATAATTATAATAATAATAATAATAATATTAAATAAAAGGATTATCACCATACCAGAGCTGAGACGTAAATCACCACGTGGAGCACGAGAATTTTTGCAAATAGGCCGTGATGTAAAACACCACATGGAGCAACGAAACCCTTCTTGGATTGATTAAAGAAAAAGGCGGATCGAAAACTATTTGACTAAAATACAAGTGAACCGAGTTTATAAAGGAAAAAATTCTCCCGATGAAAAATTCTTTCGGAAACACGTGTGAAAACTTTATTAAGGGAGGCCTTTAAAGTGCTTCATAAGTAATGGGTCGTTTCTGTATAATTTCCTAGCTCTAAGCCAAAAGGAAAGCTACGCCTCCAGGCAACCTGTTAGAAAAACAAATTAAAATTAAAAATGACGAAAAAATGAAGAAGTAGTTGTGCATTATGGACCTGCTCATAATGATTCTAATATCTATCTAATAGTAAGGCCTAAAGGTATTTTATCTTGTGTAATGGGTTTGTTTATATCGCTTTTAACTATGTTTGTTAGTTATAATAGTTTTTTGCTTCGCTACCTGTTTCCAATATTTTTCTAATTTCTTTTTGTTCTTTTCTAAATAGCTTTTCCCCAATTTATCTGCATGTATCTTATATATATATACCATTTAAAAAAACCGAAGCACCCCTAATAATAATCCGATCATCTCGAAATTTCGCATGCGAATTCTTTTAGACCAAGTATGCAAATGATTAAATTTTCAAAGCCAATGAGTGTTAACTTCGATCATAGCGCGCATTTCTACTGCGCAACTGGCATCGTATAAAAGAGGTAAAAATTGCGAACGGTTTATTTTTTTTCGTTGTCGGCGTTGCAGTTCCCTGGAGACGCAACCAATAATGCCGTTACGACGTTGACGAGGACCTTATAGCCAATTGGACGACTTTGAACGTGGTCGCATACCCGGGATGCGTGAATCGGGCTGGTCCTACCGAGTAATATGCCGCCACCTGCACCGTACGGACACTGCTGTGCAAAGGTGTTGGCAGCAATGGTTTCTGCGAGGAACTCATCGGCTGAATGAAGGCTCTGGAAGGCCAAGGTGCACGAATTCGAGGCAAGGTCGGTTGGTTGTGCGACAGGCCCAACGGCATCATTGTCCGCCATCCAACGTGCTACAGTCTCTTCCATACCACCCGTGGCACCTTCTACCATCTCACGACGCTTGGCTGAGGTGGGGGTTACGCTCACAGCGGCCTTTAAGACGTTTGCCTTTAACCCCACACCATCGACAGAGTCGTCTGGAGTGGTGTCGTAGCCGGTCATCGTGGCTGCCAGCAGATTAGTATCGCATAGTGTTCAGAGATGAATCCCGCTTCAGTCTTGGAGCAGATGGCCGCGTGTGGAGGTGACAGGGTCAGCGGTCCCAACCACCCTTTGTTTTACAGAAGCACACACAGCTATTACCACTAGAGTGATGGTGTGGGGTGTTATCTCATACGACAGCAGGATTCCCCTAGTCATCCTGCATACAAATTTAACAGCTCAACGATATGTTGATGACATCCTGTGGCCGTTTACGTTACCCTTCATGACACGACAGTTTGGAGTCATTTTCCAACAAGATAATGCCAGGCCCCATACGGCTCGCATATCTATGAGCTACCCCAGTGCTGTTGATACTCTTCCTTGACCAGCAAGATCACCAGACCTTTCGCCAATCGAACATGTATGGGACATGGTAGGCTGCTGGATTTGGGCACCGCAAAATATCGCAGAGCTGGTGCAACAAGTAAGGACTGCCCGGAAGAATATGTCGCAGGATGACATTAGGAACCTTTATCGCTCCTTACCTAGACGTATAGAAGTATGCATTGCCGCCGGAGGGGTGGGGGTCACCAATTATTGATTTGAATTGAATTTCTAGACATTGATGGGTCCCACGGCCTTGAATTTTTTATCATTTCCTTACCTGTGTATGTGCTGGATGTATATTTAATTTTAATAAAAACAGATAATTTCTTTCTTCATGGTGCTTCTTTTTTTGTGTTTTTTTTTCCGCAAAAGTATATATATATATTTGGTTAGTTACGAGGCTGTAGCGGGCACAGTTTTTGACGCACTGAGATTAAATTCGAAATTCATACGTTGAAAAACATGCGATCGAGATGTATGCAGGTAAAAAGTACCTGTGCTCCCGCAGTTACGGTTAGACCGCACGAATTTCTGAAATTTCTAATAGCAACACTACCTTTTTTAATATCACCCAGAAACATCATTTAAAATCTCAGAGAAACCATTTAAAACATGCAGCTCTTTTTTTTTTTAGAATGAAAAATTACTTAGAAATAGTACTTGGCTGTAGTCACTTGGTATTTGTCAACGATTTGCCTTATGCAAGCTCTCATTATTTGTGATGGTGGACATATGGAACATTTGCAATAAAATATTCATTTATAGCTTTCCGGTTTCTTTTATTTCGTTTTTTCTGGAAAATTCCGTTGAATTCAAAGGTGCTATTTCTAGGTCATTTTTTTGTCCTAAAAAAAAGAGAGATGTATATGTTTTATGGTTTCCAAATATGGAAAGTGAAATTATATATAACATTTGCAAACATAAATAAAAGAAAACAATTTGGACCGTTTCCAATTTTAGAAACTGTAATTATTAAAGTTACATTTCTTTTTATCCCAAGCTGCAACAACCAAGGAAGCCAGTAAAACGAACAAGTGTTATTTCTAAGTTACTTTTCACCCTAAAAAAGAGGTGTATGCTTTTTATGGTTTCTGCACATGCTGATCAGGATGACATTAAAAAAAGTAGTGTTACCATTAGAAATTTTCGAAATTCGTGCTGCTTAACCGCAACAGCGGGAATACGGGTACTTTTTACCTGCATATATCGTGACAGCATATTTTTTAAAATGTGAATCTCGAATTTCATCTCTGTACGTCAAAAGCTATACTCGCTAAAGCCCAGTAAGTATGCAATTTTTTTTTAACCATCCTGTATATTCAGCTTACATCGTACTCCAAAATATGCCTACTTTATACGAACCCGTGTTCGATTTTATGACCACTAAAATTAATGCAATATATATAATAGGCAAAAAAATGAATGATTATATTTGCTTTTGCACTGAAAACTAATGCTCAAACATAAACTTCAATTTCTAAAAATTTCGCAAACGCATATCATATAAAATTGTTCTTTTCATTAATGCCTCTTTCTGTTTTTAATATTTGTACATACATCAATTTAAAATTTTATATACAGTCCATATACACGTTTTGTGACAAAGATAAAACTGAAGCACATCGAAGCAAGTATACTATAGGTATGAAACGCGGGACGTTCAATCAGAATGCAATGATAAAGAAGGATTACAACATCACAGCAAAAGAACTGCTATTTTAGAACGAGGACAATGGCCCTAACTGGTTAGTGAATAATAAAGTTAGTTTGTAATAAAGTAAAAACAATTTGCTGAAAGACTGGAGAATTGATTTTTTATAAAAGTATTTCAGCGCCACGTAAACATTTGCAGAAAAAATATGCCATGTGAGATCAGGCATTACCGTGTTTTTAAATAGTCCCCATAAAACGTGACAGTAACGACAATGTGACTAGATGTATATTATCTCCAACGTACGGCTTTGCTATTAAAATATCACATATCGCTACTAAGGAGGGCAGGCGCTTGTCATGGGAGATGGCTGTCCATACTGTAACAGCTTGTATAATGAAAGTCTGACAGCCTTCAACCAATAACAAGTTAAATAGCAAAACAGGTCTTTTCTAAACGCGCATGAGCGAGTTATTCACTTTAAGGCAAAAGTGGGATTAGTCACTGAACCTTATATAAAGTGCGTCTAAAAAGTTCGGTGAATGTGCTCATAAAATAAAGGAAAAAAATAAAAATAAAATACAAACAAAAAACCTTTATTGGCCTTTAAACTAATTTCCATTAGTTACAATTCAGTTTTGACAACGTTTGTAAAGCTGTTGAAAACTGTCAGCGAAAGCTTCTTTTGGAATCGCGTATGCGTCTAAAAAGTTCAATGAATGGAATATTACAAAAACAAAAACAAAAATCTCGGGATAGGAACACGCGCCCACGCATGAGCGTTGAGGGACATAGCAAGAAACGCGTCCAAGTTTCTAAATCACTGATCTGAAGCAGAATTGCCTACAACGACCAATCGAACGTATTGAATGTGAAAACTCGTGTTATAGTGCAATGGAACAATGCATAAGCATCAAATTTTGTTACAAATTGGGTAAAACGGCGACGGAAACCTATGAAATGTTGGTCCAAGTACACGGGACGAAAACAATAAGTAGAAAATGTGTTTACGAGTGGTTGAAACGCTTCCGCGACGGAAAGGAAACTGCTGTGGGTGAGCCGCGTTCGCGTTCGTCAACAAGCAGAACCCCAGACAACATCCAACGAGTGTGACAGATGTTTGCGGTTGATGCGCGGCTGACTTTGAGAATGATAGCGGATGAATTGAGGATAAGCAAAGACAGTGTACTCACTATCGTTTACGAACGTCTGAATAAGGCTTGAATAAGATTTGTTCCCATTTTGGGGCGCAAAAGTTGACTGAAGAGCGGAAGGCAACAACTATGGAAACGTCTGGAGATTTGATTCACATGTTCGATCAGGATCTGTCGTTTTTTAAAATCATCATCAGGCGATGAGAGCTGATGTTATCAGTACGATCCGGAATCTAAGCGACAGTCAGTGAAGTATAATAAACCATTTAAAACACCTGTAACCGGATTCGACAAAGGCAGTCATTTACTGCCGAAACGATCGTCATCCACCTAATTAAATAATTTTAACTGTGGTAGTCGTGTTTAAATGGTTTATTATAGTTTTACCACGGTGTTTCACGTTACTTATTAGTCAGTGAAGTGGTGTTCACCGTCTTCCTCGCGTCTCAAACAAAGTCGCCTGACAAAATCGAAGATAAAGACAATGTTGATCACCTTTTTCGACTGCAATGGCATGATCCATCATGAATTTGTACAGGCCAGTCGTACCGTCAACGCCGATTTCTACCATCAAGTTTTGAAACTGCTGCTACGCATTCGGTGCATTCGGCCAGAGTTGTACCCGGCTGGGCAGTTGGATGTACTGCACGACAACGCGCACCAGCACACTGCAATCAGCGTATGCAACTTCCTGGCTAAACATCGCGTGACTGTTCTCGGACATCCACCGTACTCTCCATATCTGGCTCTTGCAGACTTCTTTTTGTTCCACCGCCTTAAGGGATTCCTGAAAGGCCGACACTTTGCAGGAGTATCGGACATCCAAGGAAATGTGACATCGTCGCTTCGAGCTATTCCAAAAGAAGCCTTCTCTGACAGTTTCAGCAGCTTTACAAAGTTGTCAAAACTGTATTGTAGCTAATAGAGATTACTTTGAAGATCAATAAAGGTTTTTGTTTGTAATTTATGTTTTCTTTATTTTATGAGATCATTTACCAAACTTTTTAGACGCACCTTGTATGATTTTACTGGATTACCGCCACAAGTTCTGAACATCGCGGCACGTCAGCGGTGCTTTTCTCAATATCTCAAGGTCTTTCTGTTTAGATGTTTCCCTCAGTTGCCTAATGTCTTTATGGCGAATGTCTGCCGCATAGGCTCACTTCTGCCAAAATTATCCTCCTAGTATAGACGTTACCAACCTCGAGTACACGGTGAACTGGTTGCGGGTACGTGAAAATAATATTGGTAATGGCAGAAAATACCAAATAAATAAATAAACAAGGGATTAATCTTGAAACCACATACACAGAAAAAAAAATCATAGAGTTTTGGGTTTACAAAGAGACACTCATGTGAAAGTTTAATAGCTTACTCGTAAAATGAGGAACACATTCATTGAAGGAAGTGCTCAATCAATTTGTGAAAGTTATTAATTTTATTAAGGCTAATTTAACGAACTTCAGACTATATAAATCTTTGTGCGAAAAGAAGGACAGCCCACATACTACGTTACTTTTGCACACAGAAGTGAGGTAGCTTTTACGAGGAGAAGTACGTACAAAACAAAATCCAACTCCATGAAGCAAGCTCTATGATAGCATTGAAATTAGAAAGAGACACAGTTAAGACTTGTATATCAAGACGAGTAATAGTTATAAGCTTTCATCATGAGTTAATGTGGTTAAAAATTATTTTAATGCTGTTTGTATTTGTTTTGATGTTAGACTGGTAGTATAAAAAATTGAAATCAATTGTAAAACGTAAAATTAAATATAAAAGCCCATAAGTGCCATTAATTTGAATTGCCTTATTATTTACCTAACCTAAGAACATTACTACCTGACAAAAGGAATTATTTTGCGTTGAGGTATTGCTGGGAACGTTATGAGTAAAAGGGGTACTCTCATAAATAAAAGGTAAAATTAAGCTGGTTCGAGAGGGAAGAAAGGTTGGGAACCCCTGTCCTAGTACATGGCTGTCTTGGGTATCTGCTGATACAGTTGTATGATCATCCTGTTTAAACCTACATTAGACCTCTCTGAAGAGCAGTCAGTTCGTCTTACGATCATCGGATGCGTTGTCATTTTCAATAGCTACCGAAGTCAACGTAACTGCATCAACAGTTAGAATTGTCACCGCGAGCGAGCTGTGTTTATACGCGAACTAAGATATACTGGAGACTTATAATAAGAATTAAGAGTTCTGGAATAACACGTTATATTTTCATTGGCACCGAGTTTATAATCATTCGCAAATATGTGTAAAGGACGTTAATACACCAATTGTCGCGGTTTTCTCGAGCTATTTTCTCTTTTTTTTCGGTCAGGAATCGAGAAAGTATTTGTGGGGGCATGTACAAGCATTTTACTGATAAAAGGTCATCAGGAAAAACTGTATTCAATTAGCGGTAATAAAAACGAAGCTAAAAGCATTACTCTCTAACATTTTTTGACTAATATGGTAAAACATCAGTTAACTAATAAAATACAGTATTGTCTCGCTAGTCCGCATCCCGCTAGCCCTAAATTCCGGTTAATCCGATTTTTTTTTCAGTCGGTTGCAAAGCCCGCCGACTGATAAGACGTAAATAAACAGCGCAGTATGTGTCAGAGATGAGTTCGGGCTCAATTTTCGAAGCCCGAGCCTTCAGACTTGCAATTTGAGCCCGCCCGAACCCGTTTCGGGCTCGGGCTGCGCCCCTCTCATCTCTAGTGTGTGTTGCCAACTAATTGATGAAATTTCCCCATAAAGGGAGGGAAAATCTTCCATTACTCGCCCGTCATCTGTTATCTATTTGTTACACGTGCACATCAAAACACACACATACGTCAAACAGTTATAGATTATAGAAAATTCTGTAATAAATATTTCGGATAATCAGAAAACTTGTTAATCCGAACAGGTGCACTTGCTAATTAGTTCGGATTAACGAGGCTCTACTGTATATTTTAAAATTAAACCTACGTAATCTAAATAAACGTTCATTGTTATTGAAATTTGGAACATAAACATACTTTATAATTTATTTCAAATTACTAAACTTTTATTTTAATTATATAATTGAAACTTTTAAAAATATTAGGAAAGTCACGAGAAATAATTCGAAGATCGAGATATATATATATATATGCCAAAAATGTGTCTCTTTTTTTTTATTTGTTGTTGAAATATTACTGGATGGTAGCTGATCGTTGACTATGTTTTCTTCACACATTAACGGTTCTTTTACCACTCGATTTCAATTTTTTCGAGGCCTTTCATATCCGTTCCAATGTCGATATCACAGTCAATTACCAGCTACTATTTCACCTATTTGGAAAAACTTTCTCCACAAAAAAAAAAAAAAAGAAAAGAAAACCGCCGCCACTATGCACAGATTTTCTCTTTCTTCTAATCAAGGAATTTATAAGCGATAAGATGACAACGTTGGCTATCATCGTGTGAAAACAGAGTCAGTTTCGTTCTAAATATAATTGCACACGGTTGTCAAAACAGCTGTTAACGTATGAAAAACTTTTTAATTATGATAATTTTATGTGATTATCCTCTGTATGTAATTTCCACGTAGTGTGTCATAAATCCCAAATTACTCTAAGTAAACAGTTATCTCATTTCTGTAGTTATATATATATCGTATACATTGTTCTTAATTGGAAATGAAAAGTAGTTAAAAGAAGTTTCCAATAACTGAGAATAAAAGAAGTATTTGTTTACTCACTTTAATGCAAAGGCATTTTTAGTTATTGTAAGATTTGAATTGTAGAAAATTAATTAGAAATTGTGAAATATCAGGCTACTTCTTTTGTATTTTCATTTAAACATTAAGGTTTTGGAGTATTATAAAATGCAAATTTATTGCAATTTAATTTTATAATGTACACATTTTCAAAATTTGTAAGGAATGTGGAAAGGGACCTTTTATTAAAAAACCTTATTATTTCAACTAAAAAATTATTTTTAAAGTTAATTACACTCTTTTGGTCGTCTGTTCAATGTGCCCATTTTTTCTCAACATCTGAGTTTAGTTTCTTTGAATATCATGTTTTTTTTTATGCATAATATACATGAGTATGATAATTCATGCTCGCAAATTCATTTTATTCCTGTATAATTAAAACAATCCGAAAATAGGGCATTTACATACATTTCTTTAAAGAATTTCGAAACTTTTAATTTCTCGCTCCCTCCATTTTAATATACCAAGTAAAAAGATTTTTTTTTATATATAAATAGATAAGTTGATCCGATTATAAACTGAACAATACTAATCTTTGTGCCTGTTCTGAAAAATACATGTATGTTTAAATTTATTCAGTTTTCGTGGACAACTGGACAACATGCTTTGTATTTGGGGTTTTATTACAATGCAACATTATTTCCTGATTCGGCGCAGTATAGCCCAGATGCTCTTGCGCCATAAAAAAGCCAAACAATCAATCAATATTTCCGGATTCGTTCATCTATCCATACTCGCAATGCTGTTATTGTAAAAGGGCAATAGCTTAAAAGACACTTGTTGAAATATTCATACACATGCTGTTATTATAATACGCATGTAATCCAAAAATAATGATTTTTGTTTTTAAGACCCCAATTTCAGTACTACTATGAATAATCTACGAAATCTGAAAACGTGCTTTTTTAAGAAATTTTTCTTTAAAATATTTTCTCAGTATATTAAAACTTACTCAAGGATTTTCCCTCTCTCTCTATTGAAAGTAAATTTTAAATAACTTATTGCATCTGTTCTTTCTTCGTGATTATCCAAAAATATGTTTTTTGAGATCTCCATACTCCGAGATTGAAACTTTAACTCTAATACAACTAATATTATTTATGTTAACGGATAATGAAACTAATTAAATTAACCATTTAATGTACAATATTGATTCCATATATCATCAAAAATAACTTTTTAGATTTATCAATCGCCTGAACATATGTGCGTATTTGTAACAAAATTGTTTTGACCTGTAACGACGTGTACTACGATTTCAAAAGGCACTGTAGTATCTACACAGCATTTTTAACTTTGTGGTTTATTTACCAGCTGAAATAATGTTTTTCAAGTGATGCTACATTGGCGGGGGGATGGAGACCTATCTATCTATTTAGACGTAGAATGACCCTTGCTATCCTTGCGCTACAAAGATAGAACAATCTATTTATATATATTTAAGTTAGTAAAACTACCTGAGTCGATATAAATATTAGATTTTTTTTAATCTTCACTATTTTTATTTACCTTTTAAAATTGTATTTTTATTTTTTAGTAATGTTGTTCCGTGATGGGCAGATGGAACCCTTTTTATGTTTTTGGCGGTATGCCTATCAATGTTTGGAGTAACACTATAATCATTTAGATATGCAATTTAGCTGATTTTAATGTTTTTGAGAACTCCATCCTTTGAACTCGAAACTTTAGCTCCATTAATTTATTAATACAACTGTCTTTTTTTTTTTTCATATAATGTAACTGTGTAAATTAATCGACCTTTTAATACAGCATATTAATTTCATGAAAAATCAGTTATGACTTTGAAGTTTTTGATTTATTGTGTGTGTATCTCTTTGTAACATGTAGTTAGGAATTGTAATAATGTATATGCAATTTAAAATACTGCAGAGGTTTCTACCAAACACTTTTACCTTTTATTACGAATTGTTTACAGTTTGAAATTTTGTTTTTCAAATGTTATTCCACTGGCGGACTAATGAGATCTATTTAATTAAGCGCAGAATGTGTGATCTTGACTGTCCTTGCGGCATAAAGATACAGCCTTCAGTTTAGGTCTTTAGAGACCATACCTCCCAACGTATGGATTATTAAATGTACGGAAAGGTTCGCCCACATGGTATTTACGGTCGTACATCGGTTCTTCCTATTTTGTTATTATTTTTTTTTTCTTTTCACTCTTCACCTTTTGTTTTTTCATAAATGAGTTCCTCCTTTGGTCAGTGTGGCAAATATTGCCAACCCTCTGATTTGGTCTATATTAACACCTTTTCCAATGATTTATTTCTCTTACATATAAATGCATGCAGCCTAACCAATAAAGTTCCTCCCTTGTATAACCTCTTGAACTTGATCACTAACCCCGTTCACTACATTTGTATCACGGAGACCTGGTTTTATCCAGGTT
>QLNU02015360.1:159332856-159374903 GCA_006491805.2 Dysdera silvatica | reverse complement strand
ATATTTAAAATCTGAAATTTTTAAAATTAAAGACATTGTTTCCACGCTTGTTTCTACGTGGGTGTCGAAAATTATTGAGTTGTTTCCTAAAGTCAGAACTCAGCTTAAATTACCGACTGATTCTGCTTCAAAATTAAAACTTTTTAAGTTTCATTTTAAAGCTATGATAAAATTATACTAAAATAATTCATAGAATAGAAAATTCACTGAGCCTTTTCAGGGAAAATTATCCAGTCCAAATAATTGTGTAAAAACTGATAATTGAGTACCGAATTCACGCATAAACGTATATTTAATTTCAATAACCAAGAATTCCTTTTAATAAAAAAATCATTCCTATTCACATATTTAAAATTACATTTTATAAATGATATTACTTTTATAATAAAACACGGTCGCAAATATATCACGTCCTTTTATGCTGGAAGTATAGTTTACAATTTCTAAATTTATAGTTGTGCTCTAAACTTCTTTTCGATATGATAACCTAACTCTATAACAATTTTACTTTATAAATAACAGTATTTACACGATAAGCATCAGTTTAAAATTGTTCTAAAGAACCCTTAATTCCCAAGGCTTTCCTTTTCCGTTTTCAAGATGAAAGAGAAGTTGAAACTAAAGTTGTCAAGGACGACGTTCTTAGTGCGAAGAGTATACGGTACGAACGAGCTGTACCTGGTTCACTCTATCTTTGGTTTTGCACCCGTGACGTCAATCGAGCCTTCCTATCGATTGGATGGGCCGGCCTCTGACGTCAACAGACCACCATTGACTCCCTCGCTTCTCCAATCCTTCCGACGCTTTGCCCTCCAATACCCACAGGCTGTTGTACGTACCTGTCGGGAAACGTTTGATAAAAATATCTAGTGCTTTAGTCTTAATTAGTCTAAACTAGACGGTGAAATCATTTTACTAAAGATAGAAAGTTTTCAATCAATACATATGTGAAAATAACTTCGACAAGGCGTTATGGAAAAAACATTGATATGTAACATTCTGGCGAAGCTGATACCAATGTATTTATACACAAGTGTGCACCATATATTTGATGCGCCTATTCTACTCTTCTGTTTAACCTTCCTACTTGCGAAGGGCTTCCTACTTCTCCCTGCGGAGGGTAATAATACCTTAACATTCCCACTTGTAGTCGTTATACCGTTTCGGCTTACAAGCTGTTGTCAACTGCCGGTTATGTATGTATTAAATAATTTGAAACATATCCAAACATGAGAAACATAGATTTCCGGGATACGCACCCGGAACCTATCGATTACATGTCGAAGGCTTAACTATATGTATACAATCACAGATTACCCGATTATTTTTTGCTTTTTAACAATTTTTCATAACCCTTTTTCTTATTAGAAGAGTTCGCGGAAAGAGGTTAGGCACGTATTTAAAAAAAAACATATTCCCGCATAATGTGCTTCAATCAGAAAATAGGAGTGAAGCCATCTCATTCAAAAGTTGAACTCTTCTCCCTATGGAAGACTTCAATACGTTACTCTGAGATTGACACAGTATCCTACCAATAACCTTGAATTAGTGGCAGAGGCAGGGAAGTTCATCTCAGTTTGGAAAGGCGACGTTTGCTTGAAGAAAATGTTTCGTTGCTAATTCTGTTGTTTTATTTTTTTCGTCTCTTTTTATTTCACGACTTCTCTTTGTCAATGTTTGTATAGCGTGTTGGTGTTTTAATAAGAAGTAGTTGAACACATCTTTAGAAATTGTGATTGTAGAAGCAATAATTGGAAATTCTAAAAGAAAACTTAGGTTTCAGGCAATGCAAAATGATTTTATATTAAATAAAGATCAGTTAAGCATATGTTATATTTTAATTCTAACAATATAAGTGTTCTAATATATTTGGTTTTAAAGAACCATATCCTTCCATCCACAAGCAACAGCACTCAAGAAGATAGTTCCAATATTTCCACTGTCATCATCCCTTTCATACCAGGCATTTCTGAACAGAGTGCCAAAATTCTACGCCGCGTAAATATAAAAACTTTCTATAAACCTCTACACGCCCTTCGCAACTTTCTTTCTAAAGCCAAAGATCCTATACCATTTATTCAAACTTGCAGTACGGCTTATAAAATCCCTTGCAATAATTACAACAAAGCGTACATTGGTCAAACCTGCAGACTTTTGGAACAACGTAAAAAAGAACGTTTAAACGCCGTTTTCCAAAGGCGACTTTTCAAGTCAACTCTCTGAACACATGCATCGAGAACACCACAAACCTGACTGGAATTCGCTAGAGACTTTATATCAAGGCGTCACTATGCAGCAGACTCGTTTTGGAATCATTCAGAAGCTACAGAGTCGTACATCTTGCCATAAACTAATCTAAGACACTCCCAGAGCCATAGAGGAGTTTTATAAACAAACGCTCTAGATGACAATATTTCCTCATTCCTACCCTCAATTGTCTCTCCAGTTTTCATTTCTTCCATAACCTTATTTCCTCGCGTCTTAAAAATCAACAACATCGTATTATTTTTTGTCTTTCGTTTTATATTCTGCATTTGTTTTTTTATTTATCATCGTTCCTTTTTTCAGCCTTCCTTACTTGATAACGTTACCAAAACGTTGTTATTATTTTAATAGAAAACTGCTCCAATGACAAAAAATCTTCCGTCTCTATGGAACTCCCTGGTGAATTGTTATTTTGTTTTATTAATATAAGTGTTATTTTTACAGCCATGAGCTAAAGAAAAAACTTTTTTAATTCTGTAGCACTTTTTATTAACCAACAACTTAAATATATACACTGTATATATATACTATAAATATATTCTGTACTTAAATATATATACTGTTAATATATCTTTAACTTACAAATATATACTGTAAATATATTCTTTACTTACAAATATATACTGTAAATATATTCTGTAGTTAAATATATATACTGTAAATATATTCTTTACTTACAAATATATACTGTAAATATATTTTTTACTTACAAATATATACTGTAAATATCTTCTATACCTAAATATATGTATTGTAAATATATATACTGTAAATATATACTGTAAATATCTTCTATACCCTAAATATATGTATTGTAAATATATATACTGTAAATATATTCTGTACTTGAATATATATACTGTATATATATATAATGGAAAGTCGCTGAATATAAATATTCGGTCTATCTATAATAAAATGTTGCCAACGAAAATTTAGAAAGCGAAACATAACTCTCCAATAAAGCGGGGTAGAAGGAAATTGTTAATCACAGTTTTGTAGAACATGATCTAGTTACTAAGAATCGGTATCTGGAAACGCACTAAATATGCAAACCACACACCATTAGAAGCCTATTATATTGCCGCACAATAATACTGTAGAACGGTGATCAACGATTCATGTATGCAAATGAAGAAACATATTCTAAGGAGTCCACTATACAGCCTGTTCAAAATATCGTCCGGCAAAGACAGTGCACGTTGAAATTCAAGAAAAAATTTTCATCGCGTAATTTATCAGACATTGTAGGTGTTACCGTGTTCAATACCCTGGAGATATGGTATCACAAATTGGCCAGACTTACAGATTGTGTTACATTCACTTGTTATTTTAAACAATCCCAACGGGAAAATTTCATAAGGGTCAAATCCGGTGAATGCGATGGCCACTCCACATGACCACCATAAAAAAATGACCCGTTTCCCGAACGTAGCAGCCAGGAAAACACGGAAGATTGCAGCTTTGTTTAGAGGTGAAACATCTTGTTGGTACCAAATTCATGTCGACCACAGTTCTACAGTACTTTTGCGTGAAAAACGACTAGCTACCAACGGCGTGTGGTTTTCAATGTGTGTTCAGTATATTTTAAAATGTTGATTCTTATAGTAACTATAAATAACTAGATGTTTTACAACATTGTGACTGATAGTTTTCATCTATCGGCCTTTGTTGCGAAGTTAAATTTTCTAAATTCCCTCATTTTTCGCTAGGAACGCTGCAACTGCTTTCATCAGATCGGACATCGCTACTTTACTATACATAAAGCTAACGTGCATACTTAAGAAACTTTCATATCGAAATCATTGCCCTGACTTAAAATTTACTTTGAATTCCAATTGAAGTCCATCAAAATGTAAGTAAGCAAAATGGTATAAAATATCTGTTTATGACAACATGTCGAGGTTTTCCAGTAGTGACGGCCAATGTATCTTTCACAAAACATGGAAAATAACGTATTATAACGTCTTTTCCAACCTTCTTTAATAAGACAAAATTTCGGCTGAAATTATCGTTTTCTAAACCCGAAGTTGACTGCCGGACTTGAAAATTATGAAGTACAATTTTTTGCGCCCCAACTTACTTTTTGCCGATTGATGATGTGCATTTGGTGTTATGTATGACATATAGTAGATATAGGTTTGATTATAAAACTCAGACCTGTAGAAACACTTACGCGGGCAATCGGGTAATATCTGAAAATTCAGCGTTATGTCTTTATAGTCGCGCATTTGGGAAGATATTTATCACCCTTTAAGTTCAATAACGTACAACACAGATTCATTTTTATGATGATTTTTCAAACTTCGTTTTTGTCTTAGCATGTTCCCATAATTATAGTTGCTGTTGATTTTGAGAAACTCAAATTGTTTGATATAGCAGGTAATAACAAATTGCCTATACACCTACCGCTTCCTGCATCAGCAACGGCAAATTGCTGATACAGCATCCTATAATCATGAATTTCAGACCATTCTCATTCATTGTCTCCAACTTCAATTACTTAGATTCCATTTTCTGCCTTTTAATAAATTACGTTTAGGTAGCTACTGTTGTTTACGCCTTTCTTAGGTATTCCCAAATACTTCTGTGAATGTCATAGATGCTTGGTTAATTCTCTTGATTAAACGGAATGGATGTCGAAAATTTAGCTTAAAATGTCAAATTTCAAGCTCTTATTCATAATCTACTACGCTTAAATTGGAAATTTATTTGGCGTTTGTTAAACATTATTTGAAATCAAGTTTTGTACTTAACACTAAATTTTAAAATTAAATCTCAGAAATCTGTAGTCGGTATTTTAGTATTAAATTGAAGATAAAATTTTCAATTAAGTGCAGGTATTTTAATTGGGGGTTCCCATTGGTAACTTCGATTATTAAGTTTACAGGTGCATCAAACTGCATGTCTCGAAAGCTTTTTCTATTTTATGAAATTTCTGGAAATTAGATAGTTCAGTAGAGTAGAAATTAATTCAAAGTGAGCATATTTGAATGTATATATTTTCGAGCAATATTATTTTTGCGATTTTTTATTTGAGTAGCTAAATTTCCTAAGATTTTTCTGGAACCCTATGTATGCGCTTTCATTAAAAAATGAGATACTCTCACCGATTTTAATGCTTTTATAATTTTTTAAAAACAGAAATGCAAATTTAGAAGAAACAAGTTAAAAAAATTAAAGACAATGAAATTAAAAAAAAGTTAAAAAAGATGTGTTTAAAAACTTATAAATAAACAATTCAGAAGCTTAAAAGCACTGTATTTAAAAATTTAAAAACGATGCATTTAAAAACTTAAAAACAAAATATTTAAAAAATTAAAACCACATATTTAAAAAATTAAAAACAATGCGTTTTAACAATTAAAAAATTTAATTTAAAAAATGTAAGAAAGAAGTGTTTAAAAGCTTAAAAACAATTTAAAAACAATATATTTAAAAGTTTAAAAACAATGTATTTAAAAATTAAAATTTAAAATTAAAAATAACGAATTTAAAAATTAAAAATGTCATATTTAAAAATTAAAAATAACATATTTTCTTTTTTATAAGATGTTCTAACACCCACATGCAAAGCACAAACTGGAGCTGTGAACACAACCCACCACACCACAACAAGATTTGATGGGCTATAAAGAAGAAAATGATTTCTCTCATTCTAAGTAATAAACTAATAAATTTCTCTATGCAGGGGTTTTGTCCAATGTTTACTTGAAATTTAATAAGCAGATTGAAATTAATCAAGGCGAACTAATGCTAAATTATTTAAAAGCATGCAAAAAATAATGAACCCGAAAACAAAACGTATTTTTATAAAAGACGTTTTATTTGTCACTCTCTTATTATTTGGACGATGTATAAAACAGTTATAAAGTAGTCGCAAAAACTTGAACTTTGAAAACGAGTCCAATGTGTACATTTCTTAAGAAAAACTTACCCATTTTTGCTGGATGCCTCCCAATTTCTACCTCACGACATGAAATTAGAAACATTTTATTCTTTAATTATTATTATTATACAGTAGGATACACTTATAATGAGCAGCATATAACGATTTTCCTGACATTGTGTGGAAAATATGAATTTTATTTCATATAATTAGAGCTTGAATTATAGTAAATGCATATACGCATATGCAGTTGCATATTTTATCCCTTTTTAGCGTCAGTACATATATATGCATATAAACGGTGAATTTCCAGAACAAATGCATGTTTTACGAGTTTTAGTAATTGTAAGCATTTTATTCCTTTACCGTAAAAATTTCCCCATAAGACTAAAGCTAAATTTTTCTCTCAGTCCTTATCTGAACAGAATGACAAAAGAATTTGTAAACGTACAGGTTTAATTGTGTCCTAATAAAAAGTGCTAAAACTGTAGTCATAGCTGAGTTATAGCCAACATCCTATTAGGAAAAACGAAGATTTAGTTCTATTTAGTCTGAAGTTAACAAAGTTAGATTAAAACATGCACTTACACATACGTGACAACATAAAGTTCATAAGGAATATATAGGTTACAGAGCTACAACTCATATATTCCTATGTTAAATATACAAAATTTCATTGCGATGGGGTTACAACCCCCAACCCCCCTGACTACCCCTGTACACTTATACAGGGTAAAATTTCGCATAATTATTTATTAATGATAGACGTGGGAGGTAGTCTATTACGGATAAACGATTCGAAATAAACTATCCTCGAAATTTTATAAATGCTGTCCAATGACCTCTATAGCTCTAAAAAGGATCTTTTTAGCCATAAAATGCGCTACTGAATGATAGAAGATAAAGCCTAACTGTCCAGAATATCAGGAGACACATTGCGATGTGCCATAATAAAAATTATTCTGTACAAAGCAGGTTATTTTGTGTATGTCGAACATCGCTACTTAATAATAAATCTATCTGTTTTAAAACGCAGGACATGATTTTCAAGTAAGTTAAAAATAGTTAAGTGCATATTTATTCATTTTAGTTTCACGTTTCTTGTGGGGTTTTTTCATTTTAGTGCATATAATGGCATGTTTTGAAGTTTTTGTGCATATCTGCATGCCTATTTCGAGGTTTTTGGTACGTATTTGCATGCATATTTCGCTTTTTATTTAGTGCATATACTCCGAGTTCTACATGTAATGCCAAGACGCAATGCATTTAATCTCTTGTAGCGAGTAAGGCTCCCCTAAGCGAGTAAGTCCCCTAACTGAACGAGGGAAAATGGCCGATCAGCTTGACGTAGAAAAGAAAATATTAGTCTGCTTCCCACACAAAAAATTTGATGAGAATTTCTTTGGCGGCATTAAGAACAAACATAAAGGCACCCCGTACCTGGAATAACTTTACAATCGTACAAACGGTTAATTCTACCTTCACTCGAAACAGAGCAGAGTTCCGTTAGAGAACTAAAAGTAAACATATAAATTCCCACAGCCCAGTACGTGTAGAAATACGTCCTGAGGCATAAAGTTTTACACATCAGCGCGTCTGCTTTTCTCAATGCTCATTCTTTCATGCATCATTTTTCACACAGTGAAATTCAAGTGGTAATATCAGTGGCTGATTTCCAAGTAGGCAAACAAAGCACATGACTTGACTCCTTGACTAGGAAACAAATACGATCGAAGTGATGGATGTCAATTCAGGGAAAAGTCCCTATAACCATCATCTGCAACTTGTTTCGTTGAACAAGGAATAGAATATTTGGATAACTTTCATCACCCACAAAAGGAAGTAATCTATTTCATTTTGATAGGCTCCGCACCTTTTATATTCAATCACTTTTCCACGTTTTTATCACCTTGTATTTTCTATTATATACATTTATTTATTATTTCTAATATATACATTTTACAGCTTCCCCCTCTAAGAAACTGAACTATATATACATAGCTGAACTGGTCTACAACGAGGAGCTTGGGACAAACGAAAATACTCACGACATCCGATCGCTCGCTAAATCCGTTTCGAAATTTAAAATTTTAAACTATAAAAATAAAGGTTTTTTCTTGCATGCACTATGCAAATATTAATACTCAACATTGAATTTGCTTAAAATTTAATGAGCAACGTTTCATATTAGCTCTTGAATTTCAGTATAAGAAACTAAATAAAAAACACATAATATAGAGGAACTTACATTAATAATTACTTCTAAAAGGGGGGTGGCATTCAGCATGGACTTGTAAGATGTTAAAGTTTTTCCCATCACTGCCCAGACAAAATGTATTTATTAATAGCTAATATTTAAATATATTAATTAATTATACATGCATGCATGCATGCATACATACATACATACATACATACATACATACAAATATAAACATAAAAATATATATACACACACACATATAAATACGACGTAATATGAGCGTGGTCACGCGGGAGACCGGGGTTCGATTCCCCGCCGGGGAGTATTTTTTTTTTTCTCAAATAATCGAATTTTCACTTATAAAATACGGATTTGAGTTGAAAATAAGCGAAAATTGAGTTATGCGTACAGACTTCTATTATTAATTATTAGTATATTTATCAGTGGCGTCTCGTCAGTTAGAAATGGGGTGGTTCTGCTAAGGAATTGGACCTTAAAGTAAATTATATACAGTTTTTTAACAGAATATATATACAATGATATAAAAAGTTTGCAAAGCAATTAAATGTTCTATTTGTTTGAACATATATATATATATATATAGTATAAACAGGGCCGTCGCGTTCAGGTGTGCAAGTTATGGTACATAAAGGCACCTGACCAGGGGACGCCATTTCCAGACGATAAGTAGCCTAACAGTAATTTTTATGGCATGCTCTCATATGCGCTATAAAGTAAAACTTACCAAGAAAGAAAATTTCACGATTTTAACATAAACGGTAAGGCTTATGGCCATTGCATAACGTGCTAAATATAGCCACAGAAATTTAAATTAAATATTGCATGAAGAGGGGGATTTACGATTTTGCCATCTATAGGTTGGCATATTTTTTCGCCTAATCTTAAAACATGCTACTAGAGAAATGACAGAAATTTTGGTGGTTTTGTCGGATTCTTGGTATGACGCCAATGGCGGTTATTTCAAATTCGTCTTTTTACAAGTATGCGCGAATTTAGCGCCTTTGGACCTCTCGCAAGGAGGCGTACATGGCAGCTCTCTCTTTGCCAGTGGCTACTTATTCCTCTGAACATAACAAATTAAAATTAGTAACTCAATTGGCTACCAAAATATTCCTGCCTTTGCAAACTTCTAGGTGGCGAATTTTCCGTCGAAAATTTTCCGCCGTAGGCTTTAGCCCACTTAGCCTATTGATAAATCCGCTCACGGGCGCCGTTAGCGGGGGGGAGAAGGGGGACCCATTCCCCCCAATGTTGGTGTTAGGGTTCCAAATCCCCATTCAGTTTCAAACAAAATGCCTTCTACTGGCATATTATCCCCCATCAATATTTTTAGGCCGTCGGCGCCAATGAATTCACCACTAATATCATTCCTAGATTCGTATGCTAAACCTTTTTTATAAATAATATATTTTTCTAGATTAGTTCAAAAATTCCTTGCCGTCACATTGCTTTAACACTGCTAATTCATCTTAAGTTACTAATGGAGTTATATGCAAGTAAAGAAAAGGTATTTTCGCTCTAGTATGCAAATAAAGGGACATAATCCGTTAAGGAAGATATGTGAAAAAAGGAAATCCTCGATTTTATAGGACCTCTTCTAGTTTATCCCTCTAATCAGACATGACAAACAACGATTTGTTTACTAAGTTCTGAAATCGGTAATAGCTAAGTGCTTTTCACTTCAAATCACAGAAATTTATAGATTATTATTTTGCCGTTTTCTGTAAAAGATAAACAGAAGGGAAGTTGAAGAGTGGTTGAATTCTCTTTTATCCTTGGTGGAAAATAACAAGTCTTTTCACCTCATCTGACGCCTGATTTTAATCCAGAGCCTTTTCTTTCATTTCCAGTTATAAATTGCATTGCAAATTTTCTTATTTTTGCAGGCATTACACCATTAAAATTGGCTAATTTAATAATTTTTTTCACTTCGGAATTTTTGTATGCATTTACTGGTGCTTTAAAAATATTGAAATACCTTTACATTAGTATTATGGAACATATACATATATATGGAACATATGGATTTAATACGTCTGTTGAGTTCTTTCATAATGTTGCCATCCATTGAAATCAGCTGGCCAAGGTAAATATATGAATCAGCAATTTCTAGCTCAATGTTGTCAACTTGTATTTTTGTTTCCTCTACGAAATTATTGAACATGATCTTAGTTTTTTGTAGGTTCATCTTGAGTCCAACTTCTTTACTTCTAGTTGAGAGCTCCTGTACCATGTCTTGGAGTTCTAATGGGTTCGTTGAAAAAATAACAATGTCATCAGCAAACCGCAAATGATTTAAATATTCACCATTTATTTTTATTCCCTTGTTATTCCAATTTATCTGCTGAAAAATCATCTGTAAAGCTGAAGTAAAAAGTTTTGGAGAAATGGTATCTCCCTGCCTCACACCTTTACCAATTTTGATAGTTTTGGTATCTTTATGTAACCGAAATTTTGCACTTGCATTTTTATACACACGTTTCACCATGTCAATGTACACATCCTCAATGTCTGTTGATCTTAAAGAGTTGATGACTGCTGATGTTTTAATAGAGTCAAAGGCCTTCTCATAGTCAATAAATGCCACACACAATGGAAGTTCATATTCATGTGTTCTTTCAATTAATTCTCTTAATACTTGAATATGGTCCACTGTACTGAATCCACTTCGAAATCCAGCTTGTTCTCTTGGTTGAGCTGCATCTAATTTTTTCTGCAGGCGATGTGTTAGCACTTTTGTGAAGATTTTATAAATAGCAGGTAACAAGCTAATTGGTCGGTAATTTTTCAAATCCTCTTTATCACCTTTTTTATGCAAAAGAATTACTGTTGCAGAATCCCATTGGTTTGGTATGTTACCGCTGTTAAGACATTTGGTAAAGAATTTTGCAAGTATGTCTTCTACATATTCTCCAGCTTCTTTTAGGATATCTAATGTAATACCATCATCACCAGGGGCTCTTCCTTTCTTCATACTTTTTATTGCAAATGAAACTTCTTCTTTTAAGATTTTAGGAGCTGTTCCTTCGACTATTTCAATGTCTTCGTTTAATCCACTGTTACTTTCATATAGCTTTCTGTAGAATTCTTCAACTCTTCTAAGTATTTCTTCCCTATTTCTTGTTACGGTGCCATCCTCTCCTTTTAATGCAATGATGTGTTTCTTCCCAACAGATAAACTTCCTTTAACAACCCTAAGGCTCTTGTTATTTTCAATGGCCTTCCTTACTAACTCACAGTTGAATTTTCTTATGTCTTCTTTCATGCTTTTGCGCAGAGTTTTACAAAGTTCTACATACTCGATCCTGGAACTGGTATTTTGATTGTCCACCTTCATATCTCTTCGCCTTTTCATGAGCTGTTTCGTCTTCTCAGATAATTTGCTATTGTGCTTTTTACAGGTTACACCACCAATTTCCCCAGCAGTTTCAACTATTGTCTTAACAATGTTTTCATTTGCTTCTGAGATATCACTTTCATCAATAAGTCCTTCCAGTGCAGAAAAGCGATTTTTTAATTCCAACTTGAATGCCTCGGTATTTTCTTTTAATTTCTTTAAATCCACCCTCTTACTTACTTGTTTCCTAATGAGCTTCTGTCGTTCTAATTTAGTATTTAAGTGCACTTTACATCTCACCATTCGATGATCACTTCCAGTATTAAATCTGTTCAGTACGCTGCAATCTTCAATAATTGATTTCTTGTTTGCCAGGATATAGTCAATTTCACTAGTTCCCCCATTTGGGTGTTTCCATGTCCATTTTCTTTGCGGTTTCTTCTTAAAAAATGAATTCATGATGCTAAGATTTTCAGCTTCTGCAAATTCGATGAGTTGATCGCCACGTTCATTCCTTTCCCCATATCCGTATTTACCAACCGATGTCTCTCCTTGTTCCTGTTGTCCAATTCTTGCATTGAAATCCCCCATGATGAACTTGATGCATTGTATATATATATATTTTAGGGTGGTCCTTATTAACACAGCATTTTTTATTTTAATTTTTTGTAGTCTTACCCGCTAATACTGTTGTGTTTGATGAAAAAACATTACATACAAAATTTGGGGAAGATTGGACAATTTTATGACGTGTCACATGGATTCTAAACTGTGGAAGTGGGTTGTATTGCCAGTTAACATATGGATACATTGTGTGCCATTAGGTTATATTGCAACATATAAACAAGTAATAAATATCATACAAATAACTTTTTCTATATGTTAATAATAGGAAAATAACAATACTTTCATTTTTATTATTTTTCTATAATTTTAAACCAAAAAAATTGCTTCGAACGTATGCCGACACCTAAGACATCGTAAGAACTACGAAGGCGTTGGCACATACGTAATTTGAACATACTGTTTCTTGCAGGGCGGGAATGGAAATGCGCTATTAATAGATTAGCTGGTTAGCGTGGATTTCCCTTGGGTGTAAGGATTATTTTCGTTAAATTCACGCAGGCACAGTAAGCACTATGCAATAGTAAAAATAGGGCAGTTTTTCGCTTCCGGGTTACGAAACTTGTATCGTAACAAAACAACATGGCTTCATCTTCGCCTGCAACTCGTAAAGACACCGAAATCTGGCTCATAGGATAACCTCTTAATGAGTGTTAACACGGGTCACACACAAACGAATTAGCACAACCAACGAGTGTTCACACGAGTCAACGGGCGGGGGCTTGTACACGTATTGAATTGAATGTTTGAAGAGATCTGCTGAATCTCGCATGCCGCCACCACATTATGGAGATAGTTGCAGTAAATGTCTTTTCTGCATGCAAAATCCACTCTTCTGGTCCTGACATCTTGCTTTTTAAGTGTTTTCAACAGCAGTGGCAATTCATCAACTAAAAGAATTTTGAAATCATTCAAGATGAGGTCACTGAATGAAAAAATATCATCAACTTCTGTAAGCAGCAGTTAGCTGACATCCAACAATGCAACGACTACCGGGAACTACTGGAACTGACTATAATTTACCTTAGTACTGATCCTTCCCGAGGAATCCGTTTCTTTCAACCCGGAGCTCTCCACCGGGCTAGATGGATGGCCCGCGTCATCTATGCAATAAAAATATGCCTTTTTCATTCTCAGTTTAAAATGAAAAAACGTGATCATGCCGGTATGAAAAGATCCGCAGCTTTTGCTGTCAGTATGTACATCAGATCATGGTTTGTAGCCCCACTTGCAGCTGGTGCCCATGCTAACAACCTTGCTTTCTTAAAACATTTGGTATCTTATAACTATAAAGTTGTCTCAAATGCAGCAACTACAGCTTTTTCCAGACATCTGTGGTATCTAAATAAATTTTTGATGTCACTCTCTTTCTTTGACTCTGACATACCCTTACCAGTGAAGAGGGACATAATTAATAAGGATGTGACGGATAACCCTGGAATGAGGATCGATTAGGATGTAACCCAATGTATTCATGAAAAGATGGTGGCAAACTTTGTGACCAGCTCGTCCCGTCGTTTTTTTCAAATACTGGATATAGACACCAAGTTTTTGCCTGTAGATCCCAACGAGTGGGATGAATCACCCGATTATCAAGCAGCAATGGTTATTTTTAAAGCCCTTAAGATAGTAAATGATTCAGCCAAACGTGGTGTTGCACTAATGCAAGACTACAACAGTTTTCTCACAAGTATCTAAGGCCTTTAGCCTTATGCAAATTGTGGAAGAACACAGGAAGAAATTTCCAAATGCACTAAAAAACTGAGTAGCAGTAAATAACAAACTGAATAATTGAACGATGTTTAATGTTTCTTTGCGGACAAATGGGCAATAGATATTCCCTTTTGCTTTTATAATATATAATGTAAGAATTTAACAGACAGATTCTTATAGAACGTCTCTTGTTTCAATGCTATGGTAAAGTAATAGAAGTAACTAAAGTTCTAGCTCTGTGTAATACCTCTTAAAATTGTCTGATCAGGTTAAAATTCAAGGTAATTTACCTTTTCAACTCAATTAACCATATTAGCAGGTAAGACATTGACATTTTTAATGTTAGTTTTTAAGGACCACCCTAATATATATACAGGGTAAATTTAATCCACCGCACATCCGATACATTTTTGAAATCATTATGTTATTATCAGCCTATTTGTAAATCATTGTTGGGTTGAAAAATGGAATTTTATGGGTCTTTTTTTTATTTTTTTCGAGCGGACTATATTTGCTGATTCAGTGAATCATAGGTTAGTGGAGGCCAACCTTCTTTTTAAGATTACACGCCCACTTGGCGAGATATTTTGACTTGTAGAGCCAAATTAGTATAAGATTTATTACGGCAAAATATTTTATGACGGAAAAAAAGGTTTAATTATTGGTTTTATGACTATTCAACACAGAATAGACTGAACGGAATGATTTCATATTTTGGCTAGAAACTGATTACGCATATAATAAATTGGGTAGAAGTGAATTGTAATCTATAGCATTCGCCAAGAAAGCTCGCCAAACTCTTAAATGCAATTTTCGAAAGTAAACAAACTAGTTTGGCTGAAATTATTTCACGAAAACATCCACGCGCGGGATTCAAAATAAAATGAATGCTTCTCTTATGCACAAACTGAATTGCAACTTGCAATGTGATTATAAAAATTAAAGTAAATTGTTTTCTGCTGCGACTTTCAGAAATAAAACAAAAATAATATAGAACTTCAATTTAACGAATAGAGAAAAAAAAGAACTCTACAGCGACTTCAAAGCCACTGGGACATTTTTTTTTAAATTTTTCGTGGGGAATTAAGATGACTAATAATTTTTGACACCTACTTATAAGCTCAAATCAGAGCTTATTTGTATATATTAAATATTTGTTTTACATTAATTATTCATCCACAACTGGCAACACAATAGTCGCGCAATAACAACATCTCCAGTTTTCTAATATTTATTTTCTCATTTTGTATTTCTGATGAAGGACGGCCAAGTCCGTCAGAAACGTACGTTGAAATAAAACGTTTTAACAACATTACTTACGCTTATAATGTTGTATTTACATATAAATCTATTGCAGTTCTGTTGGGATGGTTGTCACTTTCTGACTATGTGTTAGTTTCATTAATTTCCGTGTCTTAGGTGAGCATGGTTCAGACTCCCCCCCCGCCGTTGTCAGCAAAATTAGCAAACTTCAAACCCCCTCCTCCAAAGGTGCTTACGTAATACTTGAACGGTCCCTTTTTAAATTAGTCAAACCACTCCTATGCCGCTGTTCTTGATCATGCTTCTTTCCTATAAGTATCCCGCATCATATCCAATGTTTCGGTAAACATTTTGTTCAACTTTACATAAAACTTGATATTCGCTCTTTTTCCCATAAAACCATTTTTTAACGAGCTTCGAATACACGCAACCAGTTCTTTTGTTATATTAGAGGCCTGCGAAAGCACGACTCTCGAACTAAGAGTATATATTAACAAGGCTTCCATAAACATAAGCCACATCTGATTAAACAGATAGCCCAATATATGGGCGATTTCGAAATGTTTTTGAAATCGAAAGAATCGGAATCGAAAAAAATTTACAATCGAGTTAACGATTCATTCATTCATTCATCCTTGAACTTAAAAATCGAGATATTCAGCTGCAATCAAGAGTCAGCAGACGTACCGTCTCTGTCCGCATGTGTCTTATTGCATTCTCGGACTCCGGAAATTGTCATCTTATTTATTTTTGTGTTTATACACACACACACACACACACACACACACACATAAATGAAGAATCGATAAATTTAGGCAGATCATAGCTGGTCTGAATAAGAAAGAAGAATTGGACCTGCAATGTACAAATCTTGATTGGCGTTATGAGCCAATAATCATGGGTTAAAGAGTGTTTTAAGAATCCAACATTCCCCATTCAATGCAGACATTATACAGGGAGACATACATATAACATATAATGGTTACTGGATTCCCGGGAAAATAAGAAGTTTCCCCAAAATCGAGTATATCCTGCCAAAGTCAGGTACTCTTAGCTTCATTATTTGTCGCCGTTAGAGACTGCGCTCCCGAAGATAAAATCCCTAAATTAAGGGATTGAAAATTTTCAAATCTCGAAATATAAGTTTTTATTTTATTTATTGAACGAAATGCATTGCTTTCAGGGAGTATATTGCAGATAAACAAGTTACATGCCTTAGTTACGTTACGTCATATTTTAAATCAATGCATACATGATTAAATATTTATTTAAATTATTATGTGAAAATATTATGCTATAACCTTTCACAGTGGTTCGGGAACCCCTATTTTAGGACACTGCTTGTACAAGCAGTATGGAGGGCAGTGGGGGGAGACGGAGACGGAGAAGAGTTGTCTCAGAATTCAAACACATGACAGCACATGCCGAGTATGCGCTAAAACCTTTATAAGGAAGCGTTTTTATGAATTAATAAGATATTATAATAAGAATTTATGAATTAATAAGATTCCTGATTTTCTTCTTCGAATTGATTAAAGTGCACCGTAGCTACCTGTATAAATATTTAATTAATATGCCCCCCAACCCACCACCAAAAACAGACAATTTTCACAATAATTTCTTTTAGTGCAGTTGCCCTTTTTTTATGAATGTTCTCCATAGGTGCATGGTAGAAGCGCCGATTTAAAATTTGCCGGGATGTATCGTACTGAATTTAAAAGTAGCTCCCATAATTACTTAGTTTGGCGACCGTGGATGTAGCCTGTGTGAATCCAAATTTGACACCTAATTTGTAAATGAAAATTTTCTCTTTTGTATAATAGTTCTTTCTTTGTAATTAAGTGAAATGGTATGACGTTATTTGCACGCGTTTTAGTTTTAAAAACTTCACACTAAAGTATTTTAGTTTGCTGTTCAAAGTAAAATGAATTTTATTTTAAAGTAAAATAAAAAAAATGGCCAAGTGTAATACTGTAAACTAAAATAAAACTTAGCACAACGTATTTTCAGTGAAATATGGCCTTAAAACTCATCTTTTCAGGCTTAAATTATAAAAGTAAAGAAATTTAGAATTGGAAACCTCATACTACCCACCTTCATTAAAGGGGGTGGGCGCCGGAGCCTTAATTTGCCGTGGGTGACAAAAGTATAAGTATTAGTAAGTGCGGCATCGCCAAATTTGGTAGCACAGGCTAACCTTTACGTAGAATGATTTAATTCTAAATGGGGTGGGGGAGGACTGAAATTTGGGCCCTAAATTTAAATAGCACGTGACCAAGAAATTCTTTACAATAGCGAGTTAAATCCTTTTTATTCTGGAAGCGGGGAAACCAAGGGGTGCAGCTTTCGTCATTGGCTGAAACGACGTAGAAGCACGCTCTCTTGAAGCACTATTGGCTCTCAGATAGAAATTTTGAAGTGCTTATTATTCATAAACGAAGCCGTCAATCAAAAATCGTCCCTCTTGACTTTCGTCTCAGAATTGATCATAGAATCGCGTGCCAGAGAGTTTATGCGGTAGTTACGGAACACCCTGTATATATATATATATATGGCCTGCAAAAGGGTTGCTGGTATCTAACTGGAAGGAGACCCACACGCTGAACGTATGTGACGATGTGTGGAACCGGCCAGGCCAGTAACCTAGTGTCCTACCCCGCCTTCAAGTGGTGCAGGCTGAGCTTTCTATTTATGTGGCAAATTAATATTTGCTGCACGGATAGAAAGGCGGAAGGGGAGGGCTAATTCACCAACCCGTCTAGCCAGCGTGGTGAAATTATGGCTAATTCCTCCATTATGTTGACACACCAGAAACCATGGCCCCTAGTCTCCAGGTGCTGGAGTGCTCCTGATCAAGGCAGCGGTCAGTGTGGCATGAAAGCAGGGGGTGCTAAGAATCACTGGAATGGCCCAGGCTGCCGTTTGTTATTGACCTTGGCTACGTTTAATGGACGATCCCTTGCTTCTGAAGCAAAACTTCAGGAATTGGAAGAAGAACTTGACAAGATCAAATGGGACATTGTAGGACTCAGTGAAGTTAGAAGAAAAGGTGAAGAGTTGGTGGAACTTAAAAGTGGACATTTGTTTTATTATAGAGGAACGGAAACTGGAAGAACAAGTGGTGTTGGCTTCTTAATCAACAAAAGAATTAAAGACTGTCTTCTGGAAGTTGAAAGTACATCAGATCGAGCAGCGAGGCTCGTTGTTCAACTAACCCAGCGATACCAACTTCAAATAGTACAGGTATATGCACCAACATCAAGCCATACCGACGAAGAGGTTGAAGAATTTTATGAAGAAATCAAAGAGTTACACACCAAAGGGAAACAACATATCAAGCTCATCATGGGGGATTTCAATGCAAGAATTGGACAACAGGAACAAGGAGAGACATCGGTTGGTAAATACGGATATGGGGAAAGGAATGAACGTGGCGATCAACTCATCGAATTTGCAGAAGCTGAAAACCTTAGCATCATGAATTCATTTTTTAAGAAGAAACCGCAAAGAAAATGGACATGGAAACACCCAAATGGGGGAACTAGTGAAATTGACTATATCCTGGCAAACAAGAAATCAATTATTGAAGATTGCAGTGTACTGAACAGATTTAATACTGGAAGTGATCATCGAATGGTGAGATGTAAAGTGCACTTAAATACTAAATTAGAACGACAGAAGCTCATTAGGAAACAAGTAAGTAAGAGGGTGGATTTAAAGAAATTAAAAGAAAATACCGAGGCATTCAAGTTGGAATTAAAAAATCGCTTTTCTGCACTGGAAGGACTTATTGATGAAAGTGATATCTCAGAAGCAAATGAAAACATTGTTAAGACAATAGTTGAAACTGCTGGGGAAATTGGTGGTGTAACCTGTAAAAAGCACAATAGCAAATTATCTGAGAAGACGAAACAGCTCATGAAAAGGCGAAGAGATATGAAGGTGGACAATCGAAATACCAGTTCCAGGATTGAGTACATAGAACTTTGTAAAACTCTGCGCAAAAGCATGAAAGAAGACATAAGAAAATTCAATTGTGAGTTAGTAAGGAAGGCCATTGAAAATAACAAGAGCCTTAGGGTTGTTAAAGGAAGTTTATCTGTTGGGAAGAAACACATCATTGCATTAAAAGGAGAGGATGGCACCGTAACAAGAAATAGGGAAGAAATACTTAGAAGAGTTGAAGAATTCTACAAAAAACTATATGAAAGTAACAGTGGATTAAACGAAGACACTGAAATAGTCGAAGGAACAGCTCCTAAAATCTTAAAAGAAGAAGTTTCATTTGCAATAAAAAGTATGAAGAAAGGAAGAGCCCCTGGCGATGATGGTATTACATTAGATATCCTAAAAGAAGCTGGAGAATATGTAGAAGACATACTTGCAAAATTCTTTACCAAATGTCTTAACAGCGGTAACATACCAAACCAATGGGATTCTGCAACAGTAATTCTTTTGCATAAAAAAGGTGATAAAGAGGATTTGAAAAATTACCGACCAATTAGCTTGTTACCTGCTATTTATAAAATCTTCACAAAAGTGCTAACACATCGCCTGCAGAAAAAATTAGATGCAGCTCAACCAAGAGAACAAGCTGGATTTCGAAGTGGATTCAGTACAGTGGACCATATTCAAGTATTAAGAGAATTAATTGAAAGAACACATGAATATGAACTTCCATTGTGTGTGGCATTTATTGAC
Organism: Dysdera silvatica; assembly: GCA_006491805.2. NCBI lineage: Eukaryota > Metazoa > Arthropoda > Arachnida > Araneae > Dysderidae > Dysdera > Dysdera silvatica. The sequence goes on along the minus strand of QLNU02015360.1, from coordinate 159,354,887 downwards.
TATGAGAAGGCCTTTGACTCTATTAAAACATCAGCAGTCATCAACTCTTTAAGATCAACAGACATTGAGGATGTGTACATTGACATGGTGAAACGTGTGTATAAAAATGCAAGTGCAAAATTTCGGTTACATAAAGATACCAAAACTATCAAAATTGGTAAAGGTGTGAGGCAGGGAGATACCATTTCTCCAAAACTTTTTACTTCAGCTTTACAGATGATTTTTCAGCAGATAAATTGGAATAACAGGGGAATAAAAATAAATGGTGAATATTTAAATCATTTGCGGTTTGCTGATGACATTGTTATTTTTTCAACGAACCCATCAGAACTCCAAGACATGGTACAGGAGCTCTCAACTAGAAGTAAAGAAGTTGGACTCAAGATGAACCTACAAAAAACTAAGATCATGTTCAATAATTTCGTAGAGGAAACAAAAATACAAGTTGACAACATTGAGCTAGAAATTGCTGATTCATATATTTACCTTGGCCAGCTGATTTCAATGGATGGCAACATTATGAAAGAACTCAACAGACGTATTAAACTTGGCTGGAGTGCATTTGGAAGAAACAGTTTTATCCTGAAGGGGAAATTGCCTTTGTGTCTAAAAAGAAAGGTCTTCAACCAGTGTGTATTGCCAGTCCTCTCTTATGGATCAGAGACATGGAGTCTAACAGTTGGAGCAATACGAAAGTTACAGACAACGCAAAGGAGCATGGAGAGGTGCATGCTTGGAATAACTAGGAGAGATCGAAAAAGAAACACTTGGGTGAGAGAGCAAACTAGAGTAGAGGACATCATTGTTAAAGTAAAAGGGCTGAAATGGCGATGGGCTGGGCATATTGCAAGAAGAACTGATCAACGATGGACAACAGAAATTCTGAACTGGATTCCAAGAGACCACCGAAGACCTAGAAAACGTCCTCAAACTAGATGGGTGGATGAAATAAGAAAACAGGTTGGGGTGACGTGGAAGCGAATTGCTCAGGATAGACTTGTGTGGAAAGCATTTGGAGAGACCTTCATCCAGCAGTGGATAGATAATGGTTGAATATGATGATGATGATATATATATATATATATGTGTGTGTGTATAATAATGATAGGTTGTGCACAAATTGGCCTTGGCGAGAAAATTTCCGGGATCCAAGAATGCAACAATAGATACCTTGCAGCGACAACAGGCGGACAGAGGCGGTATGTCTGCTGACTCTCGATTTCAAATAACATCTCGATTTTCAGGTTCAAGGACGAATGAACCCTTAAGTCGATTGTAAATTTGTTTCCATTCCAATTCTTCCGATTTTAAAAATATTTCGCAATCGCCCATCACTACTCTGTATCTATTTTATATCAGAACAATGGAAAATGATATAAATTATGGTATATACATCGCATCGAGTGATTCAAAAATAAACCCTCTGGTATTTTAAGCTGCATTTAGTTTTAAAGTTATTTATAAAAATATTTAAATTGTTTTTGTCGTTATAAGAAATGCACAATATATATAGTACATGATATATATTATTTACTTTATATATATATGTATTATTACTTTACTTCGTATTTTATTTGTTTTCTACTGTGGATAAATTTTATATTGATAATTTGCCACACACATCGTGTTCCCACGTGAAACACCCGTGATTGTGCTTGCCATGTGCCCTACAGTTATATCGATACTGAATGCGTATGATCTCGTTTTTGTTTTGCTATATCTTGTGGTAATTTCCTTTTGCTTTTCCGCCTATGAATCAATAAGTTATATACTGGCGCTTATGAATAAACATAAAATGTTTCCGCAGAATGACCTTTGTTATCCTTGCGCCATACACACAATTAACCAATTAAGCGATTATGTATGGATGCCACTGTTCTAAATATCTAATATTGTTGAATATCTTGTCTATACTGATGAATATCTCGCGTCCATCCATTCGGGAAACAAAAATACTCTGAATTGCACACACGGATGCATACATATGTCAGTCTCTTAATAACCTTGTTTTTCAATCTACATATGCATTGTTCTGCTGCGAGACATATTTGCTTTAGCTGTTCGTATGACCTTCGTATATACCTATCAGGTAAACATTTGTATTTTATCGAATTCTAGTTTTCGTTCATTCCATATTGATTATCCATTAATGTGCTGCAAACTTCGCGTTACGATACGGGACACACTTGCTTGTGCTGTCCATATGGCCTATAGATATGTCAATACTGTGCGGATAATTTTGTTTGTGTCCACACAGTGTTCTTGTGTGGTCATATGCCTCGTTTTGGTATTTAGTTATACATCGGTGTTGTTAAACAGGTTATTTAATACATTTTGATTACAGCAGATAACAGATCTAATCATTATATTGTTGTTAACTGAAAAGGTTAAACATTGATGCGAAAATTTAATGGTCTCACTCCAGACATCGAGCGACAATGTATGACAAATCTGAAGGTCTTATATGCGGTATGTTGACATTTTCCCATTCGGATGCCTATGAAGAGGGGAGGGAGAGAAAGAGATAGGGGATGGCTATGAATATAAGAAAACCTCTTCATTTGCACAATTGTAGCATATTTGCGGTCTTGCCTTGTCTGGCGCAGAACGACCTTTGCTGTCCTTGCGCCGCAAATACGCATCCAATCAACGCTTGTTAATGTAGTTCTGCCTAAATTATGTTGTATTTTTGATTGCCTTGCCATGTGTCTCTGTTTTCTGCATCCTAATAACACAGGGAAATGCTTGACGTACAGTTTGACAGCATTAATTACATTATTGTTCCAATGGTTTCGAATGCTACTCATACCTTAATGATAGAGAACACTGTGCAGGGACACACAGGTTCTATTTACAATGCATAACAGACTTCAAGCTTCAACATGGGACATTATTCAAATCGCTGTTCTCTATATTACCATTGTGTAAATAGATCATTTTTTTAGCTGTATACATATTAGGATGGATAGAAAAAAGCTTTTTTTTTTACAAATTTTTGGGAATAGGGCGGAAAAGTTGCCTTTAGGTAAGAGAAGACTTCATGCAAAATTTGGTAAATATTAATTAATTTTTTCACTCGTGCAAAGCCATTAAAAATTTGAAAAAAAAAATGGAAAAATGACATTTTTTAGAAATTTTTTTCGAAGACAATTTTTTATTTTAACGTAATAAAATTCAGCGGAAAAATAGCAGCTAATATTAAAATTGATCATAAAAAAATAAACTGAACATTTGAAACTTTTTTATAAATTAAGCAAGAATATTGAATTTTGCGGAAAATCTGTCATTTTACTGGTTTTAAGATATAGTTTATGATTTTTTTTCATGTTTTCGTTTTTCCTTTAACATTATTTTCATTTAATCGTTGTTCTCTCCCTCAGACATTTAGAATATTTTTATTAAACGCCTGTTTTCAAGTACATACAGGAGTAAACACACACACACACACTGCTATCGAAAGGTCTATAACACAAAGTCAAACACACTTCTCCGATGCGCATTGCGCAAGCGCACGCTGGATATGGGATGGGGCACATAGAAACATATGGCCCATCAACACATGGCCTTTCTCAAATAATTTTAGCTTGCATTCCATACCCTTCGAATTACTAAGAGAGAAAAGTTATTAGTTTATTAGCGTCCGCACTTCATTCGAGATGTCTTTGTGTAAGGGTATAATTCAAACAAGGAAACAAGCAGAGTGTCCTTTTATTGGGGATACAGAAGATTTAAATTAAAGAGTGTTACCTACATATCTTCAGGTATTTAATTTCTATCAGTTCGTGAGGAATGAAAAAAAAATCACAGGAAACAGGAACCGGCATTTAAAAATAGCGGATACTGTAATTAATAAAGTAGAGCAAATTTGGAAAAAATCGTCCATTTAAATAGTTTATAGAAAATGAATATTGCAAATTTTAAAGAAAAAGCATGAAGAATTTAAGCATTTGAAAAAATCACATAAAAGTCGTAGAAATGTTGAAATTTTCCGGAAGAAGGCTAAAGAATTCGAAGACAATTTAAATGTTTTATTTGATGTCGCAGCATGAAAATGTTCCGATTTTACTTCATACGTATGTGAAAAACTCGAAAAGTTCCTGCTGCTGACAAGAATTTCTTTTAGATCAAAGAGGAGGAAGAAAAATGTTTATTGAATTTGTGGATAGTACTATTATCAGAAAGCTTCAAAAAAGACACATGCGCAATCGTCAATCTGAGGGTAGATCTTTGAGGTATACGAAAAAAGATAAAGGCCCAAAAATTCAAAGGAAGGTAGAGAAACCTGTACTGAAGAGAGCAAACCAGGATGCAGCTTTTAGCACTCTACGATAGACGTTTCTGAAAATATTAGTTTCTTCTGATGGTGAAAATAGTTCTGAAGAATCCTTTCCATCCGAAGAGCATTCTGCCGAAGAAAGTGAAAAAGCTTCACAAGTTAGGATAAACTTACCTCACTTTTCACGGACTTGTGATTGATACGGCATCAGTGATAGGCCAGCATCCGTACTTGCCTCTGCTATTCTCAAAGATACGCAAAAAAAGATTTATGACTTCCAGACGTTATTATTGACAGAAACAAAGTTCGAAGAGAGTGTATGAAAGCTCGTGTGGCTCTGAAAATTGAAGAACAGCTTGTTACATCGCAGCTGATGTCATATTTCGATGGTCGAAAAGATAAAACCATCACTATGCAGACTGATTCACGTGGAAAATATCATCGGAATGTTGTATTACAAGAACATGTATCTATTATCGAAGAACCTGGGTCACATTACATAGCATGTGTCTCACCTTCTAGTACAGCATTATCCATTAAAAAGGCTACATGGGATTTTATATTAAAAAAACAAAATGAGTACAAACAAATCGATAGCCATTGGATGCGATGGAACGGTAACGGACACTGGAAGGAAAGGAGGAGTAATTAGACTTCCAGAATTAGAGATAAAGAGACCTCTCTTTTGGTTGATTTGTCAACTGCATCGTAACGAGTTACCGTTAAGACATTTGATGACACATTTAGGTGGTCCAACGACTGGTCCACGAAAATACACAGGCCATATTGGTTCACAGATAATTTCGTGCTATACCCTACCGATCACGAATTTTCATCCAATGGAAGGGGAATTAGCGACAATGAATCGATCAAATGCACTTGTGTGAAATTTGCAAAGCTATCTCTGATGAAGAGTTTCCTACAAGGTTGGCTGCTAAAAGTCCTGGACAACTTTCACATGCTAGGTGGATAACACTGGCAAATCTCATTTTACGTCTTTATGCATCCACCCATACTCCCACAGAAAATCTTGTGCATTTAGCTAATTTTGTAATGAAAGTGTATAGTCCGATGTAGTTTTTAATAAGGAGTGATTGTACTTGCATAGAAGGTCCAAAAAGTCTCTGGCGATCGATTCAGCTCAGCAGCTTCTTAACTCAAGATCTTAAGAATATTATGCATATCACGATACAAAGGAACGCATATTGTGCTCACCCTAAAAATATCTTATTCACAATGTTATTTGACGACAGAAAATATATTAGAGAACTTGCTGTTCGCCGTATAATGGAAACTAGAGATATCTCAAAGAATGGCATAAGGAAATTCGACATTTTCGCAATAAATTTTGAGGCCGAAGAGTACTATGACAATGGTAACATGGCATAAATTAACAGTGTATGAGCCACCATTAACACATCACCTATCAAAAGAAGAATTGATTGCTTTGTATGAAGTTCGGAAACAGATAGCTCTTCGGCATTGTATAATTTACCTTCACACACGCAGATAGTAGAACGCTGCGTAAAAGTGGTATCAGAAGCATCAAAGTTAGTTTGTGGAGAAGAGGCAAGGAATGGGTTGATTAGATGTAGGTTAAAGGAGAGAAAAGTGATGCCAATGGTTGAAACGAAAGCAAATTTACAACTTTTTGCAACTAGAGATACCTAAAAATCATCATTAATGAACATTGTATTAAATTTGGAAGGATGGGCGGGCGGGTGGGTGAGTGAGCTCGACTGGCAGCCATCTCCACGTGGTGAGCTCTGGGTAATTTTTGAATTAAAACTAGCGAAGAGCTTCCTAAATACCTATGGGGTAAATTAAATTGAATAGAAAGATATTCCATGATTTTTATAGACATCACCAATTTTTTTTTGTGATATTTTCGCCGACTTCTAATCTAAAAATTAGGGGACCTTTGTAACAATGGTAAATGTATATTTGTACAGAGTTAAAAATGAACTGTAAAATAATGTTAAAAGAAGAAGAAAACATGACAATAACTCATAAACTATATCTTAAAACCCGTGAAATGACAGATTTTCACCAAAATTCAATATTCTTGCTTAATTTATAAAAAAAAATTCAAGTGTTCAGTATATATTTTCTATTTTTATGATCAATTTTAATATTCGATGTTACTTTTTCACCAAATTTTATTACGTTAAAATAAAAAATTATTTTCGAAAAAAAAATTCTAAAAAAATGTAATTTTTCCATTTTTTTTCAAATTTTTAATGGCTTTGCGCGGGTGAAAAAAAATTAATTAATATTCAGCAAATTTTGCATGAAGTCTTCCCTTACCTAAAAGCAACTTTTCCACCCTATTCCCAAAAGTTTATAAAAAAAAAGTTTTTTCGACCCACCCTAATACGTATACTTGTGTGTTGAGCTATTCAGCATTATGATTTAATATTTTGTTTTGACATAATCCAGTGTTTAGACACAAACTAATATGTAACCCAATGGGAGTCATCGCATTCACTAGAAATCTGCCTTTAAATGTATAAACAGTGGACCACAATAATCATTTCAACTTTATAATTTTATACAGCGTTTTGGCCTTGTTGCTTGTATGTTCCTGTAATTTAATTATGACACAGCAGTACAAGAGATAGGCCTGATCTGTCGATTATTCATATTGTTGGCATCGCGCCGCACTTGCGGCTCATTGGTTGTCACTAACACGCTAACTTTTTTTTTGTCTTACAATATACGTTCGACGTTGCTGATGATCAGCAGCTTAATGTTGCTCCAGCTGATTTAGGACGCACTGTTGCTTCGGAAAATAATTTACTTGCTCTACACATAAATGCACGTAGCCTAATTAACAAATTACCATTAATCGAAAACTTATTGCACAATATCAATCTTAGCGTGAACATAATCTCAATCACAGAGACTTGGTTACCCCCACAGTATAATCTTCCTCTAACAGACTATCAACAAATTTCAATTGGAAGAGAGATAGGCAGGGGTGGAGGAGTTACTGCATATGTTAATAAGTATCATGAAATTTCAACCGTTCACCAATGAACTAGAATTTTTCCCGCTATAGAAATCATAACCTTCACAATCTACAACACATACATAGCCACTACATATACACCACCATCTGGAAATATAAAAGAATTTTTGGACTATTTATATAACTGACTAACATACATTACAAGCTCACGTCAAAAACAATTAATATTGAGTGATCTTAATATTGATACTAATTCTAATAAGAGATCAGCTTATCATCACACACAATCCAATGCTCTAAAAGACTTAATACTTTCATTTGGATTTGACTTTTTTATAAATAGCCCAACTAGAATAACAGACTGTTCCCAAAGCATAATTGACTATCGTATAACTAATATAAGCAATACACACTGTAGAATTTTATCATATATATTAGTGATCATCTCCCAATTTTCTCTTTTTTCGGAATCTCACAAAAGATTAAAAAACATTCTAAATATATTACTCATTTAAGAAACTTCTCTGAATATAATTTAAATACATTCAAAAATAAACTACTTGATGAGGATTGGACTGACATACTTTCAACTAACAATGCAGACTCTGCCTACGGGTCCTTTATAGCTAAATTTATGGAACATTATTAAAATTCTCTGCCAATAAAAAGGATATCACGTACCAAGCGAATCAGAAAACCTTGAATTACCAATACCATCCTTAGAGAGATTAAAATGAAGAACAGACTATACCATAAAATTTTAAAAAACAAATCCACTGATAATTATAATTCATTCAAGGCCTTCCGTAATATTTTAAACAAAAAAATAAAACAAGCTAGAAAATCTTACCTTCATAATTTCTGTGAATCCTCCGATAGTAGAAGAACATGGGCAAAAATTAATGAACTGATGGGAAGGCAGAAATTGCATAGTACCTCAGAAATTAAACTAACACCATCAACTCATATTTTAACAAACACTAAACAAATTTGCGATGTATTTAATGATTCTTTTATTAACTTTCCTTATTCCCTTTCGAATACTAATTCTGGCGATAGTGATCACACTCACAATTACCATAACTACAATATCACCAATTCATCATATCTTCACGAAATAACATACTTGGAAATGTTTAAGACTATCATGAATCTAGTTATCAATAAAGGACCAGGTCCCGATGACACTCATCCCGCCCCGATCAGATATATAGCCAATAAAATAATAATTTCTTTCACTCACATCTTAAATCTCATGTTCCCTACGGAGACATTCCTATTGAATTCAAAACTTCTCGAATCATCCCAATCTTAAAAAAAAAAAAAAAAAAAGTTCTAAATCTGATGTTTCCAATTATCGACCTATTTCGATTCTTTCAGTTTTTACAAAAATATTTGAGAAACTGCTTTATAACTGACTACATGACTTCTTTGAGGCTAATAAAATAATTCATGATAATCAATTCGGTTTCAGAAAAAATAAATCAACTGAACCTGCCTTGTTGACAGCTACTGATTTCATATACTCATCATTAGATCAAACAGAGTCAGTTATAGGGTTTTTATTTTACTTCTCCAAGGCGTTCGATACCATAAATCATGAAAAACTAATTCAAAAGCTTACACGATGCAGGTATTAGAGGTAAACAAAATGATTTATTCAGAAATTATTTAACTAATAGACTTCAATATGTTAAGATAAATGAGTGATACTCGGATGTCTTGCAACCATTATGTGGAGTCCCCCAGGGCTCCACATTGGGACCCCTACTTTTTATTTTTTATACAAATGATTTGTTTTTCACTCCAACACAATCGCAAATCATATTCTTTGCCGATGATACTAGCCTCTTCTTCCGTAAAAAGAATCATAAGGAACTTTTTTCTATAGTCCAAACTGATATAAAAGTGTTCACCTCTTATTTTATCAATAACCACCTAACACTCAATACTAATAAAACTAAATGTCTATTATTTACTAATTCTAAAACATTCATGACACCTCTCAATATTCACTCAACATCGGTAATGACTCTGTGCAACTATCTAGCCAAACTAAATTTTTAGGTGTTACGTTGCAGTCCAACTTAAAATGGGATGATCACATAAACAATACTTGCTCTATGGTCAGTAGAATCATCGGTATCATCCCATTAATAGACTCATTGACATGTATTATTCTTTTTTCTTTTCTCACGTTTTCTACTGTCATTTAATATGGGGATTCATTACAAAAAACAATATACGCAGACTCCAAACACTATAAAATAAATTTTTCAACTTAATAAAACTAAAACTTAGTCACTACTTTCTAACTCTGAAATAATGCGTAAATATGATATTCTACCAATAAACAAATTATTGAGTTATAAACTAGCTCTTATCATGTTCTACAATTTAAGACGGAACACTGGCTCCTTTCATTTCGACATTCAATTACCACAACATCTTTATCCAACCTCATCTAGAGCTAACTATAGATCCTATCGTACAAGAATTGGTCTTGCTTGTAGAAAAATGGGATATGCTGGTACAAAAATATGGAACTCTCTTCCACATTCAATTAAATCCACTACCTCATGCTTAAAATTCAAGAACGATGTGCGGAAATTCCTTATTACACATTAAACTCTAAACATTATTTGAAATTTTATAGCTAATCTCTTATATCTGGCACTATTTAACTAATAATAAACTTTCTGAAGCGACTGTGCGTCATTGGATTAACTCTACACCACTATTGTGTGTGTGTGTGTGTGTGTGTGTGTGTGTGTGTGTTTTGTGACGTTCTGTATCTCGTTTACCAAAGTCTAAATCTTTCTCCCGGGCAGTAAGAGCTTTGCTCCCGTCTTTACCCATTACTGCCCGGGTGGTTATAAAATATGTTCCTTATTGTAGTATCAAGATCAATGTTTAGTTGCTTTACCATGTTCATTTGTATGTACTATTATTATTATTATCCATTAACCTGTTTATCTGTATGTACCATTATTATTGTTCATTAACCACCCAAAATAAAGTTACTACAAAAAAAGATATAATATTTATATTTAAAAACATGGCTGATAAAGATGCAATTACAATTGTGTTTTATTATTTAAAAAAACACTGGCGTGCATAAGTAAATAGAAATGGTGGTCGAAAATTTATAAATTTTGTATGCATATATAATCTAATCTTGTTGAATATGAAAACTTACCATAAGTGGCGTACTAGCGAAGCAAAATGTTTTTATGATGGAAAAAATCGAGACATAGTTAAGCCAAATAATTGAATCGCACGTCAGCTAGCCGTCCATGTTTTCACCCATTGGAAAGAGCGGCACCTTTTCTTTAACTAGTTGGTCGGGACGGACGAGAGAATCAAAGCGAAGCGAGTAGATTTATACCTACCGAAAGGAGAGATTACCGTTCGTTTAGCCAGTGGCATCCGGATGAACTAGAGAATCAAAAAGAAGTGAGTCCGTGAGCGGCCGAAAGGGAAGGTGAGGTCAAACGAACACAAATAGAAGCTAAAACGATGGCGAACCCATTCGAATATGTGCAGTTACGTTTACGTAAGAAACGATGTTCATAAAATTAATTGATATTGCGTTTTCATTAAATGATACTCATTTAAAAAGTCTTCAATTCGGGAAACTTTTGTTTTCCTGCTAAGCTTACACTAATAAGCCAGCAAATCGAAAACCTAGTTCCACCGTGCACGGTTACGAGATGTATCGAGTCAAGTTTAAAACCAATCGAGGGGTTTCCAGATCTTCAAATAATCGAGACAATCGAGACATCTCACAATCGCGCATCACTACCATGTATGCCATCGTTAAGAATACAGTGCGGAAACTTTTGGGATACAGAGTGTATGTTGAAGGTGTATGCATTTCGTATGTTTAGAGTGAACGTATGAAAATTTATCTGTATGTGCGTGTAAGAAGCTCATAAAGACAAATCATCAAACAGTTTCTGGTGTGGCAACGAGACCATTCTGATTCCAATTTGAATTATTCTTAAAATTTTAATATTTTACAAAGTTTCAAATTGTTATTGAGGCTTTGGTAGTTCAGGATAAATAATTTCCATGGTGAAGCGATCAACTTTTAAACCTGTACAAGCATACGCATGTTATTAAACTCTTTTCACTAATAAAAACAGCACAAGCTTATACCAGTTGCTTAGCACGTTTCAGCCGTATTAAAAAATTTCGCACGAGGTGAAAATATGAGTGCTTTTAAGAAATTCAAGTTTACATCAGGTTTTATCTTGTAATTCAGAACGATTCTCGGTGGATTAAACGTTTGACACCCATATCTTCATTTCCTCGAACTCATTTCTTCCGTGGATGAAATATGCAGTAGGATTTCTTGATACCAAATCCATCTCTTCGAAGCAATTTCTGTAAGGCAACTGTCGTAACAGGATACAAAGTAATGAGAGGTCTGAAATGAATTTGAACTCGGCGTCAATCGCCCTATACAAGATCGTTATTAATACCCGGCTAAAGTGACACCCACATTTTGTAATTTAACAGAGTCTATCGATTGCTAAGGCCTCAGTGCAACTCGGAACAAAATAACTAGTCTTTTATTGGTACGAAGCAGTGATCCCAAGAACGGTGTTGGCCGCTTTTGCTTTTGTTGTTGTCTGTAATGGATTTTTGATATTATTTTTTTTTTCCTTCGTGTAATATCTTGGAGACGACTATTTTTGCCGCCCATTACTTATATTGACGGCTCATTTTTGAAGGTTGTAATTACGTGGAACAAGTAATTATGGTTAAAGACCCCGTTCACGAAATATTTAATTTGCGTAAAGGTTGGAGCAAGAATAGGGTAAAAATATGATACTTAATTAGTGTGAACGGTAGCATAACTTTCCGAGCATCCACTAAGCACTGTTTGGCCTTTTCTAAATCAGGATATATTTTTTTCTATTCAAACCAAATGAATATTTTACTTCTAATACAGTACGCTATATTACTATGGGAAAACAATTTTAATAAACAAGGCAATCTTATATGCACAAACTTTTTTCTCAACGTAAACTACAGTGTCATAAATGAAAACAATCTGATATATTGCAAGAAATCCGCATGTCAAATTAAAATAATTTCAAACACTTGGCGCGTAATGCATATTAACAATGTTTTGAGTTAGTGATCAATATATTTGCTCAGTGCTAAATTTAAAAATAACACCATAAAGGATATCAAATGAATCATCCATTGCAAAAACAACATTAAGTCGCGCAAATAAAACTTTACAAAAATCAAGCAAAATCTATCTCTAGCAAATACTGTTTCTATACAGTGATTTAAGAATGGAAGGGCTTATTTTTTTACTTACAAAGCTAACTGGGACTAATATACTTTTTACAGTAGATACGTATTGTATATTGTATAAATACTTCTAATATAACCAATCACAAATAATCACAGTTTAAAAAAATATCTTATATCGTTTTTGAAATAAATGATTTAAATGATATTTGTTTCCAAATCCTAATAATGCTTCAATTTGTTTTTCAGAAAAAATACAAACTTTACTCTATTTAACTAAATCTCTGCAATTCCTCCATCATGCAGCTTACATGACGATGATGCTATGACAAGCGTAGTCTAGACGTCATAGCATCATCACTATTGCTGGTCTCAAGGCATTGAAAAAATCTAAAAAAATTAAAAAATAAATGCAAAATATACATCTGAAACTACCTACCTTTTGCGCTTTTCAATTAAAACATCCCCCCTTCTCTTTCCTCCCCTGCCTTCCGCAAACATCGTATCGCGTTTGAGCAGAATATATCTGGCCATGTTAAGTGTGCCCCCTCCCGGCCTAAACCTTCATATAACAATAAAATACAAAAGAATTTGCATATATTGAACTTCCAATTCAGGATTTAGAGTGCGAAGCGCCCTGCACACAGAGAGTTTTAATCCATTGTATCATTTGACTCATATCGAAACAGATGTATCACCGGTAACCGTACATGGGTTGAATAAATTTCTTTCTTTTTTCTTAGTAAAAGTTTAATGTGAGCTACGTCCCTGTCATTGAAAAAGAACAAACTACAAAGTTTGATAATAAAGTTGTAGGGTATCAATATCAATTGTTTTATCCCTTATTTAAATGTTAATCTACACATTATATTTATTGTATATTGTGACGTATATATTCATAATAGTATAGCTTATTACTATTATATCTATTGCCATTAATCGAAACTATATAAAAAAAATAAGTCCTCTTTTTTAACTTAGCGAATTCCGTCTTGATTACCATATACAAAATTAATTTTTCAATAGCAGTGAAAAGTTATCAAATGTAAGTATCATATTATAATACGTATGTACGTCCTTTCTATCAATATTCTTACTGTATTCTTACTGTAAGTTTAAAGGAGAAATTGTAATATAAAACGTGCGATGAAAACTAAAACGACTTTTCTATAATATAGATAAATTAAAAAACAATCATCCGAGATGGTATTGATTAAAAAAATTAATAATATGGACATTTTAAAAATATAAATATTTGAGTATCCTTAATCAAATATTTATGAAATACAATAATAGTGATGATACTCGACATTTCCTTATCCTTAAACCGATTTAAGTTTTGTTTTTTTAATCTGAAACCCCCAACTCTCACAACTTCCAATCCGAATGAAATGCTGATTTATCCTATATTTACTTGACTGAAATCGATTACTTCAATTAAGCTTAAAAAAGTTTGAAATTCTGGATCTAAAAATTAGTCGACAAATTAGTTTCCGAGAATAGAATTCTAAATTTAATCCAAAAAAACTAAATCTAATAAGATCACTTAATTTAAAATAACGTAGCTTTTTAAAGGTTGTTTTGTTTATTTTGTAGCCTGTCAAATGTTTTTCTTATATTTAGAAATCTGAAAGTCAATGACGTAGCTGATAATCTGTTATGCCGCAAATAATTTTTAAATCCGATCTGTGTCTTTTCAAAAATAAATTATTTTAAATATGCGTTTTACAATCTTATAATAGTCTTTCTCATTTAAAACAGACGATGAATTTTAATTAAAAAATGCAATTTAGAAGTTACTCTAATCGCTTGAACTCCAATTTTATGCTTTGAAACATGACCATAATTATTGAAAATATAGATTTTGTAACCTAAATTCTACTCCAAAAATTTTTTTTCTTAGAAATTTGAAAAAGAGATATTTAAGGTGAAATACATAAAAATAACTAAACTATAGATAAGAAATCATATTAATCTATATCCTTGGTCATTATTTAGTATATAATACAAATAATTCTAAATAACAGCTCTAAATCCCTGTTCCCATGTAGGAAATTCTAAAGTAGTCACAAGGGTCATAATTTTATTTCTTGAATAAAATAATTATATATACTTTTTACTTTCACCAACCTTATTTCCAATGGGATAGAAAAAAGCGTTAGACATATCATAAGAACAAAAATGAGAGAAAACCGTCTTATATAGAACTAAAGAAATTACATTGTATTTATTCCTATTTATCAAGACGTAATATTATTGGTGCCATGTTTATTGTTGGGCCTGTCAATTTACAAGCAACAAAACAACTATCGGGCTTACGATCAAGAAATGCTTAAATATTTCTCAGTTTTAGAAGGAATAGAAACGGGCTACACTTTATAATAATATTGTTACTTTGAGATGAACGGCCAATTAAATGACAACTGTTAAGATATTCATGCTTTACAACAAACTATAACGACGCCGGGACATTCTAGATTTCGGCTAGGTACAGCTTCTGACGTCATAGTCGGCCGTAACCATAACAACGGGATGTCTTCGAACCGAGCCTTAAAACCTCCGTCCTCACGTCCATCTTCTACTCATAAAGAATCACTATTGAAACTACCGTAGTCAAAAAATCATGCCACTGGACGCGGATGACTAATAGCTTTTAAAATAACTCAATTTCCTATTTGAAAGGACCTATTTCTGTATCAATATATATAGCTTTAGAATGCGGAAGATTGCCATTAAACGTCAGCTCTTTTTAAATTAAATATTCATGATAAAAGTATTTAGTTTCTACATTTTGTAGAATGAAGACTTTTGCCGGGTTCATTGAAGTTAAGAACTCACGGGTGAGAGAAACAAAATAGAATTATTTTATATCAGATAATTATAGGCCGTCACTTGCAATTAAAAAACATGGAATATCGGCAGTGTCGTCCGAATTTATAGCCCGGCATTTCAAATAAGCTCCACAGTTTAATGACAAAATAAAATTGTTGATGTTTGAAATCGGTGATTTCAAGTCTGAGGACGAAAGGTGTAAATTGAAGAAATTGTATGGTTTTCTTTCCCTTTTGAATTTCCGTGTTTCTCAATACGGAACACAGAATTGAATATATACGGCACAATTTTTAGTAAAATGATGAATTTTTTATGGAATCGTCTTTTTTTTTTTTTTTTTTTTTTTTTTCCTTCCTCAGTTTAAATTTTTGTTTTATAAAATTTACTATTTATTTAAAGTTAAACTCGATATTGGACATAGATGGCAGCACAGTGGCGCACTTTTGGTTTCACTTTTAGCCATAGATATTGTACAAAAAAATTTAGTCTTCAATGGCATCACTAAAAGAAAATCATATCATTTACTTAAAGGCATTGAAAAGGCACTCAATCCCAAAAAATATCTTTAACGTAATTTAATAAATCGTGGATAAAAACCTCAGATTTTTTTTTTACTTCGTTGGTTAGAACAGAGGTTCTTAAACTGTGCTTCGCGGAACCCCAAGGGTTCCACCGTGTTTGTCTAGGAGCTCCGAATGCAGAAAATAAATTGAAAATGGAATGGAAATTGAAAGTGAAAGAATACTTTCAGAAAAATTAATTTACTTGTTCAGTAAAAGATAAATGGATGATCCTAATTTTTGGAAAACTATTTTTCGTCACATTACAATTACTGCATAATTAACTTAATATCACGCGAGTGGTGTAGAAACTAACTTACATATAGACCCTACCTGAAGAAAGCATATAAAAAGTGAAAAAGAATCTGCCTCCGCAGTCAAATTTTTTCTTCAAAAAGGGCTCCACGAACCAAAATATTTGAGAACCACTGGATTAAAACAATGCATACACAATCGAACCTCGTTAAAACGAACACCCTTAAGACAACTTACTTTTAATACGAGCAGTCATCTGAAATCCCGTCAAATTGTATAGGAACCCCAGCTTATTTTTTCTTTTAACACGAACACGGTTAAGACGAAATACTGTTTACCACGAACTATTAATCAATGGTCCTTGGAAAATTTCCTCCGCTTAACACGAAATAATTTCGCTTTATAATATCAGAACTTCTCATTGATAATTTCAACGTACTGCAGTTAGATGCGGGAGTGGCGACTTTTGTATACACTTGCATAACAGATATTTCCTGTTGGTATTTAAATGCGATTAAAACTGAAAAATATGTCTCGATGGACAACATCATAACGTGCAGTATTTTAACGGACGCCCAAATAGTTGAGGCCGTTAATGGTATGATAATACCCTTGTCAGATAGTAATCACTAGCGAACGGATTATACGCACTAAAATCAGCAAAATATGCATGCAAGTATGCACTAAAAAATCACAAAATATGAATTTATATGCAGGGCCGGCGTTAGGTATTATGCTGCTCGGGGCGAACATGTGTTTTGCCGCCCCAAAATGACTTCATTTTTTTACAATAATCCCATTTCGCGCTTATAAAACCTGCCGCTTAGGACGAATGCCCTCTTGGCGCCGGCCCTATTTATATCTATTTGAACCGAATAAAAATGCACCTGTAAAGAATAACTATGCACTTAAATGTTTTTTTAACTTTGTTGAAAATCATACTTTTCCCGTTTTAAAATAAACAGGTTTATCATTAACTGACGAGTGACAGAGAACTGACGAGAAACATTTGATATACACAAAATGATATACTTTATACAATACAATTTTTATTACGGCATACCAGCCATGTCTCTTGATGTTCTGAACAGTTAAGCTCTGTTATTCAGCAGCAATTCTATACCAAAAGGGTCCTTCCTCAGAGCTGTAGGGGTTATTAGACAGTATTTATAAATTCTTGAGTATTGTCTATGACAGATAGTTTATCCGTGGTAGACTGTCCCTCACTTCTATTGTTGATAGATAATGACGTAGAATTTTACTCAATATAAATGTTTTAATTTCCCTTTAATATAACTGTCAATCTAGCAGAATAGAACCAAATCTTCGATTTCTCTAATGAGGATAGTAGCTATAATTCAGCTAGGATTACATTTTGTCGCTCTAGGACGTGATTAGGGCCGGATTATTGCACAGACAAACAAGACAAATGTCTAGGACTAGTTCTTTTTGAGGGCGCGTAGTATAGCCCAGATGCTCTTGCGCCATAAAAAAGCCAAACAAATCTTTTTGAGGGGCTCGTCACGGTGAAAACTCAACGCGCTACCTCAAAATCGTTTCCAATCGGATCTTTTCAGGGTAGCATTTTTATCGCGGCGCGAATTTTAGAATGTTTTGTATATACTTTGTACGCAAATATGTTACCTGTACTAACTTTATTTTTAAAGTTTGAAATTTAAACTCCAGAACGGATTTAGCGATCGATCGGATATAGCGAGTATTTTCATTGGTCCCAAAATCCCCATTATATACGGATCCTACTATTATTACACAGACTTAATTTATATTACAAAGGGCCCAGAAAAAAAATGTCCAGGGTCCCATGAAGCCTTAATCAGGCCATGGACGTAATTAAACGTATACATTTAGAAATTCTTTTGTTTGTTTGCTTAGATGAGGAGGAAGAGAAAAGTTTAGCGTTATTGGGGAAATTTTTTCGATAAAGGAATAATAAAACGTTTAAAATTACTAAAACCCTTAAAAAATGCATATATGTAACCGCACACACATTGCTGCTAGTTCTATTTCAGTCGAGTATAACTACTTATACGCAGTCGGACCTCCCTTTGCTGTTATGGCAGCATGTATTCGTTGGGGCAGGCTCTCGACCAACTTTTGATATATCATCGGCTGAATTTTTTGCCATTCTTCTTGCAATGCGACAAATAACCCTGCTTATTTTTTGGTCAAGTGGCCCTGAAACGCAACTCCAGTTCATCCCAAGGGTTCTCAATGGGATTCAAATCGGGGTTTTGAGTAAGCCATTGAAACACTTCCAGCTCATTAATTACAAACCAGTCAGCAATAGACCGTGCTGTGTGGACAGGAGCATTTTCCTGCTGGTAGAGTAATGGGCCTACACCGAACTGTTGCACCAATGTGGGAAGCATGCTATTGTCCAGCACACCTTGGTATATGCTTGCGTTCATCCTGCCTTTTATTGAAACTAATGGGCTAAGCCCGAATCAAGAAAAATAGCTCCACACCATAATGCTCCCACCACCAAGCTTCGTAATCGAAACTACGCACTCTGGTAAATGCCGCTCACCAGGCATTCACCAGATCCATACTCGTCCATCTGAGTGACACAACACACATATGGACTCGTCACTTCATAATACGTTTTTCCATTGAGTAGCAGTCCAATGGCGATGCATCTTGCACTATTGCAGACGCCGTCCAGTATTGATATGTGTTATCAGATATTTGTGGGCAGCCGCACGTCCATGAAACCCAGTTCAATTATCTCACGACGAATCGTTTTGTCACTGACTTTTGTATGTGTTTAGCATCAGAAATCATCTTCTATTGCTGGAAGGGATGCTTGGCGGTTGTTTCTAACAACACACTTAAGTGTCCTGCGGTCCCTGTCAGTTAATTTTTCCGGTCTACCTGTAGGAACATTATGCTTATTAGTTATCTTATATCATGTCCACTGGCCAATAACATCACTGACAGTAGACTTGGTTACATTTAATTTCAGAGAAATTTCGCTGACGAAATGCCCAAATTTATGGCACCGACAATTTCACCCCTTTCAAAGTGAGTCAATTCTTTACGTTTGTTCATTTTGACAGCTAACAAGTATTTCGTGCCCGAGCAGTTTTTTCCTTCTCTTATATAGCATCAGACATGTGTTTTTGCTTATTTGCATAATATTGGACAAGTTTATTTAGAGTACAGGGGCGTCCGATAAATTAAGAAATGACAACTTGTGGAAAATCCCTTATCATCCAGCTACTTTAAGAAAGTTACTGAAATGCAGCTTACTTTATTGTCTATAACTTTCTAAATTTTCTCGATATTCAACTAAAAATTTTATATAAGTTACCCTATATAATTGGCTACCGAATTATGAAAGAAAATAGTTTTATCTTTTGAGTATGCACAGTTAAAAATTATTACTTATAAATACTCATATCTCTTCGAATATTCAATCTATTCATTTCAAATTTCGGTATCATAGTTTTCTTTTAATACTGCCTAATTTTATGTAAGTTTCATGAAATTTTGTTGAAAACTCTGTAGCCCATAAACAAGACACCTGCGAAAAAATGGAATTTTTCAAAGAAACGTTCACATCTTCGTAGATATACACAGTGCCATTATTCCCAATAGACTATACTAGGCCATACTATCTACAGCTATATACCATCTTCCTAACCTTTCCGTAATATTAGCTATCAGTAGGGATACTGCTACCACGCGATTAGCAATTGCGAGGAATAGTAGTAGATTGGGCAAAGGGGGGTTGGAAAAGGTGGCCGCTGAAGGTGGCACTGTAATCCCAGAGAGGACGTTCAGACAGCGTAACCAACCGCCAAGGCGGGTTGGGGGAAGGGGGAATTACGAGGGAAAGCACCATGCCCAGTGGCGGATTAACCAATAGGCTAAGTAGGCTGAAGCTTATAGCAACAAATTTTTGACAAAAAATTTACTGCCAAGAAGTTTGCAAAGATGAAGCTAAAGTTTTAGGTGGCCAATTGAATTATTTCTTAATAAAAGGTTTCAACAAAGGAAATAACTTTTTGATGTGAGTTTACAAATTTTTTACGTAATTCAGTTGTTATATGTTTCCCAGATAGGCCTAAATGATACATAGAAATCATACAAAAAATAACATACTGATTTCTTGCACAATGATAATTTTGCATTATAGTACTGTAGGCCTATGATATAAAATGGTATTACTTTCCCAATATCTGTGTGTTTCCCATTTCTCTCGTTCTTGTTGTTTCCTATATTGTATTTACTATTCTAGTCAGATTAATTTAAGATATTGCAGTGATTAATTATACATTTTTATTTATATAAACAAAAAAACTTTAGAACTGTATTTAAAACTTTTTCATGAGGCAATAATTGACAGTTTTATTAAAGGAAAATTTTTTCTGGATATTTTTTCCGTGAATTATTTCAGCCAGTTATACGTGTCCCTCGCCCTGTGCCTCTGACTTGAGCCCAGCTACGGCGCAGCCTACAGTTGACAAAATCTTAAATCCGCTCAACATACCATGTGATACAGTGGATTCACTGTAGTAGATCTACTCCAAATGATATCCTACGAAAACAGCTTTTTCCTGTTTGAAACTTTGCTTCTAAACCCAAAAATACGCTTATAAAATGTCGTTTTTTACTATTTTAATTGCTAGTTTTGATTGAATAATAAACGTTATGTGTGAATAAATTTATAATCCTTGGGCAAAACTTTGGCCGGTGTACTATTTATTGTCATCCGAGTGAATGATGTATTCGCCTTAGAAATTTTTTTAGCTATAACATGTTCTACTAATTTTGTGAATATTTATGAAGCGGGATAATTTTTGATAAAATGAGTAATTTCAGAAGTAATTTTAAATATCGTGAGAATGTAAAATTGATCTTATTACAGGTGTAGAGCTTCAAAATTATTGGGAACTTGAAGGCTCCCTCCCCCAACAATAGAAATTTCCTTCAATATCTACGAAGTAGAATCCGATTTTCCGAATTTCTCTTAACCGAAATCCGGAATAACCGAAATAGCCGGCTTTTCTGTATCAATAAATGAGCGATGCAACGATGTATTTAAATCGAAATTCACACAATTTTCTGTGAATCTAGAAGGATTTTCTGACAAAGTTTCCTGGCCGAAACAATTGTAAAAAATAACGTACCAACTCACAAAAAAACTATGTGTGAATTTCGATTTAAGCTAGTTTTTTATTTACTTATTTTAGTTGGCATCCCTGTTCAATATTTTCCCGCAAAAAACGCTCATATTTATTTTATAGTATACCCTGACCTTAAAAGAGAGAGAGAAACCGATACACACACACAAATGAACATAGTATAGAAGAATATGTCTGTACTCTTTGTATATATTGGACATATACAGGGATATTCTTATTTTCAAAAGCAGTTAATATCTTCATTTCCACATAGAGGCCGTAGCCAGACTGAGGCGAGTGGGGTCTGAGTTCTTCCTAAAAAATATTCTTTCGCAAAATAAATTATTGCAGAATTTTGTTTTAAATCTTTTGTTTTGTATAAAATTGTACACGACAATAAACATTCTTCTTTTATGTTAGAAATTCACTGAAAATAATCAATAGAATACATGTAATTAATAATGTCATATTATGTATGTTATATTTATATTATGTTTATATTATGTTATATTATGTTATATATATCAATATAATTATTGATTATGTTTTTTACACATGTTTGAGTCTTCATCTATTCCATAGTAAAGCTAAGGGAAATCGTAAACTTTAGTTTTTAATGCAAAATTTGTGCTAGGAAATTTATTTATTAACGTTAAATATATCAGTCTGCTTAGATATTTAATATTATTAAATATATTAATAAAATACATCAAAACATT
>QLNU02015360.1:159290681-159316080 GCA_006491805.2 Dysdera silvatica | reverse complement strand
GTAGAGGAAACAAAAATACAAGTTGACAACACTGAGCTAGAAATTGCTGATTCATATATTTACCTTGGCCAGCTGATTTCAATGGATGGCAACATTATGAAAGAACTCAACAGACGTATTAAACTTGGCTGGAGTGCATTTGGAAGAAACAGTTTTATCCTGAAGGGGAAATTGCCTTTGTGTCTAAAAAGAAAGGTCTTCAACCAGTGTGTATTGCCAGTCCTCCCTTATGGATCAGAGACATGGAGTCTAACAGTTGGAGCAATACGAAAGTTACAGACAACGCAAAGGAGCATGGAGAGGTGCATGCTTGGAATAACTAGGAGAGATCGAAAAAGAAACACTTGGGTGAGAGAGCAAACTAGAGTAGAGGACATCATTGTTAAAGTAAAAGGGCTGAAATGGCGATGGGCTGGGCATATTGCAAGAAGAACTGATCAACGATGGACAACAGAAATTCTGAACTGGATTCCAAGAGACCACCGAAGACCTAGAAAACGTCCTCAAACTAGATGGGTGGATGAAATAAGAAAACAGGTTGGGGTGACGTGGAAACGAATGGCCCAGGATAGACTTGTGTGGAAAGCATTTGGAGAGACCTTCATCCAGCAGTGGATAGATAATGGTTGAATATGATGATGATGATGATGATATATATACACTATAGAGGTCTTGACAACAACCCAAACACACTTCGAGAGACCTGATCCCTTAAAATTACGTTCCATCTTTTCGTTTATCGCTGATTGCAAGTGCCCGTATAACTTGGCCATCTGTATAAATTTAAAAACGACGGTTCATCTAAGAACACTAAATTACAGTCAGTACAAAAGACGTCGACTCTGTTTTTTTTTCCGTAAAACTATTTATTCGAACAACTGAAGTCTGGAAAACGGAAAAGACAACGGAGAGAAAGAAAAAAAAAATGAATTCTATAAAAACTAATATCTCACGCATTTACATATTTTTCTCTCACGTGTTACAATTACAGATCGTGGCAGTGGCGGCTGGTGGGTTATTCAAATCGGGGTCACCAGTGACGCAGGTAGTACCTTTGTTCCCCGGGCAAACCAAGATTCTGGTGCCCCTCTGGCACGGCGCCCGCCCCTTCACTGGACTTCCTACCAACAATCAAGGCCATGTTCCCGGCCTGCCCCACTCTAGTTGCGGTCCTGGGTTTCCCATACATAAATCACGGAAACAAATTTTCACAGGTCAACAAAACCTACAGAATAAAATATATTGTGTTCTTGGCATAAGATTGAACGAACTTGTAATGCAACTTAAAAAATGCACTGTCAAGCTGTTGAAGAATACCAAGCAAACAGAATTCTAATGTGGAGTTTAAATGTGACTGCGAGTATTCATGTTTATTTATTTTCATTATATCACATCGGCATTGCCAAGTTGCAAGCCAGGTTTTTCTGAGATGCCCGGAGTATCAGCATGTTGTCCCCTTTTCTTTTAATAATGCCGCTTTTTCTGTTTACCACAGTCCCTAAAACCGGCCTTTAAACATTAATTAAAATAAAATTAATAGCAAAATCTACATTTTCCAAAACCCTATTTACAAACTGGTCGAGCACCCAGAATCAATATAAAAAATATGCCTTTAAACATTAATTTAATCCACGTATTGCTAAAATTCTGAGCACAACTAATAGTTTATTTTTATAATTATAACAGCATTACGTAAATTAGCATTTTGGATTGATGTATTTATTTAATGTAGTTGATATATGTTGCGTACCTAAGATTAACTATACTTCTGGGGATATTTTAATTACTTTGTGCGTTTTTTTTTAAATTTTGTCATTATGGAAAGCAAAACAACTAAGAATATTATGGCGCATGATCCATCGCGCACCCAAACAAGGGGCCCTGGGACATTTTTTGTAATGGGAAATGACCTGGTTAAAAAAGATACCATTACTGGTAAAGAATACCTATTTTGGGTATAAGCTGGTTAGTTATAACAAATGTAAGGACAGGAGATATAAAACATGTCTTGTTACGAATGAATCTCAAATTGATGCTAACGAAAGCAGGGGTTTGTTTTGCAAGCAGCTAGGGTGCATTTATTGCATAGAATGTGGGGCGAAGTGTGTGGGCCAGACCGGAAACAGCTTGAACTTAAGAATTAACGGACACAGATCCGATGTGAAAATTTCCGACAAAGAAACAAGAAAGACTTTGAGTTAAAACATTTCCAAATTCATGACTTTTCGAAAGCAAAAATTACCATTTTGGAAACGAATGAAGATCCAGAAATTAGACTCGAAAAAGAAAACTTCTTTATAGGAGAACTTTTTACTTTATTTCCGTATGGGCTTTATAGTAATTTTAATGGGGAAGTATTCAAAGAAAATTTCCCAGAAAATGTATCTATATATATATAAATATATGTCGAGAATTCGGGCATCATAATGAGACCAATTTTTTGAAAAGAAGAGGAAACAGAGGTAGGAGAGCAAATAACAAGAAAAAATTTGTAGTTGATGACATGAAAGAAATGCTTAGAGAGTTCGATGAAGAAATAGTGCCACAGAAGGATTTAAAAAAAATCAAGGATATAGTTTTCGGAATACGTAACAAAGAGGTGTTTAATTATTTCTCTGAAATTGTATCCGGGATTAATATCTTTCAGCTCTCCACTTTGTTTAAAGAACTTTTAAAATATAAGATGAATATCTCTAATGTAACGTGCATCCAAAAGAATAGGAAGAAATAGCGTAATTGTTTTGTTATTGAATTTAGAGATAGAAGTTTTGATAATATAAGCTTTAAAACAATTATTGAAATATTCCCGGAAATTTTCCCACTCAAAGAAACTATGGATGTTCATGTTACATTAAATACGTCAAGACTTTAAAAAGCGTAATCTGTAATTACAACAAATTCTGCAAAAGTCTTAAAGAAGAGAAGGAGTTGTGTTTTTGTAAAGAGGAACGCATTGCGAGATTTGTTGATAAAGACTATGGACATATAATTACAGGAGACCTAGAGATTATTCAAGATCAAATGTTGAGGAAAATTATGGGTAAGGGTACTAATTATAGACCAAACCGGAAATGTGACAAAAAAAGCATTAAGGAGGGACTTTTCAAAGACAGTACCGCTATTGTTCTTAAAATGGCAAATACATACTCTTTACCTACTGAAAGCTTTTCTGAATGGAAAGCAAAAATCCTAAAAGAAATTCAATACAAAGTTCAAAGAAATATCTGGTCCAATACAAATGAGTCGTATTCAGATATTAGAGAAGAAATTAAGTGCCTTAGAAAGAACCTTATCGTCACTATAATTGATAAGGCAAACAACAACTTTGGGATTATTTGCATGGAATTTCATCCGAAAAAAATTATTGCAGAATATAACACGTGTACTACATACGGAAAAATGGAAGGGAATATTGATGCCTTTAAAGGGAAAGTGATTGCATATTATAAAAGACTGAAAATGAAGATTTACGCATTCAGATTTCCATATTTATTTCTGAATATTAAATTTCACAAGAAACTAATTGGATTTCGGTTCATTACATGTAGAACCACAGCCTATCACAGGATAACTTCAATGAAACTACAAACCATTTTGAAGAAAATCCTATCAGAAATTGAAAACATGGAAAAGAATTGCTTCATCATCAAGAATAACCAAAAAGTGCTGGATTACATCCAAAGCAACAAGAACAATATAACAAATATTGCGACATTTGATTTTGAAATACTTTTCACAAGTATCCCTCTTGATGAGATGAAACAACTTAGGTCCTATCTATTCCAAAGGTTTGAAAATATTATCAAGATTGGGGAAAGTCAATGGAATGCGCTTTTTGATTTTGGGGTCTTCGAAAATGTGTTATTTAACGGAATTGAATATTAAAGTCAAAAAGAAGGCACTCCTATGGGTTGTAGTTTTTCTAGTTCGTTAGCAGATTTATTTTTATACTTTTACGAAAAGAAAAATGAAAGATTAGGAATAACGGCAATGAAGTACATAGGTGACATTATAGTCTTCAATTGCAAAGACTTTAACAAGTTGAATACTGTCATTTACTCGAAAAGTCTAAAGCTCAAAGAAACTAAGAGTCCGGATTGTATTTCATTTCCAGATATTAAAATATTCAAAATTGAAGACAAAGAACTACAATGCTGTATATGTGATAAAAGAGCAGACTTCAGTTTCCAGGTTGTGCTACTGTCAAACTTCGGATCCTGTTTAAGCAGGAAGGTGTTTCAAAATATCATTATTTCGCAAATATGCCGGATTAATAGGGTATGTAAAAATAACTGCAAGTTCTTTAAAGAAATTTTAAGATTATTTAAGATACTTTTAAATAACGATTTAAGATACTTTTAAATAACGATTTAAGATACTCTTAAATAACGATTTAAGATACTTTTAAATAACGATTTAAGATACTTTTAAATAATGGGGTACCGATTGGTTTAATTAGTGGTATTTTTGGCAGATTTAGGCGGATATTATATTTGAGCGTCTAAACAGGTTTTTTTCTATTGCGAGGCTGAAAATGGAGACGGTTCGACCGAGACACGTTTGTAAATATTTATGATTAGGGATCTGGCAATGGTAGAATAACAATTTTTTTTACTGTTAATAGTGTCCAGGGTGTATACAACACATAATGTTTGCTCCAATTGAATTCTTTAATGTAAGTTTGTTAATACGTTTGCAATTAATTTTCTATTTATTTATTTATTTATTTATTTATTTATTTATTTTGTAAATACTGACTTTAGATGTATAATTCTGCTTTTAGTCGGATCCAGAATTTTAGCAACACGTGGGATTAAAGGCTTGTTTCTATATTGATTCTGGAAGTTTAAGCAGATTGTAAATAGGGGCTTGGCAAATATGGTTTTACTAATTTACGTAATGCTACTATTAGTTGTGCCCAGAATATTAGCAACACGTGAATTTAATTAACGTTTAAAAGAATATTTTTTATATTAATTCTGAGTGCTCGAACAGTTTATAAATAGGGTTTAGGCAAATGTAGATTTTGCTAATTTATTTTATTTTAATTAATGCTTAAAGGCCAGTTTTACGGACCGTGGTGAACAGAGAAAGCGGCATTATTAAAAAAAAGAGGTACAACATGCTGCTGTTTTGCGCATCTCAGAAAACACTGGCTTGTAACTCGGCAATGCGGATGTGATACGGTTCCCTGATGAAGAATCATGTCCGTATTGCTAAAAACTGTGTAAAATGTGTTATATAATCATGAAAAGGTTCGCTTTTCATATTTTCATAGTGATTCTTACGATGTATTTAGTTCTGATAAATATATTAGAATAACTTACATATATATATGTAGTGAAAATCGTTTATAACGACCAACCGCATATAACGACGGAATTTTTACAAGAAGTTTGGTTTGCTATTCTACTCCATACTAAATATATCGGTTATAACGACATCGTATATAACGACGAAACCTGCTATAACGACGGCGATTTTGTAGTCTACGTAGGGAAATTCGTATCGGATATAACGACGCGACTTGACAGTCATAAAGCAGAACCACGTGGGTTAGTTATTAAAATTTAAAGTTAGTTATCAAAATTTAAGTGTTATTCTAATCTCTATTATTTACAAATGTCTGAGAAATTTTTATTACTGCTAAACCTGAATATTGAAGATAGTGAACTTAAAAACGTGATTTATCAACTGAATAACACGAATATCACATTCTTTAGGGGCCCAATTTATTTTTTCAGAATAAGGCCTATAAAACTCTTAAACCGGCACTGTTCGGAAGTCATTAGTATAATATAATAAATATTATTCATTAGATTTGTTTTCTACATTATATACTTTAGTCATATTTTCTAGAATTTTTTCAATTTAAAAAACAATAAGTGCTATGTGTTGTAGTGACTATAAATATAATGTAATGTAGTATACAATAATTTCTGCCACCCACGTATAGATTATAGCTCAAACTAGAGCTTTATTCGTTTTGGAGAAAAAGAGACGCTTTCCCCATCCTGGATTCGAACCAGGGTCCCTCCGTTTAGCCCGGAGTGTCTTGGACCGCTAGACGAATGAGGACAGGAAACAACGCTCTCTTTCTCGTGTTGACCATATTTGGCAATTGTGTTATCCCTGCGGAGGGTAATAATACCTTAACACCTTTACATACGGAGAAAGAGAGCGTTGTTTCCTGTCCTCATTCGTCTAGCGGTCCAAGACACTCCGGGCTAAACGGAGGGACCCTGGTTCGAATCCAGGATGGGGAAAGCGTCTCTTTTTCTCCAAAATTACATAAGCTCTAGTTTGAGCTGTAATTAATACGTGGGTGGCAAAAATTATAGTATAATAAATTCCCCCACGAAAACTCACAAAAATCTCGCCCCGGAGGCTTTCTTGTGTTGACCATATTTGGCAATTGTGTTATCCCTGCGGAGGGTAATAATACCTTAACATCTTACTTTTTAACTATTGTTACCTTTACATGGACGATTAAGTGCTGCCGTCTCTCTCTGGTAGTAAAATCTTTTGAACTTAAGTGTTTAAAAACGTTATCGTTAACGTTATGTCACTAATGTAATAATCTCTTTTCCGAAAAATGGATAATTAATCGACATAATTAATATCAATATTCAAATGTACTCACGCTAACGATATAGTTTAGAATTTTGTTTTCTCTATTTTTATAACGTTCATTTACCTTATGCTATGTGATATCATTTTTATGCATTTTCGTCGTATCTATGAAATATTTATTACATCTAACGTTTATTAAATCTATTTGAATAAAATTTTCTGTATTCCGCCTTACTTGTAAATGTTCCCACAAAAAACGTTTTATGTCATTGTCTCAAACACATATGTATGATAGGTATTTTTAGACGCTACGTTTCTTTAAAATTTATTCTTATTCTGTTGCAAAACAGCTTAAAATAAGCACACGTGTATCTGCGACTGTGTCGAAATCTTT
Organism: Dysdera silvatica; assembly: GCA_006491805.2. Classification (NCBI taxonomy): domain Eukaryota; kingdom Metazoa; phylum Arthropoda; class Arachnida; order Araneae; family Dysderidae; genus Dysdera; species Dysdera silvatica. The sequence goes on along the minus strand of QLNU02015360.1, from coordinate 159,309,113 downwards.
CATCAAAGGATTTTCGATCGTAAAACCGTGTTGATGGTCGCATTGAATTTTTCCTGATCCATCGATTTGTCGGTTGTGGTAAGAGTAAGGGACTATCGCTACCTATTTTTAGAAACAGGAAGTGTTGTCTCGCTTTATTAGTAAATCCGTTTATGTGATTCCTTTTATACGCCCTATCTCCGTTATCCCCATTTCACGGTTTTTGGTGAACTAAAGCCCATACCGCAAATCTCACGGGGAAAATTTTCGACAACTCCATGGCACAGTGAAAAACGAAAAGACGAAGAACTAAAATGTACAGTGACAAAGTAAAGCAAAAAATTTATTTTCTTGCCTAAAGTCTTTTCGCTTCTTTCTCTTGTAGTCTTTTAAACTATGGTTTCGTGCAAATATTTACATGCAGAATTTAACTTTCTGCGAAAATATTATCTTTAAAAGCTGTTCAATCTCGAATTCAAAATAAAGTCAATTTGGTTCGGGCGAAAAGGTCTGAAATTCCATGATTTTCAGTGAAAATCCGTCTCGTCCTTTTAAACATACTGACTATCTTTTTTCAGTCTACTTTTCTTAATGGGATATGTAATGTAGTAAATATACTAATATAAACAGCTTAATAAAATCTCTTTTAACATTATAATCATGAACAACCAAAGGCAAACTGACGTTAAATTATTAAAAGTGTTATCATGTTATTCAATATTGTGTCATTTAAAATCTAGCATAATTGTTTCAACTTATTTTTTTCCAAGTGTGATTTTAGTTATTTGCAATAAATGTTATTGTCTTTCTTTAGGAACTGTAGTTACTGTTTAGTTAACAACTTTTATTCTAGCATATGCATATATAAGTAAATTGTTGTGCATAAATATGCACAAATTGTCGAGCATAAACGTTTACAAATTGTTGTGCATAAGCGTGTACAAATTGTCGCGCATAAATGTGCATAGCCTAAGTTGTTTTAAAATAATGATGAATGTGAATTACTTCAATTCGACTGAATCTAAAATTGGTGAATTTATATTTTATAGAGTGCAAATATTAAAATGCCACATGAAGTTCATCTTAAATTTGAAATATGGAACATTTTTACTTTTAAAATAATCATATGCATAAGTATTTGCATAAATTACAATTATTAGTGTCTATTTATAAAGATATTTTTTACGTCGATTATTTACAGTAAGTTTACAGAATAAAAGTGCAGAAACACATACACTGACCAACCAAGACACTAAAACCACCTACCTTATATGATATAAGTCTTCAGCTCACAGAAAAGCGCTCACTCGACTAGGCATAAATTTAACGAAATGTTTGTAGGTATCTTCCAATTTTTAGTGTCATGCTAGCAACAGAGAATCTCTCAGTTCCCATAAATAAAGTGATCGAGGCGATGCTGCGAGTAACCGTTTCTTCAAGTCAAACCGCAAATGCTTTCTTGAATTCATGTTCAGCGCATTTGGAAGTTGGGGGGGACTTGGCGAAAAAGGTAAAATATAAACTCACTCAGAAAAAAATAGTCCGACAACTACAAAATTTAACATGCAAATACGTTTTGGTCAGACGTGCACATAATTAAAAATTTACAGTCGGTAATCATTCAGAGAGATCTTCGTATACGTGGAATCTGTGCATTATAAAATACACTCAAAGGTATTTTTTCGCTTACATCGGCAAATTTCTGACCATCATCAAACTTACATTAGTGACCAAATGGGATGCCGTGACATTATATCCGCCGATCGTATGAGTAGCTCATCAAGTTCTAGAGAAATCGCATCGCTAACCTAAAAGAAATTGCTTGGTCATATCAAAGTATCGCCGGGTAGCGAGATTTGAATTTCCATAACACTTTTAACATTAAGCCTAAGCAATCCGATTGGCGCCACTTACATGTTTGCTACGGAATTTTGGTTGTAAATGTAGCAAGCACCAACAGTTCAGCATCACTTCAGAGTTCCAATTCGTCGTGACCGCAAATCGTATTTCAATCGCGGGGGAATTTTAGAACGACACTCTTCAATAATACATCCAATTTATTTTTAATATTAGCATGAGTTGATTTTCTTCTTGAATTTAAAATGTAATAAATGGTTAAAAATCTACGAAAACCGAACTTTTTTGGAATATAGTTTATATTTTTATAGAAAAATCATCTTTTGCCTCAATTTTTAAGTGTATCGGTGCTGAACTTTTAAAGAAAAAATAAATCTTATCGAGAGCGTTTAGTAGCAGCCTCGTATGAGAAACTGGTACGTAGCACTACGCGGAAAACAAGACAAGATATGTCTTATTACGGTTTGTGTATATTGACCAGATCAAACACTCCCTACACCATCGATTAAAAGAACACCAAAAATACGTAGAGAAGGCTGAATTTAATAAACCTTCAATAGCATTCCACCGCTGGGACGCTAAAGTCATCGTTTTAATTGCAATGACGCCACCATCCTCCGTTAACCCAGGTCTTCAATAGAATTGGATTTTTTGGAAGCGTTCTGCATTTTTAAACTTTCCGATCAAATTATCAACGATCTTCTGTCCACTCCGTTTCTCAGTCAAGCCTGTAAGAATATAATAATAGGGCGACAACTCGCTATCTAATTTGCTTCATTCTACTCCCGATAGATGGTGCGGCAGTCAACACTAAACGCTACCATCTGGCAACACAACTAACTTGTACATCGGCAACACTTCGTTTGTTTACCACCATCCGTCCTAAGTGACTCTCATAACGATGGGCGGCCAAAGTTCCGTCCAAAACGCGTTGAGTTTAATTAAAAAATAAAATCCTACGCTTAAAACCTTGTTTATTTTATTTTATGTCTTAGCAACCTCGTATATAAAAAATAAAAACAATTTTCGAATCTCGCTTGACCCTTGGAATTGCCTTCCTTGATTGAAATTGAAAATTAGTATTTTTTAAACATATAATTGAAAATTATTTCCGAGTTGTTTTGTATTTATGGAAAATGCATATTCGGCAATTTTCACAATTAATTTTGAAATTTTCTCGTTTTTAGAACGTTTTGGTTATTTGATTTTTTTCTTTTGACATAAAAAAATTTTCAACTTCATCGGTATTTAAAAATTAATTTTGCGTTCTAGCGTGATTCAAATTCATAATTAGCATAATAAATATTAATGTTATATTTATTACAAAGTTAGTGAGCCTTTATTCCTTAAATTCACATAAAGCTTGTATTAGTACTTTTTATTCATAAAATTGTTGTTTTTCCTTATAAAATCAGTCATTTGTAAAATCTTTTTTCGTTTTTGGTTTACATACAACCTTGATTTTGCAAAAAAAAAACCGCAATTCTTTTAGCTGGAATTATTTCGGCCCTGTAACCCGCCACAAGATTACCTCAGCCAATCTGATTGCATAAATCGGTTCTAATGCTAAAATTGATATGGAAATTCAAAGCTCGCCGCCCGCGGTGTAAGTGTTTGGGTGATGCCACAGTAAAATTATACTCCTTCTAACAGCAGTTATTCCAACAAGGTACACACTTACCTGTCTCATATGCAGAGGCCTACTTAGCATAACATAGCAGCAATAGTAATGGTAGTTGTATTCTAAACTGTCTACTGTCCGTTGCAACTACAAACCCCTGAGCATTGACAGCACTGCTTACAGTGGTGTAGTACCTAAGAAGCATGGAATTCATTTTATTGGCAATGCGTATTGATCATCAATGGAACACAGCTTTCACTTAGAGCAGACGACTGGTAAACAGAGTCGGCTACAAGGGAGATGCAGATAGTGCAAAGCACCAGGGCCTCGAGCTCGACAGGAGACCAGAAAAGGCTCGAAAATGATAATGAATTTTTTTAATTATTACAATTAATTTAATTTTATAAATTCGATTTGAATTTCCCGCTCTAAAAACATAGAACTATGGCAATACTAATTTTATTAAAAACATTGTATTACCGATCCCGTAAAGGTATTTGGGTACTATTTTTTCAATGTTACAATTGATATAGTTATTGTGCAAATAGAAAAAGATTCAAAAACATACTTAAAATTATTTCCAGTTTTAAACTGATAACTGATATGAAAAAAATAGAAAACAATAAATTAGTAAGAACAAACACGGGCATTTTATTGCAGGATGCATTGAAACGTGCATGAAATGACAATGACGATGAAGTTTTTTCAAATGCGTTAACTGTGTTAGGAAATTTCTTTACATTGACTAGCTCAAGTGCAGAACCTTCTTTTAGTAAATTAAAGCTAATTAAAAATTACATTCATTAAAAAATATACAAAAAATGAACAATTAAACACACTTGCTATATTAAGTGTCGAGAAAGATATCGTTAAAAATTTTGATTTTTCTAATATATATTACTAACTACATGGCAATAAAAAATGTTACACTAAGTATGCTGATGTTTATTTAATTTTTTATTTTATTTATTGTTGCTATTATTAACTTTTTTCGTAATAAGATGTTAGGCTTTACCGTTGAGAAATTGTTTGGGACCCCAAAATATTTCTCGCATTCGGGCCGTTTTGTAGAGTAATCCGGTCCTGTTGACAAATTCTTGCCTGTAAAAATCCCGGTGAGAGCATAGATCCTCACTTCATTGTGGAGCAGCGGCGTAGCTAGGGGGTGGTTTTGGGGGTTGTAACCCCCATCGCAATGAAATTTTGTATATTTAACATAGGAATATATGAGTTGTAGCTCTGTAACCCCTCCCATTAAGCCTATAACCCTCCCCTTATGAACTTTCTGCCTACGCCACTGGAGCAGAGCAAGACCAACACGCCTGACGTTCTTGTTTGAGAAGTTATTTCCTATGTTAGTCGGTCGCATTTAGTAATTCTTCTTAAAATTTTAAGGTCCCTTTCACACGGAGAAATACGCCAATGCGATACCAGCATGATGGGTTCCGAATTTACATTAAAGAAAAGGGAGATTTTTGAACGATGGAACTTTTGGATTTAGCATCGCGATGCTGAATTCGAGCCGCCCGAAAACCACTGCCACTGCAGTCGATAGCTAGGCGACTGAGTAGGCGTAGTAGGGAATTGCACCACTCACATTAGAGATACTATATCGGATGCGAGTTTTGCTATTTCAGTTCTTCTCGATTATTGAACGCGATGACTACCATTTTTGGAATGGGGTGGCAAAAGCAAGTTTAAAGGAGGCTGAATCGCGCGAGAATCTTGTTTCGGATACGCGCATCTTATACACAAATCGCATGCACACGTCTTCGTATGAAAGGGGCCTAAAAGCATAGTGATAAGTCAACGACATTCTGTGACTTGTTGGATATGTTGGAAGTCCTTTATCAGCATGAAAATGCCCAGTTGCGCACACTATACACCTTCTAGAATGTCTCTTTGCTATTTTAACATTCCCTTGGCCTGTGAAGACCTTTTGCTAATTAAAGATATTGAGAACATGTAGAGACACCGGTTACGCATATTCCACAAAGTGCGCTAGCTATCCCAGTATTTACAGAACATTTGGAATAACCCTTTTCACAGGAAAGCATTCGACCGCTGTCCAACTTTATGCCAAACCAAATATCCGTATGTATCATCGCCTGGGGTGATTGTATAACGTATCAAATATAACGCTTTTGGGTCTGCTGGTTTCAAATAAAGAGCCAAATTTCTATTTCAATTTAATCACTCCTTTTTCTTTGAGTCATCATTGGTCATGTACAGTTTTATTACGATAGAGTGTTGGTTTCAGCGTACATCTTTTCTTTCTTTCTTTTTATTTTTTTTTATATAGTGTAACGTATAGCAAAAAACACTGTACTTGTAAAATTATTGGCAGTCACCAATATAGCCAACCTGCGGTAAGTATTTGCAGCATTGTACTTTATATAACAGCCTCAGCAGTTCACTGTGGATATTAGATTAGTTTATATATATATATATTATAGGAATTTGCACATTCGGAACCGTACTAGGTACAAATAACATTCTATATGTTATTTGTACTAGGTACAAATAACATTCTATATGTTATAATTAACATAAATCACTATGCAAAAACTAAGTTAGAAAAATAACACATAACTAACAAGGTTAAAATTTAATTACTGTTTCGGCTGAAAAAATGTCTGCCATTATCAAAACTCGATGTCGTTGTAAATAGCATCAACATTACAATTGTAGTATACATACGAGACCGTGTTGCCATCTATCGGAGTAAAGTTAGGCGTAGGTAAAATTTTTTTATAAATATTGGGAAAAAAATTATTGACACATGGGTCATTAACAACTAAATTACTATTATTAAAAGTATAGTATGCTTCAAAAAAGTCCAAATCCGATGGTGAATTGACCTTAGCGATTAATTTTGCTTCTGAAAAAGCGAACTTGTGCCTAAAATTCCAACTATGTTTTGTTATGGCCGTCTTTTGTAGTTCTTGGTTGCGAATGTAATTATGATGTTCCTGTAGCCTAATATGTAAAGCTTTACGCATCTGTCCAATGTAAATTTCGCCACATTCACATTGAATATCGTAGGCGCCGCAGTTGGTTATATCTGGAATGGGATCCTTAAGTTGCGAAATACCAATCTTATAGATTGATCTAAACCAAGAGGCTTCAACCTTTTTCAGTCCAAGGGCCAATTTTGCTTATTCTTGTTGGCCCGCGGTCCGCACTAATCACTGGCGTACGCAGGGTGGTGTTAATAGGGGTCATAACCCCCCCATTGCAATGAAATTTTGTATATTTAACATAGGAATATGTGAGTTGTAACTCTGTACCCCCCCCCCATTGAGTCTATAACCCCTACTTTATGAACTTTCTGCGTACGCCTATGGCACTACTGTATTGGCCAAGATCGTAGCAGAGGTCTAATTTTGGGGGTTCGAAATTTTTACAGCATGTATCGATACAATTACAGCATGCAAGTCCGTAGCCAAGTCCCATTAAAAATTTAATTTCGGGGGGAACCGGTCCCTAAGATCCCCTGGATACGGACATGGTATCAGCAATATTAGGACTAAACAAATGCGGCTCAAGGGGTGCGCAACCTTCTTGGATCAGCCTTTGTTGATAATTTCCCTTAGGTCTCCATATTAGTTTTGCGTGCCCACCCGAAAATATTTTCTGGATCCACCGCTGTAACTGAATATATATATTACAATGTAAAATATGTATGGACGCAAAAAAACATTTACAATACTTTTAGTTATTAATATGTAAAGCGAAATCAAACCTTTTAGCGAGATTTTTGTCACTGCTTATTTTCAATAATCCTGCTAATATCAGGTCTTATTTTCGATATTGCAACCCTAAGAGTGTTTCTACCGTGACTGTCAGTCATTCTGATCCTAACTTTTCATTTTATCAACTTAAGTTTTGGAAACAGCTGTTTACAGACACATTGGCGTACGCAAGGAGAGGGGGGGGGTGATGAGGGTTGTAATCCCCACTGCAACGAAATTTTGTGTATATACATATAAACATATGAAGTTGTAGCTCTGTAAACCCCATTATGAACTTTCTACGTTAGCCTGTCCGCAGATATAAGTGCTCCAGAACAGTAATATTTTCAGAGGTGGTTGGGAAGATTTTCTTATCAATATATTTAGAATAGAATTTGATGAGTCCTAAGTTGAATTTTTTTAAATCACTGTTGCACTGCAAATCAATAAAACTACGCCTAATGCCCATATATGTTAGAAAACTAAAGTAAAATACGATTGAGGGAAGAACGCATGTTACTTTAGTTCTCTGGTGTTTTCAGGTATTTATTATGAAACATAAAAATACCAACAGAATAAAATGTACGGATTTCAGACTCGGTGGGAGCAGGGACTTTATTTTTGTCTGAAACAATTTTTTTATGAGCCGGTGGGCCACATGTGGCCCGCGGACCGTGGGTTGAAGACCCTGGTCTAAACACAACACGGGAAGTAAATTACGTGAAAACCGGTGATTTTCGACGAGACCATCGGAACGAAAGGAATATAAACACATTCTTTGTGTGACGGCGACTCCGATATTTATAAAAAAAAAAAAAAAAGCATAACTTCACACCGATATATGGCAGCATGATCTCGTATGTATAAGACAATTGTAATATTGACGCTATTTAGAACAACATCGGGTTTTGATAATGGCGGAAATTTTTTCCCGCCGAAACAATTGTCAACCACTTATTAATTAAAAATTTAACTGTGTTATTTGTGTGATATTTTTCTAACTTATTCTGTATCTTGTCTTAAATTAGTCGCGTACGTCTTACTTTGGTCATCTCTTTATCACGTCCACCAAAGATGAGTTTACGTTATTACAAAATAGTACATATATGTGTGTATATATATATATATATATATGTACCCATGTTTATAAAAATTGCAACACCACTCGCAATTTTTGCGAAAATTGCAAAATTTACAAAAATTGCAACGGACTCGTCCGAATTGAATGAAATTTAATGTACAAACGACCTGTGTTGATACAAATAAACGATTAAAATTACAAAGCAAAAAAATAATATTGCATGTCGAAAATCAGTATTCGGTGAAGCCACCACGCGCTGCAATAAATGATGCTATACGACGTGGCATGGAATCAAACATATGTTGAATGTGTGCCTGAGGAAGAGCATTCCAACGGGTGCTTATGCGACCGCAAGGTTTCACCTGTAGTAGCTATGGGACGAGGATCACGAGCGAGACGCCGACCAACGAAATCCCACACATGTTCAATCGGCGACATATCCGGCGAATAGGCAGGCCAAGGAAGAAGCTGTATCTGTTGTGATGAAAAGAAGTCTTGAACATTCCTGGCAATATGTGGGCGGGCATTGTCCTGTTGAAATACAGCTCCGGGAATGCCTTGAAGGAAGGGAACAACTTCGGGCTCCAGAACTTCATTGATGTACCGGTTGCTGTTAAGATTACCCACAATTCGTAGCAGCTGAGATCGTCCATGATACGCAATCGCACCCCAGACCATAACGCTGGGGGTTCGTCCACTATGACGTTGGATAATGCACTCCGGAAGGTGGCGTTCACCGGTATAGCGTCTAACACGGATGCGGCCATCACTGTACCCCAAATTAAAGCGGGATTCATCAGAAAACACCACTTGTTGCCAATCAGCACGCCAGTCTCTATGTCCATGAGCCCATTGTAGCCGCAGGCGCCGATGGTTTTGCGTCAGGAGGATCCTGTATAAAGGAACTCTTGCACGCAGTCCACGGTGCAGTAGACGCCGACGAATTGATGAAGCACACAATGATACACCTGTAGCAGTGCACCAACGTTCTGCCAACTGTCCAGATGAAGCAAAACGGTCCGTCACCGCCATGCGGACCAGGTGTCTATCATCCCGTGCTGACGTCACCTTTCGGCGTCCACTCCCGGATTTCCGAGTTGTCTGGTTCTCTTGAACCCACTGCTTCCACACTCGCATCACTGTGCTGCTGTTACGCCCCATACGAGCTGCTATTGCACGATAAGAAAACCCTCCTTCACGAAGGCCGATCATTCGTCCCCGTTCAAACTCCGTAACTTGCTGAAATGTCGCCCTCTTTCGTCGTAGAGGCATAGTGACGTCTCATGTAACGTTTACTACTAGCAGATAAACATTCACGTCCCGGCTATAAAGACGATAAAGTTTGCCAGGATTGCTTCACAGTACGGAAACTGCCCATGATGACCGAAATACTACGAATGTGCGTGGACTTAAGAAAATTCCTATAAGTGTTTCCATTTACTTGGCTAGAAAAACAGGAGAAAATAGCTACTCCTGCCGCATTTATACGCAATAGTTTCTCCTGTCGCATTATGTGCATGCGTGTTTATTTCACATATGTTTGTTGACAAAAAGGATGTGGTGTGGAATTAGATTTTGTGTGTGTTTACATAACAATAAGGAGTGTATAAATCCCTGGGCAAGGGGATAAAATTATAATTTATACTTATAAACATATATTGATTCAACAGTTACTGATTCAGACAGCGCACATCGAATGTGATCGAAACGGCACGAGTCGCGAAGCGACGAGCGGAGGAAGTCTGGGGGGTCTCCTCCCCAGTTCGGTCTCTGTGATTCAGGTAAGTACTGATTTATTTAAAACAAATGCTAATTCATAATCAAAATACTATATTAGCGGGGATATCAATAGGGAGCTACACCATCGTTTGTATATCTAGCCAGATGACAGCACATTTAGCTATTTTATAGCGTGTTTCGGCATTACTAGTACCTGCATTTAAAGTCCACGCACATGCGCAGTATTTCGGTCATCGTGGGCAGTTTCGGGCCTGTGAGGCAATCCTGCCAAACTTTAGCGTCTCTCGTGGTCCCGCCACAGCCTTCATTTTATACGGATCCGTCAGTAGTTCGAGGGCGCTACTCAGTCAATGCGACAAAAGCGATGACTTAAATTCCAGTTTGAATAGTATACCCTAATTTGCATTTTCTGAAAGTTTCAGCTCAATCACATGATTCCTTCATGGTATTGCAATTTTATATTTCATGAATATATATACATACATATATATATATGTGTGTGTGTGTATATATATATATATATATATATATATATATATATATATATGTCAGCAATACCACTACATATATGGCTAGATATAGAGAGAATGAATGAATTTGAGTTGAAGACTCAATACTTATTGAAGCAAATCAAGAAAAATAAAAAATTGATCGGAAATTTCTCCATTCTAGAGGCTTTTCATACGCTTTCAGCTTCTTTAGCTATAATCTGGCACTGCTGCTTGCCTGTTGCCTGCCCCTCCATTACATTTCGTTTAGGCGTAATTGTATTCCTATTTATTTTTTCTGCATTACAAGAAGTTACGCATCATTCTCAATCTTGTGATTTTCATTCGTTTGATTTTTACTCGTTTTTTTTTTATTTCTCTCGGAGTGCTGGAAGGCATGAATTTCTTTTAGCTTAGACTAATTTCCATACAGAAACGCTTTATTGCTTAGGGCCCACGTGGTAGGAACCTCGCTTGATAAAGTTCCTACTGGTGTTGTCCTATTTTTAATTATTAATCCTTCAATGCTCTAGTTCCTTTCATATTTTCTTTCCATCCACTCCGGTCCTAATCTCAGCTTATTAATTATCAAATCAAATCAAATTCTTTATTCAGACGAATCAGATACAACTATAAGATATACACTAAATATTTCATATTTAAATTGAATCGTCTGGGCAGCAATGGGTAAAGACTATTATGTCTGACAAAGCCCATGATGTCTATGGTGAGTGTTTTAATTATATTTAAAATAAATACTTCTAAATTATAAAAAGAAAATAATGGCAGATAATAAAGAGAAATGATAAAGAGAGTGGATGTTAATTTTACAAGTGATCAGTACGATACCTTTTACATGAAGTGAATTTAAAGATTGGAGAGCAGAGGGGAGAAAGTTGCATACCCTAGGGCCAAAGCAGCCAATTCTTGCCATTCCAAGATTGGTTTGAGAAAAATCTGGTGTATAGTTAGTTGTTTCTTGTATTATATGAGTGATTAGGCAATTGAAGAGAAATTATACTTGAATGGAGCAAGAATTTTATTATGTTAAACGTGAATACTAAGGTTCTAAAAGTAAGAAGATTATCAATTAAAAAAATACGAAAGTATCTAATAATATCTGAGCTATGAGTAAAATGAGAATGATTAAGAATAAAACGTAAATGCCTCTTTTGTAATGAGATCAGACGTTGAAGATTAGATTTGGAAATATGACCCCAAATCAAAAGGCAGTAATAAAGGTTTGGGAAAATCAAAAAATAACAGAGATTTAAAAGGATTGGAATAGGTATACAGAAACTAATATTTCTAATTATTCCAATACTTCTGCTCAGTTTTGCACATAATATGTAAACATGGTTATCCCACTTTAAATTATGCTGGAGAGTTATACCGAGGAAATTTGTCTCCAAAGAGAAAGGGATGGAGTTGTTATTAATGGTTAAACTGAGTTGATCCAAATTGATTTTATTTTGTTAGTAGCGAGTTTTTAGCGAGAATTTTGGCCCTGCTTATTTTTAATAATCTTGGTAATATGAAGTCTTTTCATATTGCAACCCTAAGAGTATTTCTAAGGTGGACGTCTGTTATTTTGGTCATCACTTTTGATTTTTATTAACTTTCTTTTTGAAAACAGCTATTTGTAGGGGCGTTGAGGTACGCGGAGGGAGCGTTGATAGGGGTTGTAATTCTCACTGCAATAAAAAATTTTGTAGGCCTATATACATATGGTTATATGAAGTTGTAGCTCTGTAATCCTCCCAGTCTACTATCCACGACAGCCTGTGTGATGTTGTAAGTGCTCCAGAGTAGTAACAGTTTCAGAGCATGCAGTCAGATGGTTGGGAAGATGTTCATATCAACATATTTAGAATAGAATTTGACGAGTCCTAAGATGAATTTTTTTTAAATCTCTCTTGCACTGCAAATCAATAAAACTACACCTAGTGCCCATATACGCTAGAAAACTAAAGTAAAACACGATCGAGGGGTAACCTTGTGTCACTTTAGTTCTATAGTGTTTTAAGATATTTATTACGAAATGTGAAAATGACAACAGAATAAAATATATAGATTTCAGACTCGGAGGGAGCAGGGACGTTATTTTTGTGTGAAACAATTTGCATTTTTTCGTGAGCTGGCCGGCCGCATAAAACATGTCGGCGGGCCGCGTGTTGAAAACCCCTGGCCTAAGTAGAATATCTTCTCAACATTGTCGCGCTGTCGCTGGGTGGGGACTGTTTCTTTAATCAATCCGTAAATGGCAGAGACAAAGGGTATATTATTTAAAATTTCAACGTCACAATTTTACTTTCTATACGTAACTGTTTTTAACAGTGACTTCATTTTGGGCTTGCCAGTTTTGTCTATTTACCTCTATATTCCTATTACCTTTCGCAATCGAAAAGCAAACTCCTAAATACTTAAAACAGGTCTCATTTATTCGCAATAAACAAGTCTCCGAAAAAATATGCAGCCACGCAATCAAATTCTTTGAACATTTTTGATAGTTTTACCTTGCGCCATTTCGATATCTTTCTTAGCAACGCTTTAATTAAAAGCGAAAATATTGTATCTAGAAACGTGTTACCATCGTTACGATTTGCATTATTATGGAGCGTACTTTGAATTCCAGGTTTCTCACCGTGGAATTCCGGCTGTTCTTGAAGAAAACATCCCAACTAAAACACAAATTGGAAGGAATTCTAGCGAGAAAATGAAAATGTTGTCTTTAATTGAGTTACGCCAGACAGCATTTAAGTCCAGCTTCCACATTACTTAATTTTAATTCCGCATGCCGAAATTTCAGTTTCTGTTATATTTTTGACTCAGGGAGTTTTTCCCATTCGTCTCTATTTTTTAGCTTCTAATAATGCATAAACGGACCTTCAAATACTTAACATAAGTAGAACCTGTATTATATAAAAAATTTGAGAAAATATTTCACAGAGGTATATTTGAAAATGTATATAGCATACAACACACTCTTTATGCGCAAAGTATTCGAACGAAATGGACACAAAAATTACAAAAACTTTAAAAATTAATAATAGCAACATATTATTAGAAATAACTGATCAGTTTTTACACCCATGCCTAAGCTCAAGCTGGAGCTTTTTCTTTACTTTTTTTTAAAAAAGTTGGGTATTACACCATAGGTTTACCTTTTTGAATACTAAGCTTGTTGAAAAGATCAACTCTCTTTCAAATTTTAATTATTTTAAGCGTTTCGTATTTTCTTAAAACGTAAAAGTGTTGTAAATGATACTTATGAAAGTACTTTCTCTCCCAAATAAACAAAAAACATTTTCTTAAGATTTTATACACAGTCAAGTGACATTAATAAGACCACCTCATACTCCTAATGTCATCAGCGCGTTACCAATAAAATAAGCTACGTATCATGAGCTGGCTTGGCAGGTACATAAAGTGAGCTGTAGGCGTTCTAAAAGCACATCACTCGTTGCTATCGTAGATGAAAAGGGCGGTTTATCAGAGTTGCATGAAGGGATGATTATCGGCTTTCAAGCCAAGGGTGACAATATTTCTAAAACAGCTCAGTTTGTGAACTTTTCGCTTATTGCGCATTATGAAAGTATATCGTAATTGTACAAATGGTACCATTGAGAATAACCGACATGTAAATTGCGAAGAGCCAAGCCTCATTGATGTGAGAGATGAACGTCGACTAAGAAGGTGCGTGAGGGACGACCAGCACACTGCAGTAGAACAACGCAACATCAAAATAAACCAAGAGGCTACCAAACGTGTGTCTAAAAGGACAGCTCAACGAATCTTATTGCGTTTGGGGCTCCGAAGCGGACGGATAACTGCACCTATGCTAATGAATCGTCATCGGAAGAAAAGAATTCAATGTGAGAAGGTATTTCATCTTGCATGTAATTATTTTGCTGAGTCAACCACTGTATTTGTGAGATTAGAAAATTCTTCAATATTTTAGCATAACTTTCTGCGTTTAATATGCAAGTCCCAGCCCCCTTCAGAGGATTTTCATCGAAGAAAAAATGACGGTAATAAAATCCATCGACACCGTAACTTTTAGAGAATATAACGTAATTTGTTTAAATGAATGGAAATTTATTGCAATGTGAATGCGGCAGTTTTGGGTGTTTGCTGTTCCGCAAACATGCAAATGTACTTCATCATTGTGAAGAAAATTCGAAGTCCAATTTTTGTCAATCTTCATAGGCGCTAGGTACGCCAATGTAATATCTTGTTGGAATTCAGCGTCGTTCGTATGCAACATTTAGTTATGGCACAGTTCATACGGATACCAGTTCAACGCTTTCCGTAAGGTTCCCCACACAGCAACGTGTAGCAAATTTAAGTTGCCGAAAATCGCATACGCACTGCATGAACTAATAGAGCTTTCACTGGATCCTTCAAATAAAGCTATTGCTGCTTCATGCAACTCTTGTGAAGCCTTGCACACTTTTGCACAAACTATGAGGTTACCGTTCTCTTCAAACACGTAGATCATCCGTCATGCAACGCACAAAAAAAAGACTTTCTGCAATCCTTAGAGGCTTCTGTATCTGCGAAATTCTGTTACCATATTTGAAATTTTTTTGTAAAACAACTTTACAAGCAATGTGCTGTCAAATAAGATGGACACCATACTTTAATACTTCAGTTTTTGCGACACACTGCGTAAAAAACATTGCGTCGGATCGCGGTTAAGACCTGTTCATTATCAACGATATTTTTTCTAAACTAATTAGACCCAAATTGGCCACTATTTTCTCCAATACTTCTTCAATAATTTTTCTGTTATCAATATTGTGTGCATCCCCTTCGTTCCAAAAATTTCATTAAAAATCTCCTCCATCTTACATAAATTCCATGTTCGTGGGGTTTTCACCCAAGTCAATAAGCTGGGTTTTTCAAAATTCAAGGACAGCAATACGGACAGCGACAATTGACAAATTTACTCTGTCCCGTGCCAATATGACAGGATATACATTGGCCAAACACGTCAGGACTTACATTTTCGATCTCCATCCAAATCAGTCATAAAATTGCCAACTTATATGCAGCAACGTAGCGTGGATTGTCAGCGCTCCGGGCAAATTAAGTATTGCACCCGCTAAAACCCGTTAACACTCCCTTTCACCAGTCCAATATTTAAATTTTGTGCCCGGTGTTTCCACCCTTGTGACATCTCCCACGCTATGTCGCTGAGCCTGTCAGCCAATCACGTTGAGTCTGATACATTCTCACTTAGCTGAAATATAACTTGCCCACCATTGGTTAATCTCTCCGAACAGCTGAAAGGGGCGGAGTTTCCAAATATTGAGGAAATCAAACTAGTCATTCACTGGCCAATTCGAGCCAAAACTCTTCTATAATGGAAGAGACAACTTCTTCTCTTCTCTTCTCCAATTGGGAAACTGGACTTTATTTTTCACTACTACTTAGCTACTAACTAATCCTAATCGTACTAGGTCTATCCATCACTACTTATCTATTTTCCTAATTACAAACCCACAAAATTACTCACTAATCGAACGAACCCTTGTAATTTCCCCCGCTTCATATATATGTGTGTGAAAAAAACCTAACATCTTACTAACGGTTTTAAGCTAAGGTACCTTAGTCGAACTCACAAGAGTTACTCAGCCTCAACATCAATGCTTAAAAAATCCCCTGAATGGTTGATGTGCTATAGCAGAAGTCAAGCGTTTACAAAACGCGATACTCCGAGTTGTCGAATTATGACTTGCAGTCCTTGCGTATTCGATTAAAAAAGCACGAGATGTACATTCACAACAAGAATTCCACAAATCTGCTCTGGCAAAACATTCATGGGAAGCTGGCCATAAATTTCTTTTTTCCAAAGCACAATCAATTGAAAAAGTCTCTTCAACTTTTGACCTCAATTTCTTCGAAGCTTACCACATCCTTATCAATGCAGATATTTCTGTGAACGACCAACTCCCATTCAATACGCTTTCGTCGATTTGGAAGAATTTCCTCCATTTTACAACAAGAGACGCCACTCCCAACGCTAGTTTGTTACTTCCTCTCAACTTGCTAATTTGTGATCATGGTGTTGGCAACGCTTCACGCCCACGTATGTAAATAGGGTCATAACTGTTCTGATGATGGTGATGGCTAAGCCACCGAAATAGTTATCAACAACGCTATTAAACAATTTTGACTGCGATAATTTTGTTTTTCTCGTACTTACATGCTTCAGTATTTGAAATTAACAGTCACGGATTTTCCTTTTATGGCAAGTAGATGCTTCATGATTTTCGCAATATGCAAATTTCGCCTCCATTACTCACTGATAACTTTATTTTTCTACCAGCGGCAAATTTTCGCGAACAATTTCTTTTTTATTGTTAGAATCTCTTTCCCGTTATCAGAAATATATGTACACTAAGTTTCACAACATTCTGTTTTCCGGATCTTTCTTATCACGCTGCTCCGAGATTTACAGTTTTCTGAGGATTCCAAACCTTTCACGGCCTAGGGAACCAGCACCCTAGACTACAGTGGGCAGGAAGTCGGCAAGCGTTTTATTTTTGTCACCGTTGAAAGTCGAATCTATATTAGCAGCACGCTACCAATACATCACTGCAAGGCCGCTACCCTTGAGTTTGGCCGCCCAGGTGCGGAGGCACCTTTTACTCCACCAATAAGAACGGATCTAATTATAAAGGTGTCATTTGAAAAGTATTCTAGATATATCATTTGAAATGATCCTAAAGATGTTAAGATTAAAGAACTGGTCTAAAAATATTATTTAAGAATTATTTTAAAGATATTGTTTAAAATTTATTTTAAAAATATCCTTTCAGAATTATTCCGAAGACATCATTTAGAAATCATTAGTCTAAATTAAGAATTGTGTAAATTTTATGTGTTATTATATGACAATAAAAAATTATTTTTATTCACTGAACCTAGAACGGGACTCCATTTGTTTTCCTTTCGTTATTTTTGCACCTGCAGCTTATAACTGGCATAATGATATTGGTTTGTTGTTTTGTAAAAACAGGGAGCTTAACTTCTGACCACTGTACTTAACATTTGCGCTCTTTTTACCACGACACAAAAAAATTTTTGATGCGAAGTTCTAAAATTCCTTTCTTTATACTTATATAACTGAAACTTTTTGGTTGGAAAATCAAAGCATATACAATGTGTTCTATTAAAGCGGTGACAAACTTAGATGGGTGGTGATTATAGGTATTACGACGAAAACTATTTGCAGGGAACCTAGGGCCGACTTCCTATCATTCAGTGTCGTACTCATAACTCCCGTAAGGCAGGGGCCCCCTTTTGTCTTCGTTTATTTTCCATAACACTTATAAGGGAAAAAAATATTATCATAATATTTTTTAGTTAATAAGGATTTTTTTTAATCTTTAGGTAAAATATAAAATAAAATGAACGGTTTCCAACTGTGGCAAACTCATTACGCTTATTTACTTTAGCTGTTTTTATTGCCTTTAAAACTGAACTCAACATCAAAAAATTATAAAATCTGGACGAGTTTTGAATTTACAGTATACGCTTTACGCCAGAACCCTGTCTCATGAAACGGTGACTAATAGGCACGATTGGTTATAATTTTATGGCACAAGGGTCATTCTGTGCCAACTAATAGGCAGGTGCTCTGTTTAATAAAATATTGGAATGCGTACTCGATTAATTTCTTATAGAAGAAAGAACACTATATATCTACATATATATATATAATACGTAAGGTTAAAGTAGTATAAGACCATTTTCACCATTACATAAAACAATTTTTCTGCAAGATATCAGAACCAACATTGCGAGAACTATATCCACAAGTTATTCACAAATTGAAAAATACCTAAGTGCAATGCAAAACAAAACATATACAAACAATAAATATATTTACAATATTTTACATACAAACCTTTTTCGAAAACT